>OX352291.1:6272500-6854299 GCA_947086415.1 Pammene aurita
GGAAGAACGAGGGCAGGGATGGAAGCCCAGCCATACAAATCAGATCCCTGGAAGATCTTCAGAAGTTATCAGGGAATCGTGACGAATAATTTAAGTGTGATAGTTTTACTTCTCTGGCTCGTTTCAGTTTGTTCTATCCCACTTATCAGGTCAATATTGCATGGTAAATCATATGTACTCCACTGGGAGTATAATATGCTTACACAAGATACTATATAAACATACAAATTCTCACATACACATACTTTAAAAAGCAATAAGTTAAAATATAGTTTTAGCTCCAGGACACACACCACTCATTATACATACATATTGCCCAGGGACACCGTTAATTCTTCATGGCATTATTTACTCAGAGTAATCCTATTCTTTAATTTTGTTTGTTTTCTATGGCTGCATTAGAATTAATGACTGAAATCGACAAATCTTTTAATATCGAATGCCATACAATTTCTACCCCCGAGCAATGTAGTCCCATAATCACGAAATATACATTTAAACTTCTTCAAGTAAATATCAGGAGTATGCAACGGAATTTCGATAACTTTTTGCTGATTTTTTACCGTTTAAATATCAATTTTGATGTTATTATTTTAAGTGAGTGTTGGTTAAACGACAATTCCACAATTAAACAAATCGAAGGATATACATCATTTTGCACAAAAAATACATAAATAGATCAGGTGGAGTGATTGCTTATGTAGATAACAAATGGTCCCCGAATGTTTCTGAACCAGATATAACTGACGCAAACTGTTTAATGATAGAAGTACCAAACATTTTTACTGCTCTAGGCCTGTACCGTTCCCCGTCGTTTCTGAACACTGACAATTTTATTTCGTCCTTAGACCATATTCTTAATTCTGTTAGGCGTAATCCCTGTTTCGTAATGTCCGGTGATATAAATATCAATATTTTAAACGCAGCATTAGATGAAGAACAAGTATCAAATTACCTTGAACTGCTGGCTTACCATGGCTTACTTCCATCTATTAACAAACCCACCCATAGTAAAACCTGTATAGATCACATATTCATCGATAGTCACTCTGAAGCTGAATCAATTGTTTGTACCTCCGATCTTACCGACCATGATCTAATCATGATAGGTATTAAAACAAAACGTCCAAAAAACACAACTTTAAAAAGATCAAAGCTAAAACTTGATTACGAAGGGCTTTACAAAGACCTTGTATCTGTAAACTGGTCCCTAATTGTGAATACTAACTCTGTAGATGACGCTGTGTCATCATTTACCTCTGCAGTAACTAATGCGATTTTAAATAATTCTAAAATCATCCAAATAAGTCGCTCCAAAAAAATTTTGTATCCAACCGTGGATGACTCCTGGACTTGTTAGGTGCTCAAAACAGAGAGACAAACTTCATCTTATTTCCAAACGTTTCCCGAATGACGAAACAAAAAAAGTAATTTATCTAAGATACCGCAACTTTTTCAATGACCTTCTCAGAAAATTAAAAGCTGATTACGAGAAAAAAGAACTTGCTGCTCATCATAAGTCTCCCAAACAGTTGTGGCAAACCATTAATAAGATCACTCACCGTAATCGTTCTGCACCTGCTGCGCAAGATTTGACTAAACTGAAAAACAATGGAAAGGATTCCCTAAACGCATGTAACGAGTATTTTTCTTCAGTGGGTAATAATCTTGCAAATACAATACTTGACCAGGAAAAAGAAACACAAGAGTCTCCCGCATCTAAGCTTCAAATAAATTGGTCCACTTCGAACTCTATTTTCATGTCTCCCACAGATAAGCAAGAAGTTCTTAGCCTTATTCAAAATTTAGATCCCGATAGTTCCCCAGGGCTTGACAATTTAAACAACAAGATTCTGAAAGCTATTGCTCCGGTTATTGCTGAACCACTTGTTGCAATATTTAACCAAAGCATTGAGAGTGGCGTTTTCCCCAAGGCTTGGAAAGTAGCAGCAGTTGTACCAATTCATAAAGGAAGAGCAAGAAATATTCCTAGTAATTATCGGCCAATATCACTCTTGGGATCTCTTTCAAAGCTTTTAGAACGAATAGTTAGTAAAAGATTAGTGGCGTATATCGAATCTAAGTCCCTACTAACAAATTGCCAATTTGGTTTCCGTAAAGGACTATCTACGGAAAATGCAGTATCAATGCTCACAAAAACGATTTCGAAGCATCTGGATGAGGGTCGAGCCTGTGTCGGAATCTTTCTGGACCTAGCTAAGGCATTCGACACAGTGTCCGTTCCCATCCTGCTGAAGAAGCTGGAAGCATATGGAATCCGTGGTAATACGCTAAATTGGTTTAGCAGTTATCTGACAGATAGAAGCCAGTGCATTAAAATAGGCGAATATCTTAGTGACGTAAAATCAATTTCGTTCGGCGTACCTCAAGGCAGCATTTTAGGTCCCACTCTTTTTCTCCTACACATAAATGACATCTCGCTTATTCCAATAAAAAATGCTGACATCTTGTGTTACGCTGACGACACTGCTATAGTCTTTCACGGTGACTCTTGGGAGGACGTCTTCGACACTGCCGAGCATGGTATCACGCTGGTATCAAAGTGGCTGAAGCAGAATCTTCTTACCTTGAACACCACAAAAACTAAATTCCTTTGTTTTTACAAGACTTCTTCTTCATCTACAAGACTTCAACGTAATCTTAAAGTTCATAGTACTAATTGTTTTTCTGTTTCGAATACTAACCTAGTGCAAAATTGCAATTGCGACCTCATGTCAAGAGCTAGCTCAATCAAGTACCTCGGAATAATAATAGATGAAAAATTTACCTTTAAAGAGCACGTAGTCTCTGTTTCAGGAAGAGTTAGAAAACTGATATATACTGTGAAAATGCTTCGCGAGTCTGCCAGCGTTAGCTTGCTAAAAACAGTTTATTTGGCCCTAGGCCAGTCAATAATAAATTACTGCATTCTTTCCTGGGGAGGTACTACACCAACTAACCTTTTAAAACTTGAACGGGCACAAAGAGCAGTTCTAAAAGTACTTTTGAGAAAGCCCGTTAGATACCCCACACAAGAATTATATAAGGACGCTCAGGTACTTAGTGTTCGAAAGCTGTACTTAACAAGGGTGGCATTACATGTACACAAATCAGTACTAAATCTTCCCGAATGTAACACCTTGCTAACAAATCGAATCTTCAGAATTCCTATCTCCGCTGTCAACACCTCCTTTTCTTGCCGTTTTGCAATTTTCTTACATCCCCGTATTTACAACCGTTTGATTAGCCTATACAAATTTCAGAAACACTCAGTCTTTGAAACAAAAAAGATACTATATAAAAACATTATGCTCCTATCCTATACAGAGACAGAGAACCTCATGAAGATACCTTTTTAATATGTTCATGCATACTCATATTTAATTACGAACACAAGAATATACACAAGCACACACATACATACACACACACACACTTTATATGTATCATAAAACTAGTCTCCTTTGTTATGCTAAGATTATAATATAATCTAATAGTATTATTATCCTTTTTAGAAGTCAAAATTTTATGTTTGTTTTTCGACTCTTTTCTTTTCATTTATCTCCAATGTCTTGTATTTTTCTTTCTTCAATATTATGTTCTGCCTAATGCTAATACAATCCTAGTTTTTAAAATTAGTAGTAATTCTTATAATGAACGTAACATTGTAACCCAAATAGGGAAATGTATGTAATCAATGCTGTCTAGATTATAAAGTTATTTCTCCTCCACGGGACAGGCTTTGCCTAGTGTGGAGGTCAGTAAAACTGTACCCCTCTGTATCTTTTTGGAAATAAACAATTTTAATTTTTTTTTTTTTTTTTTAAGGTTCTGTCCTCTATAAATAAGACAATTACGTCAGTTTTCATCTATTTTGGTATCACGCTTTTCCAACTGAAAAAATTTGCTAGTCTGTCACTCTAACCCACCCATTAAAAGCTGCCAGATGCTCGGATCTAGCAATAAGGATAGTATTTCAATTTAACTAGACGGTTTTGTTGCTCTTATTATTGTGTCATATCTGACGTGGCCAGCTCTTGTAAACTCTTAATTCTACAATTAAGGCAACCTCAAACTCACGTAGCAAGACATAAAGGCTAGTTAACACTTAACGTCTATTTTTAAAGCCGGCAAGTTCAAGTGTGTTAAGGTATGTACTATTCACATTCAGAACTCATCAATCATAAGCCTTATCATAAGGGAACAAGGTTCATCTTAGGTCAAAGAAGTGCTGTAGTTAGTCGCAATTGGCAATTTGACTGTGATTGAGGCACAATGCCGTGACGTGGGCGCTTTGACTATAGTTCAATTGGGATCTAGGATCAACCCGATCAAACTAGCAATTCTGTGGAACGGACGGAAACAGGCAGTCTACCTTTGCACGTGTAGATCAAGGGAATGCGGAATTCTGATAGTGCGATTGATGGTTAAGAGGCTGACAACACATGATGACCTTCAAATTAAAAATAATTAAATATTATGGGATAATCTTACACAAATCAACCTAGTTCCACAGTAAGCTCAATAAGGCTTGTGTTGTGGGTAACAGGCGGCGATATACTATATAATAGATAAATACTTAAATACATAGAAAACATCCATAACTCAGGAACAAATATCCGTGATGAACACACAAATAAATGCCCTGACCAGGATTCGAACCCGGGACCTCCTGCTTCATATGCAGCGTCACTACCGACTGGGCTAGGAGGCCGTTAAATACCGCCGTTAATTTACTTTACTTAAACAGTTTTATAGCTATAACTACTTGTTTTGGGAAAGTTAAAAAAAATATATGTTAATATTCATTATATTTGGAAGAACTTTGGTAATTCCGATACACGATTGAACGAAATCGGCTCGATAAAAAAGAATTCCAAAGTTAGATCTTAAAATTAGCTTTAAACAGTTGTGTGTCTTTACTTTCTTGACTTATACGTCAAGGTAACTTATACGTTAATAAGGACAAAGTTCCTCCACACTAATACTAAAAGCGTCCTTATTTTGTATTTATTAATTAATATTTTAACTGTTGCTTCCCAATATATCTATGACAATATTATTTTTGTTGTAAAGAATATACATACATTCAAAAAAATTTCTGACATCCACAGCTATAACACTAGAAATAAAAACAAGCTTGCTATCAGAAGTAGTCGTATCCGCAAGGCATATAAGTCATTTTTTGGTCAAGGTATTCACATTTATAACAAGTTACCCGTCGATGCTTTAAATGTATCATTTCCCGCTCTTAAGAAATATTTGAAAAAAAGTTTAATGTCAAAGGGTTATTACAAGGTCGAGGACTATATGACGGACAAACATGCATGGCCCAAACCAGAAACTACGACAAAATCATCTAACATTTAGAGGACACAGTTCAGATAGGAAAGCATATCAAACGTTTTGTGAAGCAATCAGATTTGGATTTTATAATTATTATTTTATTTTTATTAAACAATACGTACACTGTATGTCTCTCAAGCTGTTTTGATATGTCTTCTTATAGAACTACGCATTATTGTGTATCTTTAAGATATAATATTACTTTATTACTGTTTTGAAAAAATAACTCCCGCCGAATTTCTTGCCGGTCATAAATAATACTTCTCGGGTCAGAGGTGTAGGGTTGGAACCGGTGGTAGTTTTTCTTTTTCTCTCTGACATTCATAAGTGCACTGTAATGTGCCTAAATTGAAGCATAAATATCTTTTATTATCTTTTTTTTTTTAATGCGTAGTTTTGTTTTAATGCGTAGTTTTTTTTTAATTCATCATTTTGCAAAATTTGCAATGAGCTCCCATACTAATCGTAACGCAGTATTTCTCTTTTACTCATGCTGAAAAAGATAGGGATCGAATTTAGCTGTTGTCATCCCCTTAATGCTTTATGTTTGTGTTAATCTAATAATAAAGTCCATAGACTTATATTTTGGTACCGAATTCTATACGTACCTACCACAAAGTCCAAAAAATTTTGTTTAACTTAAAATTACAACACATTGTGGCTGCGATGCGTCATGCAGGAACTAGCTGTGGAATCAATCTGATTATGATGCGCAAAAAACACTTAATCTGAATGCGGTTATCATATACACAAATCAGCCGGAAATATTTATGGTGGCTGAATTTTTTTATGAAGCCCATAGACAATTTTTTTTTCTGCTTTTTTGAATACCGCTTAAGTGTGTCATCATCATCATCATCATCATCATATCAGCCGAATGACGTCCACTGCTGGACATATGCCTCCCCCAAAGAGTGCCACAATGACTGGTCCTGCGCCACCCGCATCCAGCGGACTCCCGCCACCTCGCGGGGGGTCTACCCACGCTGCGCCTTCCGGTTCATGGTCGCCACTCGAGAACCTTTCCGCCCCAATGGCCATCGGTTCTACGAGCAATGTGCCCCGCCCACTGCCACGTGTGCTACGTAAGTGTGTGTTGCGCCTTAATTCACGTTACTTAGCTGAGAGGTTTTACCTTTTACAAGCTTTTGGAGTACCTAAAGCCCATGTAATTTAGTTATTAAAACATATTATTAAAGCCTCAAATTTGCGTAAATAATATGTCCGTGTCGGTCGTAATCTGTCTAGTAAGTGTTAGCAATGTTTTTATTTTTATTTTCGTTTATTTGGAAACAAAAAGCTTACAGTAATACAAAATGAATAAATACGTGAGCCAAAACAGTTTCCACAAATATAATTTGCTCACATTTAATTTGGAAGTTTGATTTGCTCAGAGGAAACTTATTATATATGTTTTTGACGTTATTAGGTATTTTTCCATTGGCAGCAAGCAAAGAAAGCACGTTCTAGTTTGTATTTTGCTGCATGAGAAAATAAAGCATAACTCGATTTGCTGAAGTTCTGTTGGTTGGAAAACAAACTCGTACAAATATACGATGATCTAATAATATATTTCATGTTTAATATTCTTTAGCTGGGCGATATAATCCGTTTAGTTGTAATGTCATCTTTCTTGTTCTTAGTATGTCTGCTGAGTTGAAAAGTTATTGGTATGTGCATCACAAGATCATGGTTCTAGCCTTCGACTTTCTCACTATGCTCGAGATTATTAGATCTTTGCTTACAAAGGCTCAATACTCACCTTCGCAGCAAAAACCAACTTTGCTTTCTTGCAAACTATAAAGCCGAGGCCTGAATGTCTGATTCATCCTCCTAACGTTTATCGCGGCAACTAAGTGTTGCTGAGGTTGAGTTTAGGGGTAGGTTATAAACATCAAACGAGGTCAAGTTCATTCTGCCTGAGGTTAAGTTGGCGTGGGTAGGTTTTTACGGATGATTGTAGTAAGAAATATTAATACTCACTTACTCCTCTGGCGCAGCGACCCAAAATGTGTCTTGGACTCCAACACGACTTCTCGCCTCTGATCCCGGTCCTGTGCAGTTTCTCCCCAGTCGCCAGCCTGAAGCTGGCGTAGATACGCCCCATCTGCCCATCGACACCAGTACCTAGGCTGATCTGCCGATTTTGCCTCGTACGCTCTTTTCATCGCTCGCTCGTCCTGCCATTCGCTTTAGATGATCAAGCCAACGAAGCCATCGCAAAGGGACATCTATGATATTTCGTTCAGCGACTTATTTCATCAATTTCAGCATTTTTACGGGTTCTCCAGCTGCCATCGGGTTTCTACGTTGAGCTGAGGATTTTGCGGAGAACCTTCCTCTTCCAAAAGCTTATTTTCCTCCTTCAAACAGTGTCCAAACTTCACATTCGTAT
Source organism: Pammene aurita (assembly GCA_947086415.1). Classification (NCBI taxonomy): domain Eukaryota; kingdom Metazoa; phylum Arthropoda; class Insecta; order Lepidoptera; family Tortricidae; genus Pammene; species Pammene aurita. The sequence continues at coordinate 6,280,242 of OX352291.1, forward strand.
GTTAAAACAGGTAGGTAGGTTATTACGTGGAAATAGTAATGTCCTTTTTTTTTTGATAACCAAGATAATTTAAAACAATAATAACGGCTAACGTAATAAACTAACAAAACCGGCCAAGAGCGTGTCGGGCCACGCTCAGTGTAGGGTTCCGTAGTTTTCCGTCCGTCACAGTAAGTGTCCCCACTTAATAACACCGCCATGTAAGATATGATATGAGAATTCTACGTACAGCGACATCTATCGGCAAATTAAGTAAACTATTGCGCGCGAGCTTAAAGTATGGAAGATGATTTTTATGGGATAATTATTTATTGCGTGAAACGATTTTCACCGTTTTTACTTTATTTGAAAGCACGTCATTTCATTGTGATTTTGTAGAAATTACAGGTACAATAAACTCCTGCTTATACGGTTAAATTACAAACTTAGTTCATAAATTATTTTGTATTTTTTTTTCAAAAACTATTCAACCTTTCAAGTTCAAAATAATTTTCCTAGAAAGTTTTTATAAAGTTCTACTTTTGAGATTGTTTTCATATTTTTAAAAGTTATGGTTCAAAAGTTAGAGGGGGGGGGGACACATTTTTTTTTACTTCTGGAGCGATTATTTCCGAAAATATTTACATTATCGAAAAATGATTTTAGTAAACCCCTATTCATTTTTAAATACCTATCCAACAATATATCACACGTTAGGGTTGAAATGAAAAAAAAAATCACTCCCCACTTTACGTATAGGGGAGGTAGCCTAATAAAACATTTTTTTCCACTTTTTATTTTACCACTTTGTCGGCGTGATTGATTTAGTACCAAATTTCAGCTTTCTAGTGCTAACGGTCACTGAGATTATCCGCGGACGGACGGACGGACGGACGGGCAGACATGGCGAAACTATAAGGGTTCCTAGTTGACTACGGAACCCTAAAAAACAGACCAAAAAGGTAAAGTAACGATTAATATGGAAGATACCTGACACCTATAGTCGTCACCGGTATTTATTAAGGTAATTGGTATTTCCCTGACTCACGCGTACCCCATCAGATGGCATCTGAGAAACCACAATAAAATAAATGATGTCCATCATAGATGCGATACCATATTTCTGTAGTCAAATGTATTTGTTTGACAGAATCTGTAAATGAAACCTGACTTGTGAAAATACAATCGACGGCCGAAGTAGTTAACAGGAAAACTGAGAAGGCGATCAAAATGGTATTGGCATGAGTTTACTGTTTAGAGATTAAAATCGTGTGAAACTTACTTTGAACACATCAGGGTAAATTTCACAAGCGTTTCAACCGACGGCCCATTGTATTACGAATGTATGACATTTATTCGATTCGTCACTTATGTTGCTAATAGTTTATAAAAACACAAAATTATTCGAAAGTTGTGTCTTCAACGCCTGTGAAATTTACCCATCAGCTTCTCTAACCGCTTCTGCTAGTTTAAATCTGTAGAATCTTTTAGTGAGTTACTAAATGGCGTACCTACGCTTTATTCACATAGTACAATATTTACTATCCGTAGAAAATGGGTACAATTTGAACTCAGTGTAAACCTATAGGTGCTCTATTTGAATAATTTCACACTTAAGGTATAAGTTAGGGTAAATGTTGTACGAGCATATCAGGTTCCATGTCGTTTTAACATTATTATAAAAAAATACAGTAACTATACATGGTTGGCACATCTTTTAAGTAACAAAATACATGTGTCAAAACATGATAATACTAAAATTAAAAACCTAGTAAAATTTTGCCACAAACTTTTATGGTTCCGTATCTACATCATGTAACACATCTAACTAATGGTTCGTGTCATTAACTAGCGGGATAGTTTTTATTGGAAATATTATTAACAGTAATAAAATAAGAAATAAAAACGTCCTCAGTTGTGTTCTATGAGGCAACTTTATTGTTAAGTCAGCAAAACTATGCAAAAGGATAAATAATCATAATTATTTACACATATGCATGGCCTTACTTTTTTGTGACTGATGTTGTAAAAAGCCCGGACGTATTCTGTTTCAAGGCGACTGTAATGGGATCTCATACAACTATTCAGGCCTGCAAATTAACATTGGCGTGAAAGATGGCGGCAGGTTTTACGAACACCGTATTTAAATTTTTATTTCGTGTCACGATGGTTACAGTGAGATTTTATGAATACTTTAAGTTTACGAGTAGACTAATACAGGATGTCTCTAAAACCAAAGGTCAAGACTTAAAGGGCTGAGCTGCAGCTACAAGTGCTACAACTAATAGGCTCGTAATTACGGGCCTGTACTTGGATAAGATAAGATTCATTTTATTGGTAACATCCAGGTACAAGTCAGGTCCAATTTTGTAGTAAAATTGTATTAATTTAAAATGAATCAGGCATTTTTTATACAATATTTTTTTTGTATTTGCAGTGGCGCGTCCGGATTACGCAATGCGCCTTTATTTATAATACCTAATCTGACAACAGTCTCAGTTAATCTTAATTTACTAGTATGTTGTAAAAGCTCGATGTGTTGCACACACGTCCGGGTCTTAACCGGATTATCCGCGTATCCTGCAACTAGGGCGACCATCCGTCCGGCTTACCGCCGCGGACCCAGTTTCGTATTACCATAGTAACGCGAGCGCGGGCGAGTCAAGTATCTAGTGTATACTCGTTTAGTTTGGAACCGGATTATTTGCGTTTCCTGCAACTATAGGGCGACCATCCGTTCGGCTTACCGCCGGGGACCTAGTTGTGTATTACCATAGTAACGCGAGCGCGGGCGAGTCGAGTATCTAGTGCTTACACGTTTAGTTTTTAACTGGATTATTCGGGTACCGTTACGGTGCCCATTCGTCCGGCTTACAACCTTTATTAGCTGAGTGACAATCTTTATTATGAATATTAGTTGTTTGGCCGGATACCGGATACCGGATATACGGCGGACCGGTTGGCCAGATAGTCGCATATTTCGGCCAAAAGTTTTACCTACAGTTAAGCTAATTCAAGTAAGCGGGTGGCACTCCGTGCAGGTTGAAACTTTATTCAAGAAATTGTAAGCTTCCTAAACTTATGCCCATTACTGCCATTATAGAATGGAAGAATCACGTGACTTAAAAAACGAATATTAATAATTGATAGTACATTATTTGGTGATTTATTATGTAGGTATTCATCTCGTTCATACTTGTCTAGGTGTAATTTTACTATCTGGTATCCAAAGGCCTGTCCGGTTACATTTTAAAATTGTAACCGGACAGGCCGGACACTGAATACTGGCTGGATATATGTTGCATGTCTAATGATAACACTTTAGCCCGTACTCTTTAAGCGATTGGAATAAGCCCGGTCCGTTGTTATTCATATACATTGTAGTTGATTAAATTAGAGATTTGTATTGTCGGATGTGTTTTAAGACCACTGTATAACAAACTGCACAGCACATAGCATATGCGCTTAATTAGCGTAAAGGTTAAACCTTGGTTTAACTGACTTGAAAGGGAAAAAGAGAAGAGGCCGAGGAAAATCGCGACATGCGTTTCTAAATTTAACCAAAGTGGAAGCCAACGTATTGATATATTAAATACGTCTTATTCATATGACTCTACTTGTTAGCATAGACATATAAAATAAGAAGACGCGGTGCCGTGAAGACCATAGTGAAAACAAAATTGTGATTCCATAATAAGCCGATTTACTCGTGTTTACGCGCGATACGCATACATATACACCTCGTTGGACGAGCGGTGCCGCCCCTACAAGCGAGAAATTCGTCAAATTTGAATACGCGCAATAAAATGTTTTGCAATCAACTGCCACAGAGGGATGAAATTTCATAGGAGAGGGCATTGGGCATATCGTTTTCCACATCATACAAAACAAATGACATCCGATTTCAATGATTGTAAGTGCGTTTTTCCTAAGTTCTCCTCCACCGATTGAAAAATTCACCTTGCGTCCGGCTTCTAACTCTGATGGGTCGAGAACTGCCCGGCCTGGGCGGATGGCAATTTGTTCCGGGTGTCTGTATGTGATGAAGAACAAGCATGCTAATTTTCAAGCGGTTGCCTGACAATTTTTTTTTAAATTTTTTCCCCACTCACGTACAGGGAACCAGTCCAAACAGGAGGGATGGCATTAAATTTTGTTATATAACCAGCGTACATCTTTTCAGGCAACCGCTGTTTCAATCGGTTGCCTCGCGATAAAAATAAATTTTGCACCCCCCCCTCTATTGCCGCTCCAGTCCAAGTTGGGTCAGTTCCGGTTGCACAGGGCGGTTCCTCATCACTTCAGGAGCTTAAATACCGCGAGCTATCCGGTTACCTCGCGGTCACTGAAACTACGCGTCATTGCTTTAACTAATACTATTGAGAGTGCTTGCTTCTTATAGCTTAATATTTCTGTAGAAAATACTATCTACCGACGTGTTGAGTTACCGAAAATGTGGCTCTTGAAAATTTGTAAACGCGCGCGGCCATAAGACTTATCACTGTCTAAAGTAAACTCATATAAATGACCGAGAAACTGCTGTACGAGTCGTTTTTACAGCACTATTGTGAGGCCATTTTTTTGGGCCGATCGTGTATCCCGTCTTTATTACATATCGGTGACCTGACGTCATGAATAGGTTTAATTTCGTGCTTCAAATTTAGCTTCTACGAGCAAATTCCATTGTTTCTATTCTAATCCTTGACGCTTAGTATATAGACAGCCGGTCGGAATAATTGGAATCGGGTCACAGACGATCCCAACGGGACCTTCCTGCCCATCGGTCAGTGTAGGATGACGCGTACGGCACGGTCTCAGACCATTTGCCGGTAAGGTACATATACTGAGAACATATTATAGGTACATTAGTTGTAATCTGCGTGCAGGTTTAAGCGGTTTTTGGTTACTATACTCGCAGAATAAATAATAGTATAGAAGGTTCACCGTTTATCATGCGTTTATTAAATCGTCATCGTCATGCGCCAAGTAAGGATTTAATTGTTCTGCGAAATTTAGCTACCTATATATTCGACAAACTATTTTCGCGAACTCACATGTCATTATCTCAGCGAACTCACAACGGTCTTATAAGCGCCATAGATTATCATGGCGCTTAAGTTATTTTTATCTTAGCAAATTGAGAATGGTCGCGTAAGCCCTTTATGCCATTTCCACCATGTTGAAATTTTTCAAAAAAACGCCACGTGTGAAATATTCTACGTAAGTATAGAATCCGCTCACATTTTTTTACGGGAATCTGTTAAGAAATGCGACCTGTAGAGGAGATCATCCGGACATACGAAAATATTTTGGCCCAAGCTGAAACGGAGACCTTCGCTATCGCTCGGTCAATAATCATCTCGCTCAAATCTGGAGCAGAGGCCGACTGGGGAAGTACCTCCAACCTATAGAAAACCACATCCCAATAGCACTAGACCCTACTCATAGTGTTTTGTTCCTGCTGGTGACTAAGGTTGCCAGAGAGCTCAAGAGGATGCAGTATGATGACGACGGTTCCTCTTGTCCCTTTATACAGGGCGCCCCACGACTTTGCCACATGGAGGGGAAGTACTTTAAATACTATAGATAGGAAATTTTACTGAAAGAAGACTTCATTTTTAGGGTTCCGTAGTCAACTAGGAACCCTTATAGTTTCGCCATGTCTGCCCGTCCGTCCGTCCGTCCGTCCGCGGATAATCTCAGTGACCGTTAGCACTAGAAAGCTGAAATTTGGTACTAATATGTATATCAATCACGCCGACAAAGTGGTAAAATAAAAAGTGAAAATTTTTTTTTTATTAGGGTACCTCCCCTATACGTAAAGTGGGGAGTGATTTTTTTTTTCATTTCAACCCTAACGTGTGATATATTATTGGATAGGTATTTCAAAATGAATAGGGGTTTACTAAAATCATTTTTCGATAATGTAAATATTTTCGGAAATAATCGCTCCAGAAGTAAAAAAATATGCGTCCCCCCCCTCTAACTTTTGAACCATAAGTTTTAAAAATATGAAAAAAATCTCAAAAGTAGAACTTTATAAAAACTTTCTTGGAAAATTATTTTGAACTTGATAGGATGAATAGTTTTTGAAAAAAAAATACAAAATAATTTCTGAACTAAGTTTGTAATTTAACCGTATAAGCAGGTGTTTATTGTACCTGTAATTTCTACAAAATTACAATGAAATGACGTGCTTTCAATTAAAGTAAAAACGGTGAGAATCGGTTCACGCAATAAAGAATTATCCCATAAAAATCATCTTCCATACTTTATGCTCGCGCGCAATAGTTTACTCAATTTGCCGATAGATGTCGCTGTACATGGAACTCTCATATCATATCCTACATGGCGGTGTTATTAACTCTTAAGTTGGGACACTTACTGTGACGGACGGAAAACTACGGAACCCTACAGTGAGCGTGGCCCGACACGCTCTTGGCCGGTTTTTATTTAAAACAATACGATCTGCATTTAAAGAATTTTAAATTATCGCCTGTCTGAACCTGGAATCGAACCCCCTAAATATGGTAGGCACTGATAAGATTTTTTCTAAATGCGAAAATAACTGGGGTTCCGTACCCAAAAGGTAAAAACGGGACCCTATTACTAAGACTCCGATGTCCGTGTATCTGTCTGTCCGTCTGTCACCGGGCTGTATCTCATGAACCGTGATAGACACTTGAAATTTTCACAGATGATGTATTTCTGTTGCCGCTATAACAAGAAATACAAAAAAAATACAGAATAAAATAAATATTTAAGGGGGCTCCCATACAACAGACATGATTTTTTTGCCGTTAGATCAATTGTACGGAGCCCTACGTGCGCGATTCCGACTCGCACTTGGCCGGTTTTTTTTAATTTAAGATGCTACGTTATTTAGAAGAAATAAATTCTTACGATTGTAGGCTTCGATCAGTACAGTAACATTGCAGGTTTTTTTGTTACCACTTTTAGCGGGTTCGATTCCCGGTTCAGACAGACGATTATTTAAAATTCTTTGAATGCAGTTTGTATTGTTTTAAAAATATAAATGACGTCTTCTTTCAGTAAAATGTCCTATCTACAGTATTTAAAGTACTTTCCCTCCATGTGGCAAAGTCGTGGGACGCCCAGTATAGGGTTTTCCAATAAGGGCGGGTCGATTTAAAATGTAATAAAACAGGCTATGTGTAAGATATTAAGTACTTTTTAGTTTTATTTGAAAGGCCCCTATGTGTCATTTTTTGTGAAATATTATATCTCTGCTTAAACTCCATAAAAATAATGAAGGTCAGAAAAACGTTACTAAAGTTATGGCGAAATCGATTTAAACGAGTCATTGCAATTACCACTCAAAAAGGTAGAAAAACTGTTTTTTTTTTTAATTTATTTGGGACTAAGAACAGTAACACACGATAGTATGGCTAATAAATAGCTAACAAAACAAAAATTACAAAGTGTGAGACCAACGACAATGTCCATAGATTACTAGATTCATGATAAATCACAATGCAATCATTATTGTAATGTATACAAGATAAAAAATAAAATAAAATAATGAATAATAAAATTGTACAGTCACCGGCAATAGTATCTTCCTACACGAAGGCCGCAAAAATATGTGACACGCTCTTATAGACCTACAAATAAGAGCGTGTCACATAATTTTGCGGCCTTCGTGTAGGAAGATACTATTGACGGTGACTGTATACAAGATAAAAAATAAATTTGAGGGTTTCATAATTTGATTTAATAACTATATTTACATAAGCACTCCAAAGGCTCGTACACTTGCTAACACTTTGTAGACAGTACATTTATCTGTCTCTCTCTATACATGGTGTAATCGTTTCAAGTGATTATTCCGTAAATGAATGAAATGATCCTGCTGACCGATTTCGACCACAGCGACTGTGCTTTCTGAAGTGCGATAGGTCCCTTTATTTTACAAACTTTTTTATTTGTAGATACATTATGAGATTTATGGTAATAACTTATTAGTTAATAATTGTTATTACAATTATTACTTTTACTTGTATACCCTGGTAAACATACAAGTTACGTTCAGTTCTTCTTTTTGTTGTTATTACATTTTCTGTTAATTTAATATTGTAAACTACTGGAAATATTATGAGACTGTTCCTGTTGATTTTGTAAATATATAAAATATATTAGAAAACTTTCAACTGATATCGATAATGTTAATCCATACTATTAACAAAAATGATTAACATGACATCCTCATTCTAGCATAAACAAAACCACCGTGCGTATTTCTATCCCTTAGAAATTAAAACACTTTTAAAGAACCTACGAAATGGATGGCAGCACTTAAACTCAATATTTTTCATATTTCTAGTTTATTATGGAAAAGTTATTGATGCTATTTTATTTATTGAGTAACGTACTTTCGAAATTAATTTAAAGTTTTCTGGTATCTTTTTTATTTACGAAAATATCGCCTGTAAACAAAACGATTACACTTCCTTACTGTAAATATTACCAAGGTTAAACAACAAGGTTTTCTTATGTTAAAATAATCATATGTAGAATCAGTTCCAAATGTTCCAATAAATCAGGTAACCTTGTTCATTATCCTGGTTTCTCCTTGTCATGTCGAAGCCCAATGAAACAAAAACAAGATAAAACATAAGTATTATTTTTTAAATACCACGACGCGCGGTTGTCGCCTGGCTAGTGTAAGGCCCACCTGATGGTCAGCAGCTACCATAGCCAATGCATGGACTGCAGAGGTATCACATGCGCGTCGCCGACCCTAATATAAAGGGGAAAAAACAGAAAATAGATTTATAGATAAATATAATAGAAGCAATGTCCCAGGTGTAACCTATATTTAAAAAAAAAACCTATGTAGATTGATCCCGTCTGGTTACATAATACTAAGGGGTATAAATAAATGAAAGAAAACACAGTCTCCTCTTGGTAATTATTTATTACTTCTTTCAGACTGCTAATACACCCTAAAATATACTAACAACTAGCTCAGCTGTTATCCGGAGAGCTATTGGTTCGTTAATGTCTAGTTTTACATTATAGGATAAACCACCATCATTGTTAAATTAAATCAAGTTTATTTGAAGATATTAAATAATATGTATTAGAACCTGTGCATTAAATATGTCAAACAAAACTGTCCATCAGACCTCATCCTTTGTTATGATATTTAAATCATTTTAATCATAATCATAATCATTTATTTAAATAACACGTAAGTTGACAGTAACTACACCAAATTACTTACATGCTAAATCTTAAACATACTCAGTATGTAGTTATACATTGTTTAATAAAAATCATAAGAAAACTATTTACAAAATACCTATAGACAAAATATAAAATGAGTAAAATACACATTATACCCTGCAACTCCCCGCTACCTCAAAGAGCGTTTCTCTTATCTTAATTCTATTAGATCCTCTCAAAAATTGCTCCTAAAAGTGCCATCTTCATCTTCCAAATTTTATAATTGCTCATTTACGTTCCAGGCCGTTCGTTTGTGGAATTCTCTCCCTCTCAACATTAAACGCGCGCAATCTATTGGTAGCTTTAAATCGCAACTTAAGGAATACTATTTATCTCTTCCTTAGGTTTTTAAGTTGACACTGTTGTTTCTTATTGTGTGTATTATATATGTATATATGTACGTATATGTATGTTTATTTTGTATTTATTTAAGTATGTATATTCATATGAATGTGCTGTGTTATCTATTTCGTCTCTTTTGTTTCTATGCACCACCTACTGCTTATTGTTTTTCTCTAGTCTCCACTACCCAAAGGTTGTCTGGAAGAAATCGCTCATTAGCGATAAGACCGCCTGTTGTTACCTCTACCTAAATTTATCTAATTGTAAAATTTGTGCTTGTAACTGTATGAGGTGTGCAATAAAGAGTATTTATTATTATTATTATAAACAAAGGTCGAAAACAGTATACTTATATAGAAAAAATATTTTTCAGTGAAAGCTTGAATTTTTCTGTAAAAGGCACCAATTTTATCGTGGAATATGTCTATGTCCCGCTGTGTCATAATGTTATTGAGGACGGTTCGTGCTCGGGCAGTGGGAGCGTTGGCACCGCGCCGCGTGCGTGCGTCGCTGGCGGCGAACAGACGTCGACGAAAAAGCAATGGTAACGTTAAAAGGATACCTACAGGTTCAAGACTACTGCAAACTTAAGGGCCAACACGTACCTGTCACTGAAGAGAAGAGAAGTCATCCAAAAAAACATTGCCCCGCTCGGGGACCGATTCTTCCTTTGACTTCCCGCAAAGGAAAACCATTTTCTTAACTGGCTTGACCTGGAAAGATCAATGAACTCAAATAAAAATCTCAAACAAACACGGTCATGGCGGCGTTGAGTGAAAACTCGCTACACAGACAAAGATACTTACAAATCAGCCGAAACAAACAGCAGCGATGTGCAGCACAAGCTTAATAGCTTAAGTAAATCATTAAAGATCCAAAATGTATTTATTTTCTAATATATTTTATAGAATCCAGTTTACGTTTTTCTCTTGTATCCATCTTCTTTTCTTTTTCCCATTTTCTTTTTTTAGTCATTTGAATTTCGAATATTTTCGCTCCAATGCATTGTTGCCAGTTGGCTTCAAACTAAACATGTAGGTTTTATTACACAATAAAACGGAACGAGATTTTGTATTATATAATAATAATTTGTATTATAGGGATAGGCGAATAATCTGCGAACTTTACAAGGACCAAGAAACTATCATAGAAATAGGAACAGAAAGAGTACATGCTAACATTCGCCAAGGTGTTAGACAGGGATGTCCACTCTCCCCACTCATATTCAATGTTTTCATAGAGTCGGCTATAAGGAAAGTCTGGGAGATGACAGATGTAGGTGTTAAGTTCAACGGTGAAACTGTCAAGTTCGTTAGGTTCGCTGACGACATAGCAGCAGTCGCAGAAACACCGCAGGATCTACAACTTCTTTTAAATACCATGCACACTGTTTTTCAAGAATTCTCTCTCAAAATTAATACCAATAAAACTAAAATACTGTCCACGTCTAAAGCAGGATTTCAAGCCGAAACAATTATAAATATAGACCACATTTCACTTCAAAATGTTAATAGTTTTAAATATCTTGGTAGTGTAATTACGGCAGATTCAAGGTGTACACCAGATATTAAAATAAGAATAAGTTTGGCAAAACAGGCTTTCAACAACAAAAAGTATATTCTTACCACCAACATATCAAAGAGGACAAAGAAGAAATTTATTAAAACTTTTATTTGGAGCATAGCATTATATGGGTGTGAGACGTGGACCATGACACAGAGAGACAGAGAAACATTGGAGGCATTTGAAATGTGGTGCTGGCGAAGGATGGAAAAAATTAGTTGGATAGAACATGTTACGAACGAAGACGTATTGAAAAGAGTAGGAGAAAAAAGGAGATTATTGAACACGATAGAGAGTAGAAGGGGAAAATGATTGGTCACCTTATACGGCATGACGCGTTTATAAAGAACATCATAGAAGGCAAGGTTGAAGGCAAGCGAGGAAGAGGAAGACCGAGAATAAGTTATATTAACCAAATCAAAGAGAAGATAGCCGTCACATCGTATAGGGAGGTCAAGGAGGCGGCTCTGGATAGAAACAGATGGAGAGAGCTACACGCTCCGTCAGCTACACCGACAAGAGTTTGACTCTTAAATTGGATGATGATGAATAATAATATAATTATTTTATTTTACATACTATCGATATAAAACGTTCTTTAATAATTACAAATTAATACTATCATAAAATAAAATAATTATTCACACAGTTCCACCGGCTCTTACTAGACGGCGCTACGTGACACAAGAACCTCACGTGTAAAACGGAGGGTCCGGCAGGCCTCGGAACCTTCCGAAGTCTGACATTGAAACACTTTGGATTGTTATTTTTCTGACGTTGTTTGACAAAATCGATCATCATGTGACGTCACTCACATCAAAGAGGACGAGAGGAGTCGATCAAGTATGACAAGGGGGAAGGAGGGGTGGTATGATGAAATTGGTGCGGCGTCATTTGTGGGTGAACTCGATGAAAAATAAGCAACCTAAACGACCCGGGTATGTATACAAGTTGTCATAAAAAAACTGGTGATTGTTATCGTACCTATTGCGATTAAGAAAAAGGAGGAGAAAATATTTTTGACGCGAAAAAGAAAATTTCTATGCATATAAAAGATATCTCTATACTACGCTTAGCGCGTTATTTCTTTGAAACCTAAGCTGCCAAAAATAATGGGTGCGGGAGGGGAACTCGCAATGCTAGGCAATGAACGTGCCATTGTTCCGTGGGGCTTAAGAGAGAGTCAGGCATTAATTGCCATGGAGACGTACTAAGTAATGTAATGTAATGTAAAAACTCTTTATTGTACAAAAACCAGTCAAAAACAATACAATACTAGGAAAACGTAAGTACAAAGGCGAACTTATCCCTTTAAGGGATCTCTTCCAGTTAACCTTTGAGTAGATGAGAGAAGGAGTGAAAAGAGGTAGACAAATGCGGCAACATGTACAACAAGGTACGAGAAAGGTAGATACTATAGATACATATATACAAAAGTTATAGGAAAAGTATATATATATATATATATATATATATATATATTAAACCAGAGAGGAGTGAGGAGACAATCATAATAAAAACACAGAAAAGGAACATCTAAGACACATACAGAATAATACAATAGCAACATATTAATCAGAGTCAGGTAACCATAACTTCTTTAGCTTGGGTTATTAGTCTATGTATCTATGGGACACGTCGTCCCAGCCGGCTTACAAAAGGAATTAATTTTTTCGCCAAAAAAAATATTTTTTTAGGTTTTTATACTTAGATTACGATACCAATTACCCTTAAAAGGATCACATCACCAGAATTTTTGTTACAACTTGTATACTGTACCTAGATGCTTGTAGTACCTACCTTATGAATTGCCGCGTAGGTAGGCGCTTTACCTGCGAAAATACGGAAGAATAGTACATTTTTAATGCAAGGGCCGAAAATATATCATTACATCCATTGATTTATACAAAAAGGGAGATATGGTACCAGGCGCTCCCTGGTGTGCCATCAAAGCAAGGGATCTCTCTAAAAATCACGTTGTACAACCTACTACCGTCCCACATCATAAATTTAACATATTTAGAATTTAAAAGTAAACTTAAAAGATTGTTCCAATGTAACCCATTTTACTCAATTAATTAATTTACAGAAAAAATGAAGCAAAAGGATTTTCTCATATTAATGAAATAATTGTATAATATATGAATTATTGACGTCCTTAAGGTTGCTAAGCTATTTATGTTATTATATAATCGTACTCAATAGATATTGCATGTATGATGACTTGCTAAATGTAACGTACTTTGTTACTTGGCCAAATAAATGAACTTGAACTTGAACTTGAACAAATATAGGTTCCGGGACCTATATTGAATTAGTCGTGTGGCAGAGTCTCTCAGTCACACTTTGTGCAATTCGCAAAATATGGAGGTCTCTCTTGCATACCCGTAACTATATGTATAGGTTTATCTCTTTTGCCCATGATGCACATACATTATAGGGGTGTGTAGCATTTTACAAGTGTGTAGGTGCTGGAAAATATTTCAGTTTTATTTACTATGAACGTCACTCATCTTCCTTTTTGTTTATGTCTATGATTACATCACTCATTCTGAGATATGATATCTCAGGACGTGTGAAGAGTGACATTTCCGCGCGTACATCAAACGACGTTATTTAATACAGTTGTGCAAAATTTTCAATAAATCATAATTAAGTACCCTAAAATGGGACTAATTGGTAAATTTTTTGGACGAAAACACAAATAACTTCATGTTTTACTTACTTATCAATAGTTTTTAATTTATTTATAGATAAAAGGCACGCCATTCTGCATTGCACACATGTCTGAATTGTTAACACAGAACCAGTATTTTTTGGTAAGAGGTGTTCCAAATAGCCTCGTAGTATTATGTTTGTTTAGTAATGTTAAACCTACAGTTTTGCGAACTTTTTCATGAACTGCACCATATTGCAAATTTCACATATTATTGAGGTAAATCTAAAGTAGGTATGATAAACGCTCTTCTAAAATAAACCATAGATACCCATTTTATAAAAAGAACCATCCTCACAAAATTGAAATTCGAATTCTGTAAAAGTAAAATCACTCGTGCACGTTATCAAACTTTCTGCCCAACTGCTAAAAAGGCCACTTTAAATATGTTTGCATATACCTTTACTTCTCAACCTTTTCGAGAACATCGCTCGACACATCAAGCAATAAAAAAAAATTGTATACCGAAAAGTTTCCCAAAAGCAATACCTATTTCAATCCATATTTCTTGAAAACGCGATTGTTTCTTGGTAATCGGCTATACTCAATTACTCACTAACCTCAGACGCTTATCGGGACCTCCCTAGAGGACAATTGCCAGGTAAACGGACAATCTTGTTCTTATCTGTCTAAGGTAGAATCCATAATTCAGCGGAGTGATTTGACAGCATTTTACATACATTTGACAACCGCTTTGTATGCCAGGAGCTGTCAAATCACTCCTCTGAATTATGAATTCTACCTTAGATACTCTAGATGGCGTATCATCGCTTGCACAAAAATCTTGTGATGATGAAGTTTTAATTCCGATCCTTTTATCTCAAACATAAAATATTGTAATATTGATAGCTTATTGTGCGGTATCTATAAACAAGTGTGCAGCTAATGAAGAATTCGTTTCAAAATGCGTGTAGCCACTCTTTAGTTAGACGAACGGTTATCCCGGCATGTCCGCCACGTGTTGTTTGTAAGGAACAGCTACTCGTATCACCTTCCTAAGAGCAAGACCTTTACCGAACAACGTTGCCTATATTCTATTTAAATAAATAAAAGCGTGATTAACGTCGTCATTGGCAAAATTCCCATTGCTGTGTACTCGTATAAAGGGACAAAGCCATTTTATAAAAAAAAACTTTTTATTTATTGGTGAATTTTGACAGCCACCTGGAACTCTGGAAACCCTCATTACCAGTATTAATCTATCTATAGTTTTAAAAAGTCACGTCGTGTGCACAGTACGGCTATGGCGCGGACAAATGGGAATGATTCCTAAGAAAAAACCTATTCCCTTTCTCTTGTAGGCACAGATGGGATACAATACTTTTTTAATATCAAGTGGAGCAACACAGCGTCGCTCTGTCTAGAGCTGTCCTAGGACGAGACATGATAGTTTATTACTTTAAGTAGGAAATCGTTTGATTGTAGACGTCTGCAGAAAACTCCTACTCATACATGAGTAGGATGACTCACGTCATGTGAACGTGCATGCATGTGTATGCCCCTGGGCCCATTTATCTAACAGTAAGTATTATGATATACAATAATTACAGATGGGTTATAGCACCTAAAAT
This sequence comes from Pammene aurita, assembly GCA_947086415.1. Lineage (NCBI taxonomy): Eukaryota > Metazoa > Arthropoda > Insecta > Lepidoptera > Tortricidae > Pammene > Pammene aurita. The sequence goes on from OX352291.1 coordinate 6,295,662, forward strand.
TAGTGACTTCGCTCATTTTGATCCGAGTCGCGCACTAGCAGGCGAGAGGTGCGGACGTGACTAATGAGAGTGACAAGGATTTATTACCTATAGGTATGTAATGATTCTAAGATATTAGAATCATTGCTAGCTTATGAAATAAATTTGTAAGTATTTTCTGTTGGAGTAACCCATCCATAAAAAAAATCATTGTAGGTTAGGATGGACCAAAAAATTTATAAGTTTTGATTTTTTTATCTCCACAAGGTTCTTTTAGTTTCAATACTCATAAAATATATTTACACCTAATTTGGGCACATTTAAAAATGTTATTGCTATAAATGACACAATTTTGCAGTACAAAAATGTATGAAGAAAAATTTACTAATCAATATTTCTTAATTGGATATATTTTTGATTGTTTTTATACATTATTTCAACTAGTTATAACTGAATAAATAATATAGCGCTTTAAATTTTCATTTAAGGGTCAGTTTATTTTTTTCCATTGTATGAGATTATTTCTTAAAACAAGTGCCTACGCCAATTCATGGGATTAGGTTGTCGAGCGGACCCAAAGCCGGGATAAACGCTTGGAGGGAGAGAGAAGAGTATGAGATTATTTCTTAATATGAAATTGATAGCAACCAGTAAATTGTTATAAAATGAGCTCAAATTTAGGATATAGATATACTCGTATAGGATGTATTTTCATACTAGAACAAAAGGAGCCTTGTGGAGATAAGATTTATTATACTTTTTTTTCTCCATACATTCATGGACCGCCCTATAATATTGTAGTTTAGACGTAACAAATAACTCCCAAAAATAATTGTTTTTTGTAAACTCGTTACTTCCGTACCTCCTGTTAGATAGATCCCATCAAAAACATAAATGTGAAAGGCTGCCAAGATCGATAGTATGGGAATGCTTCGCCTATAAAAGAAGTGAGATCTGAATAAGTACCAAGTTCCATAAAAATACCTCAAACCATAAATAGTTATTAGAATGCACACTTGATTTCCAGCAGTTTTTAAGGTACATTTTGAATAAGCATCACGTTACATAGAAATACCTAAAATTATAATAGTCACAGAAACGCACACCGGTTTTTTTAGCAGTTTCCTGATAACATTTATTATTTTCAGTACTTTTTAATGATGTTACTTGGCAAGTTTTCACACACCACACAACTTGTCAATGCAATAAATCGACACCTTTGGACTGCAATGTGTCAAGTATATAATTTTCTATTAAAACTTGCCAAGTTACATCATTAAAAAGTACTGAAAATAATAAATGTTATCAGGAAACTGCTAAAAAAACCGGTGTGCGTTTCTCTGACTATTATAATTTTAGGTATTTCTATGTAACGTGATACTTATTCAAAATGTACCTTAAAAACTGCTGGAAATCAAGTGTGCATTCCTATAACTATTTATGATTTGAGGTATTTTTATGGAACTTGGTACTTATTCAGATCTCACTTCTTTTATAGGCGAAGCATTCCCATACTATCGAACTTGGCAGCCTTTCACATTTATGTTTTTGATGGGATTTCATTTATTTTTGTTAGGTGTAGGTTCTTTATTATTTTTTTATCACTTTTGCTTTAGGAAATGTCTCATTCCACTTAGGTATGTACTTTATACTATAACCCTTTATACTAAGCGTCTAATTCTATTTTACTATTTATTTATAGGTGATTTTTACAAATAAACTGGCTCCCTACACCTATAAAATGTACCTAATTACATATAATTACATACATCAATAACGTACTTTATTCTGTTTGTAAGTACGCTACCTACATAGATAATTAATAACTTGGTAATACCTACCTACCAGTAGGTATTATAATTGGTGGCCTATTATGTAGCCCTAGAAGTGCACCATCCCATCTCATCCCGTGGCGTATCGGAGGGTGAGATGGGCAGTAGTATATATAATTCCATCTCATTCCAATTCCAAGACAATCATGTATTGTCTTAAATTGGTATGTATCTAAATTTAAATAAGTCTTATCTCATTTCCACTCCATACCTACTTATAGTAGAACAAAATTACACATTCGTTGTTTTCGAAACTGACTCACACTTGGCCGTTTTCAGATTTTTACTTTATTTCGACCTAAAGACAAACATTCGAGCCAAATTTCAGGTCGGTACGACCATTGGAAGATAGACCCACTTAGTTCATTATGACTTCATAGTAGAACAAAGTTACACCTTCGCTATATTTAAAACTGACTCACACTTGGCCGTTTTCAGATTTTTCCCTTTACTTTGACCTTAAGACCTATCTCCATGCCAAATTTCAAGTCATTACGACCATTGGAAGTGGTCTAGGTTTTTGATGAGTGAGTGAGTCAGTGAGTGAGTGTATAGTAAAAATAGCGATTTTCTGACGTCAATATCTCAAGAACTGCTATAGGTAGAATAATGAAATTTTGTATTCTAGACAATTAAGGGGATGTCAACAGACACTCGAAATTTCATATGCGTAGATAAAATATGTTTGGAGTTATAGGGTGGTCGAAATTGGCCCGAAATGGTTCGTGTAATATAACCCACGGCCGGTGTGCCGCTTTTTTTTGCTCGAACTTGGCGGACACACTGCCGTGTGTCTAGATATTTGCACGTCTTTCAATTACTTCTCGAGACCTTTCTACTCATAATGAGTCCTAACTTCATATGGTTGCCTCACTTCATTGAGGAGTTCCTTAGGTCACCTTACAATTGTATCATCAGATTAGCTCCGTGTTCATTTATTATTGCATTGCTATATATACCGGGGATTGGTTGAAATTTAACTTACAAGATTTTAATTAACAACAAATTACACAAACTTTTCTTATCTAGTTTTCTCTGAAGCAACGTCTACAATTATTTTTCTTGTCTACTTGTGTCCATTGTCCCTAAGGTTGACTGGTAAAAAATGTTACGGCATTAAGGCCATATTTGGATGATAATATGTATTTAGTGAAATAAAGCTAAAATAATTTAGAATAAAAAAGCGTTGTAAGATGAGTCAAGGCATCCTAAAAACTTATCGAGATAATTTGGTCAATTATTAATTTGTTATGGTCCAAGTCATAACGTTTCATGACTAATGGAAATCCCACAGTGGTACCTGTTAATTTGTTAAAAATATAGGTATCTACCTAAAAGCTATAAGGGATTTCCCTTGACTGCATGTTTTCCGAAAACTTAATGTCATTAGCAATGATCGGTTATCGGAAGCATTTTATGTCACTTTGACGTCCTACCTAATGAATAGTAATGACTAATGTGGATAAGTCAGTGTTGTTCAAAATAAAACCACACATTCTTAAAAAGTAACGGAATTTAATTTGTTATAGTAAATAATCATTATTTTTTCTATGTCTGATATTGTCAATCGATTCCTATTAACATTCAGGATCCATTTATATAAAGAGAATGACCGTTCGGCATCAACAGATGTGAGAGGTGCATAGTTGTAAACTGATATTTCGTTGTTATCATTCAGGTTTCTTACAAATTCGTAATCAGGGATTCTGTCGATTACTGATTCCATTTTGTTATTTAATGTATTTGAGGACGTCATCATTACATACAGCCTTACCTCATCTAGTAAATCTAATGATTCTCTGATAGATAAACCACGCTTTTTTTAACAATGTTATATTTCTGGTTATTATTTCAAAATTTTCCTTGATGTATATAAGATTTTTTTTTAAGTTATCATCTTGCATCAGTTGTTTGGCTTTGCGAATTGATAATGCCTCTTTACTGTTGAAAATATTTATCACAGACTTAATTTGTTCAAAAAAAGATGCATAGTAAAAGGATGCTTCTAGCCATGTACCCCATCTTGTAATAACGGGTTTTGGCGGTAAGGGTATATCGGGGTACAATTCTCTTAGTATTTTCACTCTTCTAGGGCACTTTAAAAATACTTTCTTAACGTTAGATATTAAGTTGTCAACGTCAGAATATTCTGAGCGTATATGCTCTGCAACACGGTGTAACGCATGTAAAGTGTTTCAGCTGAGGAAATATCTTTTTTAAGGTTTTTCCAGCTTTTAACATATATGATGCACTATCAGTGCACAGCATCAATATATTATCCACTTTTGCATCGAAAGAATATCACCCCATACTTCTTTAAAAGTGTTAATAACAAATTTTGACACAGTTTTGGCGTTTGTTACTTCAATTACCTTGCATCGTAAAAGGTAAATTGGAAAGTTAATACTTTGGTGTAGAGGTTTCACTAATAAATTTATGACGAATCTTCCTAAAAAGTCAGTACTTTCGTCCAATGTCACCCACAAACGACTATCGGTAATTTTTTCTTCGATATCTTTTATTGTTGTTTTGAAAGATTTTTCCAAACATTTTTTGCGTATAACACTCTCACTGGGCAAGCAAAAAGGTGCACACTGGCAGCACATATATTTGGCAAAAAACTGTTGGAATGCATCACTTTTCAGTCGATCACACGGAATATTACATACACTCGCGTGCAAAAGTATTGAATCACTTTGCATTTTTTCGTCTGCATCCGATATCTTTGTAATTTCCCATTTGAATCTGAAAATTATGGTATTAAATGAAAGCTTACAATGTAACGTTTTGGAAAATGTGCCAATTCAATAATATTTCAGATCCAAAGCTGGAAAAAACTCGAATACCGGAGGCAACTCGAAAACGGCCTTAAAATAAACAAGGGAAACTCGAAATAAAAGGCTTGTGTAAAATAAAATTCAATTTATTATTATTACGTTAGTAACGGGTATTACTACCCCTAGCTAGATTTTATTAAGTTCCTGATGTAATTTTGAGGAATTGCTTCCCACTTCTCCAGCAAGGCAATCTTCAACTCGTCGACAGTAGCTGGAGCAGGATTCCGGGCCCGAACGTTCCTCTTCAGATGGTCCCACATGTGCTCAATGGGGTTAAGGTCCGGGCTCATCGCTGGCCAGACCATGGTATCGATGCCCATCTCGCGGAGGTAGGCAGCGGTGACCCTTGCGGTATGACAAGGGGCATTGTCCTGCATTAGCATGAACCCTTCATCAAAAATACCGGCATAGGGGACGACGTGGTCTTCCAAAATCTCCGCTATGTACCTGGCAGAAGTTAATCCACCGCCACGACCACCGCCAGGAACAAAAACCAGCTCAGTCCGTGCATCGTACGAGATGCCGCCCCAGAACATGATTGAGCCACCCCCATAGGCGACTCTTTCGGAGATGCAGCACTGAGCGTAGCGTTCTTCTGGCCTCCTGTAGACTCTTTCTCTTCGGTCGCAGCCATTCAAACACATTCTGCACTCGTCCGAGAACAGAATCGGGGTCCATTGGTCCAGGGTCCAATTCTTGTGAATCCTTGCAAATTCCTTTCGGGCTGTGCGGTGCCTTGCCAGCAACCTGGGCCCTGTCGCAGGCCTCCTGGGTGTCAGGTTCGCTGCCTTGAGTCTTCTTCTCACGGTCCACTCGCTGGCAACCACTCCTCGCACCTCCCGCAGACGCTGCTGGATGGTAACTCCAGTCTGGTGACGATTTCGAAGAGCCGTCGACACAATGAAGCGGTCGTCTCTCTCCGATGTGCACCTTCTGCGGCCGCTTCTAGGTCTTGCAGTAAGTGCTGCTGTTTGTTGGAACCTCTGGTACAGTTTACAAACTGTGGATTGGCTCAGGTTCACTTCGGCAGCTACTGACCGTTGACTACGCCCTTCTTGCAGGAGCTGGACGACTACGGCGACTTGAGCTTCGGTGGCTTCCATTTTTTCAGGGTATTCTTCACAGGATAAGATGCGGAGATGTGTGCAGGTCGACTTCTGTTAAGTGACTGATAAGAAATCCCCCACCACCCCCCGTTTTATAGGGGTCAAGGGTAGTGCAACTCGTGGGCGTTAGAAGCCGTAACGACACGGGAAACCGGGAGATTGGCCATAATCTGAAAAATCCTGGGCCAATGCTCATGTTTCATAGCTTTTTATAAAGCTAATATTCCAACAAACATAATTACATTTAGATAATTTAGAAAAATAAACCGATTTACAAAGATATTGGATGCAGACGCAAAAATGCAAAGTGATTCGATACTTTTGCACGCGAGTGTAGTATCAAAAAATGTAATAAATCAAAATTAAATTGTTCTTGGTTTCGCTTACTACTACCACGATGTGTCGCTGACTTAAGATGCTTTTGAATATTGCTTTTACGTATAGTGACCAAATGTATTCCACATTTTGTACATAGGACTAAGCCTTTTGATTCGTCGTATATCACATCCGGTTGATCCTTTAACCATTTACGAATGGTAAATTCGCGAGGCATATTATACCAGTGTTCAATTGATTTGATGTATAAAATGATGATAGTAACGTCAAGGAGACAAGTACAAGACATGAGTTGACGTAAACTCATTCGTTTGATAGATAATTATAAGTGGCCTGTGCTTCATAATCATATCATAGGTAATAGAAATGTTAAAACCCCGATAGTAACTCAATAAAAAGACATACATTTTTAGTAGGAAAAAAAATTGTGCAAGAAATTAATTAGTCATATCCATGTAATAATTTCGTCATCAAATTGACATAAAATGCTTCCGATAGCCGATCATTGGTCATTCATTAGCTACTTTTGTAGGTACAGGTGCGCTATTCCAATTTTAAAATACATTAACAATACATGAAACACACAATATATCTCAAACATAACTCCAACACACAACAAAATAATCAACCAATATTAAATTTGTCCAGTGAGTAAGTCTTTGACCAGTGTGTGTTGCCAGTGATGACATATGGTACTGAAACGTGGTCGCTTACAATGGGCCTCACAAGAAAGCTCAAAGTCACCCAAAGGGCAATGGAGAGGGCTATGGTTGGAGTCTCTCTGCGCGATCGCATCAGAAATGAGGCCATCCGCAGCAGAACCAAAGTAACCGATATAGCCCTCCGAATCGCTAAACTAAAGTGGCAGTGGGCGGGGCACATTGCTCGTAGAACCGATGGCCGTTGGGGCGGAAAGGTTCTCGAGTGGCGACCACGAATTGGAAGGCGCAGCGTGGGTAGACCCCCCGCAAGGTGGACTGATGAAGGTCGCGGGAGTCCGCTGGATGCGGGTGGCGCAGGACCGGTCATTGTGGCACTCTTTGGGGGAGGCCTATGTCCAGCAGTGGACGTCTTTCGGCTGATATGATGATGATGATGATTAAATTTGTATTGAAGTTCGGAATCGGAAAAATTTTCAAGCAAATTCTGATATTTCTGATTCAGACGTTTAGGCGCCAGCTGTATTGCGTAGTTAATCCATTAGAGTTGTAAGAGTATGGAAATTGGATCGTGTCTGTAAGTGTTTTAAAGTTAGAATACGCCCTAGATAGATATTAGAGATGTAACGAATATTGTTTTTTTAACATTCGCGAGAGCGAATGCGAATATTTGCCGCTCATATTCGCGAATGCGAATGCAAATACGAATACGGGGTCAATAAACTCGGTATAAGGAAAGTCGTGGTAAAGGTAGTTGAATGATTCATGCGTGATATTTTCTAACCGTATGTTATGAAAACGAATTTTATGTAGGTACTTAGTAGGTAACATCAAACTTCTATGTTCTGTTAACCGGAGTATATTTGAAATTGGGAAAATCTTTCATGAAGATAGTTAAAAGACGTTTGACGGGATTGTAATTTCATTTTCAATATTTTTTCTTAGATAAAATGCTATAAAAATATGCGCATTGAATTTTGCAAATACGAATGGGAATGCGAATATCCAAAAACATGCGGATATTCGCGAACCCGAATGCGAATACGAATATTCGTTACATCCCTAGTAGGTACAATCTTACTCGCGTCTAAAACAGTCACGTTTATTACCAAGAGACTGACAAACATTGCACAGCCTAAAACGTAGAAGGTGTCATCTTGAAAATAGGATATTATTAAGGTAGATCGGGGTGACTCGGATCGCAAGGTGAAATGTATCAAGTTAAGCACGTGATGCTGATTGGCTGTCAACACCTACCCTATATTATGAATTAGACTAAATTGCTCTTGAACCGTTTCGCCCTGCAATCCGATTCGCCTCAATCTATATCAGGGGTTTCCAACATTTAACCCTGTGCGCCTCACCCAACTTTATTTTTATGCCCCCTAGGGGCTAAAATTAGGACTCAAAACTGGGCACCGCCCACGCCGCGGTTAAAATTAAATATTTATTTATTTCGCAAAATTTTCTATATCATGTTAGTAAGTACAACTTTTATTATTAAACTTATCCTACGTTAGTAATATCTTATACCTAAACATAAATTATACTTTTAAAACATGTAGGCTATTCCAGGCGTGCCAGCAAGCCCCTTCACATCTGTCCGCGACTGTGGCTAGGAGCTGTTTAAATCTTGCTGCGCCCCTCCCTTGAATCGTCCCCCAAGTAGGGATTTGTTAGATCATTTTCCCGAACTCATTATTTCTTCGAAGTAAATTTTCCGTTCGCATTTTTCCCCAATCGGTAAAATTCGTATGCACCATAATTTACTTTTTGTTTTTTTAGGTTGTAAGTACACTTTCCGTTCGTATTTTTTCCCGATCGGTACAGTTCATACCTACCACAATTTATTTTTCTTATTTTTTTCGATTCGCGTTTTTTCTTAAACGTAATTTATACTTATAGTTATAACGTAATATGAGATATGTACAGTTGCCATCATATATATATGAGCTGCCAAGGTACTCAGAAATATCTGAACAAGCACTAAAAATAAACACTAAACATCGAAGAAACTTTGTGTAAAAACTTATCTATCTTATCGTATGACGGTACGAAACCCTCTATTTTGCATTGTCCGACACGCACTGGTCCGGTTTTTTGCTATTTTTTCATTCAATCTATCAATATTTACATTATTTCTTTATACCTACCAATTTGGGCATAAAAGGTAAATACCGGGTAGAATGGGTAAATACCCGGGAATTTACCCGAAATCTACCGGAGGAATTTTCACACCGCCCATCTCAAGTCCGTCTGCCTCCCGCCGTTCCCTGAACCTATTGAGTATTGGTACCTAAACTATTTAATCCCCGAAGTGACTGCCCCTTGATATTAATAAGTATGCAGTGAATCATGCTAAGTGCTCGTGTTATGAGGAATTGATTAGCTGCATACGTAGTTACATTCATTATCAAGTACCTATAAGTATACTTATTCGAGTGTTTGCAGTTGTGTAGCGAAAAACCTCTTTATTTTCGTATTACTATGATGTACTGTCATTATTTTTATATTGAGTCGATGACACTACGTTTGTTGAGTTTGACAATGACTTTTCGTAAGTCTGCCAAATTACATGGTTCGTATCACAGATTTAGTTCGTATTTAACATTAAATACTTAAAATGGATTCTGATTCTGATCTATCCAGTTGCAGTGTCAATGCCGATTTTAAGTACATCGAAAGCACTCACGGTGGGCAACTGTTGATACGAGCCGGACGTCGTCATTATTTCCACCGGGCCAACAAGGATTCTTCAGTATGGCGATGTTCTACAAAATATTGTAATGGTACAGTAACAATCAGTTCTAAGGAACCAATCATTCTAAAATCCAAGGATCACTCGTGCATACCCGATTATGAGAGCATCGACGTCGAAGAATCGATTATAGCTCTAAAGAAAAAAGTCGCTACTGATTTTCGACCCGTCCCTTTAATTTTTAAGGAAGAAATGCGTAAATATCATAACCGGTTAGAGTATGTCGACAAAGTCCCAACATTTTATGAAAAGCGGGATTCTTTGTACGCAGCACAGAAGAAGGCTACGGGGTGTAGTAATACCTTCCAGACTTGTGAAGACGTCATTATCCCAGATTTTTTATCGAAAAACTTTTTGGTACATAATGAAGATAATATCCTAATATTCATTAGCGAACAATGCAAGAACTACGTCAAACAAATTGACTCCTACTTTTTTGACGGAACATTCAAAATTGTCCCGAAGCCGTACGCCCAGCTCTATACCATTCACGGAGACTTAGGATCTACTGAAGAGCATACAAATGTGGTCCCATTTATATACGCGTTGCTTGGTAATAAAAAACAGAGCACGTATGAAAAATTATTCCTTGCTATTAAGAATACTATACCCAAATTCTCACCCAAACGTGCCATGATGGATTTTGAGGTAGGCCCAATCAATGCAATTAAGACAGTATTTGAGGCTACAGAAGTCTCAGGTTGTTACTTCCACTTCTCAAGAGCAGTGTGGATTAAGGCTGAGGAATTGGGGATGACGCAAACTCGTGAAGGCAGCAGTTACGTGGCTAAATGTGTCGCCATCGTACATTTACCAGACTCTAAAGTACTAGAGGGATGGTTCAGCGTTTCCGCAAAGCCCCCGACTCTACCAGCGGTTAAAACGTTCAACGGCTATATGGCCTCTCAGTGGTTTTCGATGAAAAAAATTAGGCTGGTTTCATGCTATGGACAGAGACATAGAACAAACAATGTTGTGGAGGGGTTCCACAGCCAGCTTAATAAAGAGATGCAAAGGAACCGCAGTTTATTTAACATGATTTCAAATTTGAAAGAGCAAGCAAAAGATTTCGATTTTAAGATCCTTCAAGCTGAATTGAAAACGGTTTCACGCAGAAGAGCTCTAAAATTCACTCACATGGATCGAAAAATTCAGAGCATTGTTGACAGATATTTAACGCAAGTAATAGATATCGAACATTGCATAGAAAAGTTATCTTACTTAAAATATTAGATAAGTTTCAATAGTTTTTTACGCGAATATTCAGTGTTTGTGTTTAATCTTAATAATTGGTAAGAGTGGTACGTTACCTATTTATGTTGTGTCACGAAGAATAGAACGTTATTTTTAAGATATATAAGTAGTTTAGGAATAAAAGTTAAACATGTTTTAAATTGTTTTAATTAAGAACTTACAACTTACCCTAGGTATTTAATTTGGATTTAAGCATATTGTATATAAAATAGTATAAACGGTTGTGTTTTTAACATTGTCGTGTTTTCGAAGGTACCCGTGCAGTATGTGCAAATTCTCTGGCAGCATGGCTTATTTTTACTTTAGTCTATCCAAAAGATTAAAAAAATATACTATAATCTAGAGGATAAAACTCATTGACATAATAGAGTGGACTTGGCGGATGCATAGCAGAATGTGCAAGTCGCAAAATGTGCAGGCTACGTAAAATGTGCAAATCGCAAAATGTGCAGATCTCATTATGGGCAGATCCCAAAATGTGCAGATCGCAAAATGTGCAGATCTAATAATGGGCAGATCGCAAAATGTGCAAGCAGATTGAGCAGTAGGTCTATTGTGGTGGTCAGCTTGTCATGCAGTTACAAGACATACTTCACTCTCGCACTCATACACATGTTAGAACTGGAGGGCCTCCTTATCCCAAGGTGGCAGGTGACCAATTCGTGGCCACAATACAGGCCCTACGGGTGACAAAATATGTAGATTTTGAAATAGAACACATTCAGCACACAGTAAATACCAAGTATCTACCGACGACTGTACCTACTTGAAATGTAGGAGTAGATATGTGGAAGGCCGATCGTTTAATCCGCCAGATCATGAAATGCCTAGGCATATCGTCGAATATAGTGACTCCTGCTCGTAAAATTTCTTGTTTTAGGCCTTTTAGGGTAGAACTAACAACCCGAACTACACGGACCCGCCAAGAAACTTTTCCTGATGAAACCTGAGGAAGGGGTCCAGGTCAAGTTTATGTCCGGATCCGCGGGTCTCGATTTCGCTCGGGTATTGAACACCCATGACCCGCCCGGGCAAAGAGAATTCAAGACGACTTCTCATTCTCAATTTTCCACTCGTAGCTCTTTTAGACAACCTATCGGATTGCCAGTACACGTCGGTGGCGGAGCGGATCCACTCGTACGAGAATAGTGTGATCTGCATGCACACATTGCAACCTGCACATTTTCGATTTGCACATTTTACGACCTGCACATTTTACGATTTGTACATTTTACGGTTTGCACATTTTGCGACTCGCTCGTTTTAAGATTTGCACCGTCTGCGATTTGCACTAGTGCACATTTTGCGACTTGCACATTCTGCTATGTATCCGACTTGGCATATAGTAAACTCGACGTTGAAAAATCAACGGTCAGATTCGATTTGTCGCTATCGCAGAATAATATTTCTGATCACTGTGGTGCTCATTTTGGTCACTTGGATTAAATTTACAATCATTCAAATTGTCCAAATATGCAGCATTGAAAAAAAAACGTTTTAATATAATCCCGAAAGTGTAAATATGCTGCATTGAAAAAAGACGATAAGAAAATATGCTCATATAAAAAAAAGAAAGTGTTAAAATAAAGAACCAGGAAACTATAATACTGTAAAAAAAAACTTTCGGGGAAAAATGCGAACGGAAAATTTACTTCGAAGAAATAATGAGTTCGGGAAAATGATCTAACAAATCCAAGTAGGGCACGCCCTACTGGTTGGGAAACCCTGGACTATAAACGTCATTGACTAAAATGTTCATTATTAAAAAACTTCCTAAACTCATGTGGCCTAATGATAGCTGGGATGAATGCTAATTAGTCGTATTTGCTAAAGCCTTAAATGCTAAGAGGATGAAGTTGTTATCTCCCTTGGCATACAAGACACGCACAGACGTAGAAACAGACACCGTACATTTGTTAGCTATTCTATTCGATTAATTAAGTCTGCCTAGCACTCCCAACTTCCTCTATCAATTGCTCAAAGGTTAACTGGAAGAAAACCTCAAAGGGATAAGTTAAATGTATCTCGTTGTGTTTCACTACTACTCCTACTACTACTATTAATACTACTAAATACTACTGCTACTACACATACCTACTTATACCTACTACCCCAGCACGCATATGAGTATGTAAACCAGTTTGTCAATAGATAACCAGAAAAATCCGGAATTTAATATGCGAGAAGGAATACAACTAGTTTTAATCAAAAAATAATCGATTTCACTTAGCCTCCACCTTTTCAAAAGCAAATACCCGCGCTACTATAAAAATATTCAAATCACTGTCGGTGTGCCTATAATATTTAAAGACTTCCCTCAATTTCTCCAGGACCCCATTATCAGATCTTGACCTGATGACAATGGATCCAAATGTGGAGTATACTCTAGCAAACAAAAAAAAATTTCCAGGTCGGTCCAGCCGCCTTCAAGTAATAAAAAACAAGATCCCAACGAATTGATTATCCCCTCCTTCGAAATCTTGAAGTCAGTTGAAAACAATTATTTTTTTTTAAACGGCTGTTACGGCTCTTATGCGTCGTATTTTCACCTTTTCCACAGGTAAATCAATGTTTTTTTTTTTAGTTTATTGAGAAAACAAACAGCCATATACAGAAACAGTCATTACGAAAATAGACACAAATTAAGCCTACAGTTTCCTATATTATTACGTAAACATTTAGAAAATTGTACGACTAATCCATATCCATACTAATATTATAAATGGGAAAGTGTGTGTGTTTGTTTGTTTGTCCGTCTTTCACGGCAAAACGGGGCGACGAATTGATGTGATTTTTTTAAGTGGAGATCGTTGAAGGGATGGACAGTGACATAGGCTACTTTTTGTCTCTTTCTAACCCCCCACTTCCCTAAAATGGGGGGTGGTAGTTTGTATGGAGCATTACGGGGGGCAAAGGGGAACCGTGTTACCCCGAATTTAACGCGAGCGAAGCCGCGGGCAAAAGCTAGTGTTACATATTTAATTGTGATTAAAGCTTAAAATAAAAAGTGCATTGTCTATTCACTTCAAATCTATGACCTGAAACCTGCAATGTTACTATATCCCACGAGCGTACCTCGTTGAGCGCTAACGTTTAAAATTTAACTTTCTCCCATGGAGTTACAGTTTATATTCCTAGTTCACGTGTGCGTTAGATACGACAATCCTACATTTAATGCTTATACGGAATCACTGTACAAACTATAAACGTCATGTCATAAAGACGATTCTGGCTTGTAAATATTGCAAATGCTTACCAAACTTATAGCACATGAGGCGAGTCTACTGAGGATGCAGATATGATGTTTTTTTGCAAGAAGTATATAAAAAAAAACATTACTGATAAAAAAAGATTCATCACTAATAAAAAAAAGTATACATAAAAGATAGGCTCCGTTCGAGTTTGACAGCTTAACTTGATTTCTCTCATACAGGGCCATAACGTTATACACTAGAACTAAAATAGATAGCTCTATATCGGTGGATTAGTTTTCAATAAATTCCGCTTGGTGCGCTATTAAGAATCCCATAATTCAGATCTAACGCAAACGCGATCGTTACGTTACGTTACTGAAACCGATTATAGGAGGACTTGAGGTACTGAAAGTCTACAAATCTTTGATGGAAGACACAGCATGCCAAAAATGTAAAAATACAGTAAAACTTTAATACGATTTTGAATGAACCCAGCCGAAAACGCGTCCTTCCCTAAAATCAGGTTTGGACCTGATTTTGCAGGGACTGATATATAATGGCGTATTATACGAGAAATCGTATTAAGCGGGTTCTACTGGACAGGCTGTAACAAAAATACTGGTCATACGTTTAAGGGCATAATTGGTATCTTATTGCGAGTAAGAAAAAGTAGAAGAAAAAATTTATGGACGCAAAAAAAAAAAAAAATTTTTTTTGTTTGGGATACGTCGTCCCAGCCGGCCAACCTTCCAAAACCATTTTTTTTAGTTATTCATAATTAAAACACGATACCAAAAAGGATCATGAGCATTTTTGTTACATCTTGTATGATAGACCTAATAGTCACCTCTGCAAATATAATGTGTAAATTTTATACGGGCGTATATTGTACTGACGATTAGTATTGGACCTAGGGAACCTATTTACATTTATTTCTTTAGGAAAATAAGGTTTTTTTTTCATACATAATAATTCAGCCCGCAATGTATTGCATCCATGACAATAAACTTACCGATGTGTCATGTCAGTTATGTCAGTTTTAAATCAGTTGGATAGCGTACATTGGTGCCTGGTAGGACTTTAAAAAATCGTTACACATAATTAATAACACTATTTAACAAAATGACTCGTACGACATAAACATCTGAATCAGAAATATCAGAATTTGCTTGAAATATTCCAACGCAACTCCAATACAACTACAATATTGGTTGAATGTTTGTTGTGTGTTGGAGTTATGTTTGAGATAGGTTGTGTTGTTATTGTATTGTTAATCTATACATATAATAAAGCTGAAGAGGGTCGAAAGTCTGTACATGGAAGATAATCGAAAAAAAATTGTCTGGGTATACTTAGAATCGATAACAGAACACGTTCCAACAATTTTTAGAATTTTTGTCTGTTTATCTGTTTATCTGTTTATCTGTTTGTCTGTTTATTTGACCGCGCATCACGTGAAAACGGCTGAACGGATTTTGATGAAATTTTGTATAAAGATAGTTTGAGTCCCGGGAAAGGATAATATATAGTTTTAATCCCGAAAATCAACCCTGGTGGGGGTGAAAATGGGGTTGAAATTTTTGTATGGAGAATTTTTAACCGCTGAAACGATTTAGATAGAAATGAGTACGGAGATAATTTGAGTCTCAAGACACGACATAGGATAGTTTTCAAACCCTTGTGGGGGTGAAAAGGGGGTTGGAAGTTGGTATGAGGATTTTTTACCGCTGAACTGATTCAGATGAAAATTGGTATAGAGATAGTATGGGTCTTGAGAAAGGACAAAGGATAGTTTCATCTTCAAAAAGCCCCCCCCCCCCCCTCCCCCATATTACTTTAGAACCGTAGGTCCAAAAAATTTGAAAAAAATAATGGAAGTGAAGCCTGAAAGATACTGTCAATAAAAACTATCTATCTATATCTATATATATAATAAAGCTGAAGAGGGTCGAAAGTCTGTACATGGAAGATAATCGAAAAAAAGTTGGCTGGGGATACTTAGAATCGATAACAGAACACGTTCCAACAATTTTTAGAATTTTTGTCTGTTTATCTGTTTGTCTGTTTATCTGTTTATCTGTTTGTCTGTTTATTTGACCGCGCATCACGTGAAAATGGCTGAACGGATTTTGATGAAATTTTGTATAGATATAGTTTGATTCCTAGGAAAGGATAATATATAGTTTTGATCCCGAAAATCAACCCTGGTGGGGGTGAAAATGGGGTTGAAAGTTTGTATGGAGATTTTTTAACCGCTGAAACGATTTAGATAGAAATGAGTATGGAGATAATTTGAGTCCCGAGAAACGTCATAGGATAGTTTTCAAACCCTTGTGGGGGTGAAAAGGGGGTTGGAAGGTGGTATGAGGAATTTTTTACCGCTGAACTGATTTAGATGAAAATTGGTACAGAGATAGTATGGATCTCGAGAAATGACAAAGGATAGTTTCATCTTCAAACCCCCCCCCCCCCCCCCCCCAACTTACTTTAGAGCCGTAGGTCCAAAAAATTTGAAAAAATAATGGAAGTGAAGGCTGAAAGGTACTTTTAATAAAAACTATCTATACATATAATAAAGCTGAAGAGGGTCGAAAGTCTGTTCATGGAATATATTCGAAAAAAAGTTGGCTGGAGATACTTAGAGTCGATAACAGAACACGTTCCAAGAATTTTTAATTAGTTAACGGCTGAACGGATTTTGATGAAATTTTGTGTAGAGATAGTTTGAGGCCCGGGAAAGGACAAAGAATAGTTTTCATCCCGAAAATCAACCCTGGAGGGGGTGAAAAGGGGGTTGAAAGTTTGTATGTTGAAAGTTGGTATTGAAATAATTTGTAATTTTTGGTCAAGGTGTTCATATTCCAAAATTTCCAAAATTCCCAAATCTAACATTTCCAAAATTTCCAAATTTCCAAACTTTCCAAAATTTCTAAAATATCTAAAATTTCCAAAATTTCCACTTTTTCCAAACTTTCCAAAATTTCCAATTTTTCCAAACTTTCCATAATTTCCAAAATTTCCATAATTTCCAAAATTTCCAAAATATCCAAAATTACCAAAATGTCCAAGATTTCCGAAATTTTCAAAATTTCCAAAATATCAAAAATTTCCAAAATTTCTAAAATTAAAAAAAAAAATTATAAAAAATTAAAATCACAAAATTTACGAAAAAGTCAAAAATGAAATAAAATTCAATAACATAACTTCGTTCCAATCGCACTCGATTCACACACTTTCCACTACACTCACGTATTTTATTTTTCCCTGACGTTCATTAGTGCATTGTAATGTGCTTACATTGACGAATAAATATCTTTATCTACACTCATATTGTAAGTTCTCTAAAACGTGTTCGAAAACGGTAGGCAAATTGCAGCAGCATTACCACGACCGCTTTTACTATGATAAGCTTTTTATCTGTGGCAGTAACGTAATTTTAACTTTACATGCTCAACTATTGATGTGTTATGAGTTTTGATAACATAATGTACACCTGCACGCTCCCGCGCGGCTGCCGATAGCCCGACACGCGCCTCCCCGACCGCCGGCACAATCGAGTTGGCCATGGCGATGCAATGACGGCCATTCTATGGTTTCCGAATACGGCATTTAGAATAAATAATATGAGTGTAGATAAAGCAGTGTATGCAACTGTACGTAATTAGGCCTTAAAACGTAACAGTTACATAAACTACTATGATCTACACCAATATCATCCTCTGTTGCGCGTTCGGAACCGTATGTAATTAATTACCAACATTATTGCAACCATGCAGTAACGTAACATCAGTGTATTATCTGTGACAGTGTGGTAAAAACGTATGAACATTCATTACCTACGGTAACGTAATGAAAATCCGCCCCCCCCCCCCCCCGACCGCTGACGCAATAATGTTGGTCATGGCGGTGTAATGGCGGTCATTCTAATGGTTTCAATGGATTTTTAATATGTGTGTAGGTAAAGCAGTGTATGTTTCTGCACATAATTAGGCCTTATTACGTAACAGTTACATCGCCATGTCCGTCCGTCTGTCCGCGGTCTAGCTCAGTTACCGTTCGCACTAGAAAGCTGAAATTTGGTGAGGCCTGATAAGAACTTTCAATAAAAACTATATTGAATAAAATCGGTTCAGCCGTTTTTGAATTATTAGTCAAAAACGCATAGTGAAAGGAAGTGCCGAATAGTAAACTGACGTAAGCGCCGCCAAATAAACGACCTTTAGAACGGATGTTTTGTAACAGGGCAGCATCTACGAAACTCTACACTGAGCATCGCCCGACATGCTCTTGGCCGTTTTTTTTTGCATTGTTATCCCGGAAATCACCCCTTAAGGATTACTAATTCCAATTCAAGAAAATCCCCAGCCAGGTTATACGTAGCCTATAAAAATTCAACGTCTAAAAGGGGGGGGGGGGGTAGCCACTACAGTTAAATTTGCATGGGTCATAGACCCCCCCCCCCCCTCCAAGTGCACCTAAAGTAGAAAAAAATCATTTCTGCATTTGTGAACCCCCCCCCCCCCCACTTTTAACCACGCCTGTTCTTACATGCTTTGACTGATTTGACGGGAGGATCGATTTGGATGATATTTGCCGTGGACATGAACGTATAAATACAGAAGTGGTCCTGTATCGTCCGATATACACCTACTACTCTCTTTGTCGTTTAAATCATGCCAAAAAAAATAATACAATAAAAAAAAAGTATTCATTTTTGAGTGTAGTTTCATTTAGTGGTAATTGTAAAATATTTTATTAGGACGACTGTCCTCTAGCGTATCCATCTGTCAACTTTAAAGTTCCGCCTCCAGGTTAGCGGGAGAGAAATTAGGGGTGAATTACGCTTACTGACACAGACCGGACCGAATTCCACGCGGGCGGAGCCGCGGGCACAGCTAGTGTATTTTAAAATTAGAATCCGGCACCTGAATCACCTAAATCACGCTCGCCTCTTCGCCACGAAGTAACTATTGGAATAACATTCGCTGCTTATTGCAGGCTTACAAATTTGCAAACTTATAATTCTTGCGATTACAAACTTCAGTTATTGGAAGAAGGTTTATATTAGTTTGACTGATGTCTTGGATAAGTTGGTAAGTGCGTACTAGAGGCTTTTGCGAAGAGCAAATAGCATGGAGCAAACAAGAAGAATTTGTTTAGTTTTTAATATATTTTGTACTTTTTCTATAATGTCTATAGTAAAAAATACAATATAAAAAAAAATTGGGTCTGTATAACTTCAAAACACTTTAGATACGATCCCACTCCAATGCGTAACTATGCAAAGCTAATGCCTATCGTCTGAATCATAAATATCAGAAATTGCTTGAAAATTATTCCCATGCAACTCCAATATTGGTTGATTATTTGTTGTGAGTTTGTGAGTTGTGTTGGGGATAGTTGTGTTTTTAATGTCTTGTTTATGTATTTAAAGATAGAATCCGGTACTAGGGGCTGTATTCTCATTTTTAATATGTTATGACACGATCCAACTTCAATACAATTCCAATGCACACAATTGAAATGTCAGAATTTGCTTGAAGATTATTCCGATGCAACTCCAATACAACATCAATATTGGTTGTTTTAGTAAGTAACAAAATCTTGTTGTGTGCTGAAAGTTATGTTTGAAATAAATTGTATTTTAATGTACTGTTTATGTATTTTAAAATTAGAATACGGTTCTTGGTGTAAGTTGAACAACAGAGAGAAAATAGATATTTGTACAACAAGAGAAGAAAGTTCATATTTACTTCGAGTGCTAATTTTGAGTCCTGAGCAAGCGAAAGATTCTATAATAGAATCACGAGCGTAGCGAGTGATTCTAATTTAGAATCTTGAGCGTAGAGAGGGACTCAAAAGCACAAGATGTAAACAACTTTATTCTCATGTTGAACACACTATTTTTCACCTCAGCAGTGAGAAGACATGGAAAAATACAACCTGGGTGATGATTAATCTTTCTTTGTCACTTTTTTCACTTGTATTTATTATAATATTCTTACACTTGAGTTCAAAAACCTCAATTATAAGTTAATAACAAAACATAATCAAAATAAATTAAATATTTTTAAAATATCTATACCGCCATTTTGACTTTTGTCAACTTTTTTTTATCTGCGTTCGGTAACTACTGTTTGATCACAATACGAGAGATTGATGTAAGTAATAATATTTTTCACATGATAATCTTGATGTAATTTTTCCGTTTATACTTATTTGATCTTGAAATAAAGAACGTAAATTATTTTAGGTGTTGTATGGTTAAACATTTCAAAATTAAAATTTGTTTAAATTATGTTTACAAAATAGTACTTCTGCGCATTTCGGACCGTTTCGTTCTGACTCTGTTTCAGGGGTCGAATCGAAAGTTCAGAATACGAATTAAAATTAAATAAAATTTGATTGAATGACGTTTAAAATATTTCTGTCTCTCTCTATTTACTAATGACGTAAAAAAGACAACACGAATAGCTTCCGAGTATTTCGAATTTGTATTAGACCTCGCGCGCGGATTGACATTGTAATTCCAAGGTCAACAAGGTCATTTTGTCTCACGCTCGCAGCAAAATTGAGTTTTGCTCACTGTTTTTAGGTATCAAAGGACCCTCGTTCCTGCTGCTGAGGTGAAAAATATATTTTTTGTTGGTAAGTGACGACGCCAACGACTTGTAACTGATGTGTAGATTTTTGTAAACACTTCACAACCGGCGTTATTCATTCGTGTTTAAATTACTCGTATATAAAATATCTATTTATAAAAAATAATCTGTTCAATCCAGTTTTTATCAGAATTAATTAAATATATATATATGTTGAATAACTTTATAAAATGACTGATGTAATGAAAACTGGCCAAGTCAAATCTAGCCTACTTTAGTCAAATCTAATCTAATCTACCTTAAGATCTCACATTTTTAAATAACAGCAATTGTTATAGGTATCCAATAAAGGAAAGAAATAGAGTTTAATACTTGTTCATAATGTTATTTTGTTCCTATAAATACATATTTGGATTTTGCATAGAACTTGGCACTCATTTAGATCTCCATTCTTTTTGCGGCGAAGCCCACAGCCAAGCATAATTTTTGTATTGAACTTGGCTCTCTTTTTTTACATTTATGTGTTTGGTGGGTCACCACCTCTGTAGATCTTAAGTAGTTAGCATATTAGAATTAGATTCTACCCCGAGAGTCTGCTTATTACACTGGTAAGCAGCTATCAGAGGGATCCCTCGTCGTCAACACCCTAGTCCTCTTTGTGCCCTTTGGCAACCTTACTCACCGACAGGAAAAATTGGGCAAACACTATGAGTAGGGTTTGCTTTGTCTGTGGTTTTCTGTAAGGTGGAGGTACTTCCCCAGTCGGGCTTTGCTCCAGATTTATGCGAGATGACATTCGCTGTGCTGTGCCCTACCACACATAGCGAGATAACATTCGCAGTACCGATA
Source organism: Pammene aurita (assembly GCA_947086415.1). Classification (NCBI taxonomy): domain Eukaryota; kingdom Metazoa; phylum Arthropoda; class Insecta; order Lepidoptera; family Tortricidae; genus Pammene; species Pammene aurita. The sequence continues at coordinate 6,317,068 of OX352291.1, forward strand.
CCTCTCCTTTGGACATAGTTTAAGGGCATACCCGGGTCCGGACGTAGTTTAAGGACATACCCGGGTCTAAAACTTAACCATAGTCTACTTTAGCGAGAAAATATGGTACCTATAATTAAATAGAGAATCGTTGCATTTTAAAGGATCAACAGCTACCCTAGAATTTTATGAGTTTTTTATATTTAGTAATACAATTTTCATGCTAAAATATATAGTCTATTTTAGCATGAAAATTGTATTACTAAAGAAAAGATACCACTGAAGGTAAAGTTGCCACGTTTGACGGTATTCTTTTTACGTCACAGCTGGCCAAATCGTTAAGTGGACGAAACATACCTACCCCGCCTTCTAACTATGCGAGATGGAGGTTTACTTTGGTAAATTCACAACCTGAATGCAGTCGAAGACACTGGTGAAAATTAGTACATTTTATAGTAACTAAATATACTCTAACGCTTTATCGGAAAGACTGAAAAAAACCTCAATTCAAGCCTCATCGCCAAATCTAAAAATTTTATATAAAAAAAATACAAAAGACGATGTTACAGGTGGTCTTTTTAAGACCACCCTGAAAAGGGTTAAGCTTTGTTATAACAGGATAAAAGAGCCAATATCTCGAAAACTATGCCAGTTTCATTTGGCAAAATTTGCTTATTCGGATAGCCAATCATCTGTTCTATCAACCATTACGTCTTGACGATGGTTTTACTGCCACCTATATCATGACGTCACTGGGTAACGTATTAAATTGTAAGGGATCCTTAGCTTGTAAGAAAAACTTCTTACCTGCTACCCAATCCTTATTAAATATCTGCCACATTGCGCCACTCCGCCAATGACACACTCATCACAGTCATCACATTATAGACAAATGTTAATGAATTAGTGGATCTAACTGAGGCCGAAATGCCGCACGATCGCGATTGCAAGGTCGCGTGCATTGTTAAGGCCCGGCGCGCACGCGCGACTAATTTCCATTTGTGCTAAAACAAGTGAGTATTATATACCTATTTATAATATAAATTCATAACCACAATTAAAGAAGTATCTCCCAGAAATTTTTTGGTACGAACTTTTTAGCGCGCGAATTTGATGCAATAAATAAATTTACGGGGTCAAGCTAAAATAGCTAAATGGAAGTGTGTAAAAAGTCCACCTTTGTCAGCTTGCCTCTTCCCATAACTATTATTTTAAACGACTATATTTATAATCCTATTTCTAACAGTTCATCTAATACTGTTGACCCCACCCATGCCCCTACGCCACTTAAAAATTAATTCGTGTCCAGATAATACCATAAATGTCTTTACAAGATCTTTTATAAAGGTTTAAATTGATAAATTATTTTCTTTGCCGTAGTAAAAAATTCTAATGCATGACAAATGTTATCTGTTTTATGTCTTGCAAGAATCTTCAGCCCTTGTATGCATGATGCACACAACACTTGTTATTAGGTATGCCATGCATTTCTTACGACTCCGTAAAACCGTTGGTGCGTGATCGACCTATGTTACTACCTAGATCTTAATCTTGAATAAGCATAATAAGCAATTGATGTTTAGCTTTTAGCATACAATACCTGGTTATAAGTATATCTTTCGAGATATAAATGTTAGCTATCTACATATCTATTTTGAATATTTACCTAAATATAAAGTAAAAGTAAAATTAAAAAACTTGGATTATTATAATGATGTTAAATGCAGAAGAGTGATTCGCAACAAATCCTTATTTTATAAACGAGTTCACCTGTACCAAACGTAACATGTAGATAGTTAAACGTGACAGACCGTAAAACATATGATAATTACAATGCAGACGCTAAAAAAGTCCTCTAAAGCCCGACAGAATGTAACACCAGGATGCTCGTAAAAAGTTAAATGGCAACGAACGCAAGTGTGCGGCCGAACTATTGTGCATTAACTTGTACGCTAAGATGCCACAGGTGATACCTATGGCCATTTACCGTCCACCAACCACGTGCGGTGTGCGCGAACCGTTCGAAATTCGAACGACGTTTTTTTTAAAAAAAAAAATCTCGCCTGCTAGTGTTAATAAATAATGGTGTTGTGATTTGTTTTTAATAAAAAGGATATTATCTCGGAATTTATGTGAGTATTTATTATTTAAAAAGTAGCACGTCTACTCTCGCTTTTGGCATTAGCATAATAAATATTGATTTTAAAGTGATGTAATTTGTGCATAGTTTTAGCGATAAGTTATGTCAAGCGTGATCCGGTTATTGCTTAATGCGTTAGTCGCCTTGACCGCTCTTTAGTATGCAGTTCGGCTAGACCGCAAAACTTTACTGTGAGTCGTTACATTATATTATGTATTTCGATGAATAAGTATTATTTGGTTAATCTAAAGTTTTAATTAAGTTAGTACTAAAAATAAATAAATAGTCTCCATATAGGAACATTTGGAACGCTGACTCTTCCATCATTGTAAGACACAAATGTTTATTTATTTATGTAAATAATTCCATTCTCGATCTTCTTAGTTAAATAATTTGGCACATAAATAAATAAATATTAACGTATATTTTTTAACAAATTGACCAAGTCTAGAAAGTTATTGCAACTTTAAATACACATTAAATACAACGACATAAAGACCGATCTACGCTTGGTAACGCAAAAATTTGGTCAACCTCGTAGTCACATTGTACACAAAATTCGGTCGATGTAGGTATCTAAGCTAATTGCAATTTTAAATAAATAATAAATCGTGGTAATAAATCAGTATATATACATCATGGTTTAATAAGTACTTACTTCTTCAAAAGTTATTTTCTATATAAATATCCTCATTATATTATAAACATCAAGATTCTCTATTGTCAAGAACGTACTTATCGAACAAATTGATAACAGACAACTTTATGTGTGTAGTTGTTTATTTACAATATAAACATTGATCGAGTTCTAAAGAAATAATTCTATAAATTACTTTACGCTACACAGAGGTTGTTTGGAAGAAATTGTATTAACGATAGGACTGTCTGATGTCAGCCTCCGTTTTTTCCAGTAAGGATCATTATATCTTTTATTTTCCTCCTGTTTTTAATTTTGAAAACGTCGTTTAATTATTTTATATGTCATAAAACTGCATACTAAACTAAGATTGCTCTTATTTAAGTATTTGTTTAGTTACTCAATAAATGGGACAAAGGGTAGGCAACGCGCATGTAAATCCTCTGGGGTTGCAGGCGTCCATAGGCTACGGTAACTGCTTACCATCAGGCGGGCCGTATGCTTGTTTGCCACCGTCGTGGTGTAAAAAAATGTATGAAATTAGGTAGAAGTTTTACTGAAGCAGAATATGTATTTTACACTTATACATATTCTGCTTCAACGAAAATTGTTTTGAACATTATCGGGTAATGCGTTTTCGAGTTATCTCCGAAAAACTTATGTTATAGGCAGGTACGACCATTTGGTATTCGTTTTTTCGATAGCAGGTACGGAACCCTCCATTATGCGTGGTCCGACACGCACTTGGCCGGTTTTTTAATTGCATCGCCCTCTGCGTCTTACTTACACTAGACTCGACCCATTTCTTTATTTGTATTTTATACCACGACGGTGGCAAACAAGCATACTATCTGATAGTAAGCAGCTATTGCAGCCTATGGACGCTTGCCGGAAAAATCTAATATTAGTCAGGCTTGTACCGTGAGTTTAACTGGTCTTTACAAATAAAAAAGCGCATGGTACGTCACGTCACATGCCGCATGGCTACGTAAAACTGGGTGGGAGAAATCTTTTTTTGGAGGATTTTAATTTATTTTAGGCTTTTCTTTTTGTTCTTGTTAGAACACAAACAACCTGATTAATGTATTAAAAATTAGGTACTGCGTAAAAAATGCAAAAAATTTACGCTTTTGTACTGCAAAATGTTACTGATTTGCACTTATTACATTATTTTAATTATTAATTATTATAAGGAGATACAACGGAAGCTTACAAGTGAAGAAGATTATAAGTAGAAAATACGTTACTAGATTAAGATGTTCCCATAGACATATCCCACTGAGAACATTGATGGTATTAGAATATAAACCTAGCAAAACAATGGTCTACATCTAATTTTGAACAACTAAACTTATCCTATCTTAAGTAAGTTAAATATTGGGTCATAACATTACAAGTAGTATGACATTATTTTGGTGTTTTTTAACGTCTTTCGTAAATAAACGCAATGAAATTGGTACGAGCCGGTGTGCGAACCCACGACTTCCCGATTGAACTGCACGCGTTACCGCTCAGCTAAAATGCCTGTTATACAGGTTGGAAAGATAAGTCGGGCCCTGGAGGAAAACTACCTTAAAACGTTGAGATAGCTCAATTCACTGAAAGAAAACATTCTTTAATTTCTTTAAAGGGACATAACTGCATTTACAATTTTTTGGAAAAGAGTAGTTACAGTTTTCAAAAAAAATATTTATTTTGTAATTTTTGCCATAATATTTTTTATGATAATTGATGCCAATCGATCCTGTTTCCAACGAGGATAAAAACTTCTAAATACCAACCAAATTTAGGGCACCATAAATAATAATAATAATATTTTTCATACAATTAGTATGGAAAAAAGTGAAAATTAAGAAAAAAACTGTGAATGCAGTTTTAGTTTTTAGGAAAAATAAAAGAATGTTTCCTTTGAGCGAATTGAGCTATCTCAAGGTTTTAAGATAGTTTCCCTCCAGGGCCCGACTTATCTTTCCACCCTGTATATAGCTATGTTCACTAAAACACAGTCGAATAGGAACTAGTGTCCGATCAAGATTAGTTTTCACGCCAAGTTCAAATATGTCCTTCCATACTACCAAGTCAGTGCGAAGTTAGCGTGTCCGGACTCTAGTAACCAAATTCAAATGACATTCTCTAAGTGGACATAACCATTTCGTAACTGTGATTTTCCTCGACTTATCCGCAAGCATGCTTAATTGCTCAACTTCATATAATATAATCTGCCATTTGAGGCCGCTTTAATTCATGCAAAGATAAACAGACAAACAGTGTTAATTAAACGGGGAGGCCTATTCGAAGAACATAATTTTGTCATTGGTTTGTTTTTATCAGATTAATGTTGAATAGGTATCAAAAAGAGATTCCTTAACGTAACGTCAATACGATATGGTTGTTCGAATCACGATTTATTTTGATGAGTAAATGCGTATTTAATCAGGATTTTGAAAGTTTAAAGACTTAGGTTTTTATAAAATATTATTATTAAAAATTGGGAAATTATATTATTCCGCGTATATCAAAAAATACTGACTCAATCAACAATTTTTTTTCATCAAACTCAAAGTTACAAACATTATTTTCATACAGTAACTATATACCAATTACAATTTAAATGATGTGTGCAATAATTCAATAAATGCCAAAGTAATAAATTAGAAGCAATTTGCAAACAATAATCAAAGTATAATTATTTTTGCATGTTTTTAAAGTGGGGCATTCCACTTATACTCGATTGTTATTAAATCAAATACAAACATTGAAAACATTGAAAAAATAATCAACCCAGCAGGACTTGAACCTGCATCGATACGCCTTGCCGGGGCTCGATCGCTTTACCAATTATATAGTTATACTTTATTATAGTAGTTAGTACCTAGATGTCGCTTACGGCTGTTGTAAAGCCGAAGTAGATCAAAATAATCAAAGTGCCTAACAAAAACAATAACTCCATAGAAAAATTACCAATGTTAATAATGCTATATGGATGCCGGATCTGTTGTTCGATATAATAGATATACGAGCGTCCAGACCGCCCGAACTTACCGCGAATGCTCCGCTCGCGAGCTTGCGCGCAAATCAGTTTAAAGTACGTTACGTGAAATGCGCTACGTAGGTAAAAGTGCAAGTATAGCTGTGTTGTTGTGTGTATTTGTGAGGTTTTACATAAATGTATTTTCTTTCATTTCTTTCATTGTTTCTACGCCCGCGAGACGCAATCGGGCAATATGGACGCACATTATGATATGAATGTAATGGTAAAGTAAAGTACAGTCGCCATCAAATATATCGGAGCGGCCAAGGTAGTCAAAAATATCTGAACATGCACTTTAACGCCTTGACAATACAGGCGTTGTTCAGATATTTCTGGCTACCTTGGCCGCTCCGATATATCTGATGGCGATTGTACAACATATAATACAGTCGCCATCAAATATATCGGAGCGGCCAAGGTACTCAATAATATCTGAGCATGCACTTTATCGCCACGACAATAGAGGCGTTGTTCAGATATTTGTGACTACCTTGGCCGCTCCGATATATCTAATGGCGACTGTACATGTATAATGCGTTATTTTATTACGTTTTATAATATAAATGTAGGCAAGTGTCACCCGGATTTCATCAAGGAACTAGTTACCGTGTTCTTTATTGTCAATTCTTTACACACTTTGGACTTCAAGTCAGTGGGATAAGATTCAAACTTATGTGCATATTTTAATACTTAACCGCACATATGGAACCTGACAGGTGGGTTTACCATGAATTTTTTACGAAAAATGCGGAAATCATTTAAATGACGCCAGCAGTTGTAATTGAATTAATAGCATTAATCGTCAAATTTCTGAATCATACATCCTATACTACACGACCTTCGATTGCTTGCTCATTGTTACTGATATCGGCGAGAATTTTGATAAACTCTAAATACCTTGGAGTCTAACCATGTGGCAATCGTTTATCGACAACGCCAATCGAAATATCAATAACATTATGTATATGTACTTCTTCAAACAGTTTAAGAAAAATTCGCAAAATAAAATGGCAAAATTTGGAAGATTTTGAAACCGAAGGTTCAATAGGCGAAAACTTAATGACAAATGTGAATGACTTTAACAAACTAACTAGTTAATCGACTGGTGCCGGATTCTAATTTAAAAATACCTTAACAATACAATAAAAATACAACCTATTTCAAACATAACTCCAACACACAACAAACATTCAACCAATATTGAAGTTGTATTGGAGTTGCGTTGGAATATTTCTCAGGCAAATTCTGATATTTCTGATTCAGATGTTTATGCCGTAGCTGTATTGCGTTGTTAATGTATTGAAGTTGGATCGTGTCTATACGTGTTTTAAAGTTAGAATACGGCCCCTGCTCTTATTACGAATATAGAAACTGTATTTCAAAAACTGTAAACTTTTCTATGTGGCATCGATTTAAAAGTTATAATAAAACGCAAACACTGCGTGTTTATCCAATAAACCCTATTAAGTCATGTTATTTATATTTTTGATGCCTGCGCGTCGTTCAAGCTACGTGTCCATAAGTACGTACTTACGGAAATGATTAAAGCTTTTTCAAAATTCACGTGATCATATTTTGCCTACGTTTTGAGCGCATGGGTCGCTTTGCGTCGTTTTCGGCACTCAGGTGGGTAGGGCTGTCAGCAACAGAAGTACTAGGTCAGCTAAGGTAAGGCTTTGGTGGTCGAGGTGGTGGTAGTTTTGTGTTGTGTTCCTGCTGGTGAGTAAGGTTGCCAAAGAGCTCGAAGAGGACCCAGTGTGTTGACGATGAGGGACCTTCTTGTTCCTTTAGCGGTCAACACAGTGAATTCTCCTTTTTATAAAGGGTCGGCACAGCGCACGTGACACCTCTGGAGTTGCAAGCGTCTATAGGCTACGCTAGCTGCTTACCATCAGGCGGGCCGTGTGCATGTTTGCCACCGACGTGGTATTAAAATAAAGTGTAAAAAGATCTTGATGCGATTTTATTATTTAGATAATAAAAGCGGAGAACAGAATAGGGGATATTGTTTGTACACCTCACCCGCTGAGCTACTTTCTCTGCTGGCTGGGCTGGACCCGAACTAGCTGGTATCACACAAACTAAAAATAACTTAAAAACTAAACTTAAAACTAAAAACTTTAACTTTTTGTAAAGTTTAGTATGAAAATGGCCGTTTGCATTAACGCAAAACCTAATATATAAGAAAATAAGTCCAGCGACAGTTATTCAATTCGAAAATTTGATTATCATATCCACTCACAACTTTGGCCACGTGCCATAGCTAGCGAGCGCATCAAATAAGGTCTCGATCTAATTTCAATATGGCAAAAGCACATCTGAATAATATTTTATAGAAGAGTCAATTTTAATTTTTTTTAAAGACTGTATCACATATAAACACTAAACACTTCTAAATTACGGTTTCCGGGATCCAGATTTTCACTAGATGGCAGCACCGTGGTCTAGCATGACAGATAGGTTATGTACGCTCCAAAAGTCATCATCATCATCATCATCATCAGCCTATATTAGTCCACTGCTGGACATAGGCCTCCCCTAATGAGCGCCATAGCGCCCTGTCTTCAGCTTGCCGCATCCAGCATCTGCCTGCAGTCTTTCGCAGATCGTCATCCCACCTTGCCAGAGGGCGTCCTACACTACGTTTGCCGAGTCGCGGTCTCCACTCAAGAACACGTTTACCCCAGCGGTTGTCGGTTCTTCGCGAGATATGGCCGGCCCACTGCCACTTCAGCTTGCTAATTCTTTGAGCTATGTCGTTAACTTTGGTTCTCTGTCGGATGTATTCGTTACGAATCTTATCCTTCAGAGAAACTCCGAGCATAGCTCTTTCCATAGCTCGCTGAGCGACTTTGAACTGGTGGACCAGCCCTACCGTGAGTGTCCACGTCTCAGCTCCGTAGGTCATTACGGGTAGGACGCACTGATTGAAAACTTTCGTTTTCAAGCATTGCGGTATGGATGACGAGAAGACTCGGCGTAGTTTCCCAAATGCTGCCCAGCCTAGCTGGATCCTCCTTTTGGCCTCCTTCTCGAAATTGTTTTTACCTAACTGCAGGATCTGCCCAAGGTAGGTGTACTCAGAAACAATTTCAAGAAGGTGGCCATGTACGACGACCAGTCCTGGATCAATGTGGCCATTGATCATGACTTTGGTTTTATCCAAATTTATGCCAAGACCGATGCGTCGCGAGGCTGAAGCTAGGCCGTCCAGCATCCGGGTCAGCTCCTCTAGCGACTCCGCCATTACGACTATGTCATCAGCGAATCGCAGGTGTGAGATGTAATCGCCGTTTATGTTTATGCCCTTACCTTTCCAGTCCAGCGTCTTAAACATGTCTTCCAATGCGCTTGTGAACAGTTTCGGGGATATGACGTCCCCCTGTCTAAAAGTGAAGCTCTTAAAGTGAGTGAATTCAATAAACTATCGCTAGTCGCGCACCGGCCAGCGTGAGATTCGGACGTCCCAATGGGCTCCCGTCACCTGCGTGAGAAAGAGACAAACTGAAATTTTCTAAAATCTAAAATATAACATAATCGTATAATAAGTTATGAAATAACTCTGGAAATATTTTTTCTGCTTATTTTGTACCCATCCATAGTAAATATCGTTGGGTCTAGCTGTCATAATCCACCAATGATGTTCTATCATGTTTAAAACGGGGCATTCGAAAAAAAAAACATGTTCTTGTTCATTCATATTTTTTTATTGGTGGGTTTTGACAGCTGCTGTCAAAAAACCTCTTGCCACGGTGCTGCCATCTAATGAAAAACTGGATCGGGGAAACCCTCATTGCAACTGTCAAATGAAATCTAAAAATTCTGTGATTTATAAAAGTTCGAGTCCTTTCAAGTCACACTTCAAAAAGACTTTATATAGATATGAAATCACCAAATATCGGAAAAATAAGATAAGTTTTTCTTTTTTTTACTCAAGTCTATGCCCACTTTTACAGCGAAGTTGACAAATATTGCATTTATAATAATATGAAAAACGAGCGGTCTGGAAAAAAATATTATTAATTCACGATTCCTTAGTATACCTAATATTTATTACCTAATATTAGTAACCTATAATTAACCAAAAAAATCGTCAAAATGCGTATTATTAAAGTATCCACAGGTATATTGGATGATGTATTGGTCTGTGGTATCATGGCAATAATAATATATTTCATCACATATTTTAATTTGAACAAAAAAATAACAAAAGAAGTATCATTCGTATTCACATAACCACCTAGGTTTTCCCGCTACCAGCCGGACCTTTAGCCGGACTTTTATTGATTAATATTATTCGGTGTATTGGACCCGGAACTGGATAAATATAAACGTTATACCTGTTTACACTCATATTCACCAGACTGTCGAGCGTTATGATTTATTCAATAATATGTAACAAGTAAGAGACTCATATTAAAAATATTTATAACGGGTTACTCACGTAATTTAAGTCGATTTTTGCTCGACATGTTTCGATCAATTTACGATGATCATTACATTATAGAGCTAATTTAGCTGCAAGCCTTACCTATAAAGACGTTACGACACCTCACTTCGTCTTTAAGTTAAGAGCGCGTTGAATGAAAGGTCTTCTGGGTCGTCCAAAGGAAATAAATAAATAAACTAAATAAATAAATAGTAAATTAGACTTTTTTTTTAATTCTGAGGTATAAATTCTAAGAAAAAATCGTAATAAATTCATAATTTGAAAACGACAAAAATCAAACCAATCTCTAGAAATACGTTTCTAGAGATTGGCAAAATATGTGACGCTTTTTAGGAAAGGTAGCTTTGGCAGTCAGCGCTTATGCTTGTATTGCTCGCATACAATACCGAATCTGTACAACGTAAAACGTAAGCGCCTTTCGCCAGACGGTACCTTTACCAAATTACTGACACATATATTTAGCTCTAGTAAGTATAATAAGACTCTAAGGTATCATAAGACACTTAGTGCAGCCAGAGAAATTACTGTTAATAAAATAAGCAGTTAAAATCAATAAGCAGCAAGTTTTTTTCCAACAGCAGTAAAGCACAGTGCAATTTATTCACACCTTTGAAAGCCCCCGTTAGTGAGCAGTCGACTGTGCGACTTTTTGTTGCATTTGTGTTTTTTCCAGAAATCGCCCGCGGCCCAGTGGGCACATACGGCTATAAAAGTGCACAGTGCAGTTATCAATGTTCTAGTATGTACCTAGGCAATTTATTCGGTATGGTAGGACTCTGGAATTGCCTTGTACAGAGAAATTATTTGGAAACCATGGACCGTTTGCAAATGGAATTGGATTTTTGTCTTTTAAAAATATAACTCGAATGTGGATTAAGTTGATTCTTTTGGGCTGTGTGTTTTGGGTATTTTTTTTAAACACAATAGATGTGCCAAATTGTTTTTAAAAGGACCAAATTAAGCCAATTTTTAGTAAATTGACTGAGACTTGAGGGTTGTGGTTTCTTGTAGGTAAATACAGCGTGTAACAAAAGTAGTAGTGACCCGTTTAATTTCATAATTAGTAAGTATCGTATTGCGAAAAATAAAAAGTAGGAGAAAAAAATATTGAACGCGAAAAAAATGTTTTTGTATGGGACACGTCATCCCAGCGGGCCGACCCTCCATACAAAACCAATGTTTTCGCGTGATAATTTGTTTTCTTAGTTTTTTATAATTAGAATACGATACCAATTAAGTCCTTAAACGGATCACCAGCATTTTAGTTACATGTTGTATGTTTACATTTTAGTTACATGTTGTATGTTTACATTTTTGTTACATGTTGTATGTTTACATTTTTGTTACATGTTGTATGCTTACATTTTTGTTACATGTTGTATCTTTACATTTTTGTTACATGTTGTATGTTTAGATTTTTGTTACATGTTGTATGTTTACATTTTGTACACGTTACAGCCTAGAGGTTTTGTAAGTTGTGACAGAATTGGGTATGTATCTTCGCCCGATCGTTTAATTAGCCATATTTAAGCATATCGATTACGGAGTATTGAAAGTTTCAGCCTGGCCAAAGTAGGCGAACTTTCGGTATACGATTATGAAATAGCCAGGGATGTTATGATATACCTGGGAAAATGTTAGGCATATTATGAAATACCGCCATTTAATTATGTATGCGTAGGATATTCCCAATTTGGTTAATCATACGATTGGGCGACCACATATCTAAATAGTCAGGTATTTAAAGTTCATTGAACTTTACTTGCTGTGTATTTTTTAATTCTAAAGTCAAGTCTGTTTAAAAATACATATTGTAAGAATTTTGACACAAGGTACTTTCCGTGATCTGAGCATGCCAACATTTTCAGCACTTCTTAAACATCCTATCTAAAAATTCCCTTTTATAGTAATTTGACATGTATGCAGTCTCATTAACAGTTTAGTATACTCCGTACGTGTTATTGCAAAAACAACATTTTGAAACAAAATGGCGGCGGCTAAAAACTCAAAGCACACGCGTGACTCGTTTCACGGTGTAATTACACTTTACACGATTATTAGTTGCTTTTGTTTGGGTAAATAATGGCTATGTTTATTAACCACATAAAATATAAATAGACATTTGCTAATTGTTTTGACACTTTGCTTGAGCTGATTTTATTGCCTGAAGACGTGGAATGATTTTACTGGCAATAAATAGGTGTTAAATAATATATTTTCTGATAGCTTTTGTGACAATACAATTAATAGTACATTACTGTCGAGGAGGCGAAGTATCACATTGATGGCTAAGTATTATGTTTAAACGGACGACTTTAGGAGAGGAGAGAAAAAAATCCAACTTTTGCGTAAGTTACATGACATTTTGCATGGATATTTTTTAATTATACAGTCATCAGCAGATGTCCTAAGGAACTCCTCAAGGAAGGAATGCAACCATACTGACTTAGGGCTCTTTAGAAAGGTCTTGAGAAGCAAGTGGTCGACGTGCAAAGAACAGGAGGTACAGTCAGTTGTAGATAAAAAGACCCCCTGCATACAAACTTTGTGTCTGCCTTTTTCCCTGCAGCTAACCGTACAATCAGCAATCAAAATGTGTAACAATAAATGTCTATTTGCGATTTAATTGTTTATTCAATTAACCTTAACAACCACACTAAAAATAAAATTTAATATAAATAGATTTTTACCCTGTTCCCACTTTCTTATAATTCATTCAGTTTGTCTTTTAATTATATATCTGGATCCATTTACAGATAAACATCAGTTTAGATCTTAAATGCTTAAGGAAATAAACAAAATATCGAATGAACCTGTTGAAAACATTAATTCCAAAAGTACAAAGTTAACATTAGGAACCTTTCCTGGAAGGCAATGGGACTAATTAAGTACTATTTTCAGCCTTAAAGAACTTTTCGAATCAAATTAATTAAGTAATTAAGTCACAATATCCCTTATTTAGGGTTCTTTCTGTAACAGGAAAAAATATTAGTGTAATATTAGTGTAATGATAGGTATTTATTTATAAATGATGAGTTAAACGTAAAGATATGGTTGTAGTTCGTGTTTTCGATTACCGAAATTTAAGACCACGAAGGAATCAGATGTCCAATATTTTTTAATTAAAGAACATAGTTAAGTTGAATTGAAGTTAAGTGAAGTTTGTAAGAATATCCTGTATCGTTTAAAAAAACCGGCCAAGAGCGTGTCGGGCCACGCTCAGTGTAGGGTTCCGTAGTTTTCCGTCCGTCACAGTAAGTGTCCCCACTTAAGTGTTAAAAAAATGGGCCCATTGTTGGGTTATTTGAAAGTACGTCATTTCATTGTGATTTTGTAGAAATTACAGGTACAATAAACACCTGCTTATACGTTTAAATTACAAACTTAGTTCAGAAATTATATTGTAATTTTTTTCAAAACTTTATTTGAAAGCACGTCATTTCATTGTGATATTGTAGAAATTATAGGTACAATAAACACCTGCTTATACGGTTAAATTACAAACTTAGTTCAGAAATAATTTTGTAATTTTTTTTCAAAAACTATTCAACCTATCGAGTTCAAAATAATTTTCCTAGAAAGTTTTTATAAAGTTCTACTTTTGAGATTTTTTTCATATTTTTTAAACTTATGGTTCAAAAGTAAGACGGGGGGACACACATTTTTTTTACTTACGGAGCGATTATTTTCGAAAATATTTACATTATCAAAAAATGATTTTACTAAACCCCTATTCATTTTTAAATATCTATCCAGCATATATATGTATCACACGTTAGGGTTGAAATAAAAAAAAAATCACTCCCCACTTTACGTATAGGGGAGGTACCCTAATAAAACATTTTTTTCCACTTTTTATTTTACCACTTTGTCGGCGTGATTGATATACATATTAGTACCAAATTTCGGCTTTCTAGTGCTAACGGTCACTGAGATTATCCGCGGACGGACGGACGGACGGACAGACATGGCGAAACTATAAGGGTTCCTAGTTGACTACGGAACCCTAAAAACGAAAGAACGAAACGAAAGTAATAACGAAAGTTTTATGACATGATTAGAGACAATGCGCTTGGTTTTTGGGTTTAAAAATAAGTTAACCTTTCAGTAAACAAGCGCTACGTCATTACGTCTGAAATATGTTTTATTAAAATGTTTTAAGCGTCTTGAATAAATTATCTTACACTTATTCTAGTACTACATCTATAAAGAAAACTTTAAGTGCTACTTTATTATTAAAAACACTTCAACATGAAGTTGAGAAAATACTTGAATTAAGTGGTACTTTCGTGTTTGTTTCGCGCATGGAAAGTACGTAAATGTTATTATAATTATAAGTACGTATAGGTGCTTGTTCTAGAAACTTGGGTGTTTTATCTATTGAATTAGTATTGATATAATTAAGTAGATATATTATTATTATTTATTGCAGGGAAAACCAACAGCACAAAATATTTGTATAAATACAATAAAACTAGAAAGCCAATTACAGATTCTCACTTATCTAGAACTAGATTACTTACTTACAAAAAGAAGTTACAGCCCAACTTAAAACACATACAAGTACCGATAACACAAGATAAAAGAAATTAATAGAATTATATCTTTTTATATATCGTACATTTATAAGGCTTAATCTTCCTAATGTGTATTTGCAAGCATCCATCCCGTTTTCTTGGCCTAAGAATCTATGGCCCTTGAAAAAAAAAGCAATGTTCTACAATTTTTTTATATTTACAATAAGTGGTTTACTAACGAGTAACGACTCAGTCTCGAGGTTTTATGTAATTTTTGAGATAACTTTTAGAATACAAAAATTGTGGTAAATACCTACGAATTTGTAGCTTATTTTGACTCTTCGAACGTTCGCATCTACACAATGCATCTACGTATAGTGGTAATATTTTAAGATGTCGGAATACTAAGGAGTTCTACCGACAATTCCGACATCTTAAAAAAATCGTACTATAATAATAGCTGTATGGGAAAATTATAGCTGTTTATATTGTAGCTATCGTGTTAAATTTGTCACTTTATTCTAAAGTCAGTAAAAGGCGGAACCAAACGAAAACAAAATACAAATTATCTAAGAACGGGGTAGAAGCAAATTAGTCGCCAATGCCAATGCCGCAGCCTCGAGGGCAATGGTGCGTGTAATTAATGCTATTGTTTATTTCGACTTGTTTTGATGCCATTCACAATTAGCATAGGTACATCTTTAAAAGTGTATTCCACGCAATTGTTACCCGTATATCTAAATTCACGGAGACTCTTGGTGGGCTATAGGAGCTTAAATTTTAATTATCTACGGTCTAAAATTCTTCTTTTATTATTATAGAAAGAACGTTGTAAACGCACAAATATATAATAATGTAATTCCTCAACATAGCCGCACCCAAGACATCTGAATCATTACCATCAATCAAGTACAATTAGTAGTGAATCACTTGACTACTTACCTACTTTACAATTCAATACTGCATCCATTAGGTAAGGTTAGTTACTGTCTTAGCTTTTTACTATTCTGAACACCTTTATTACATTTTAAAGTTAAGTATACATAATCAGATAAATAGGAAGGAATTCATGGAATTTCTTGACAGAGCCTATCCCAAGACATCTGAACCATTAGCATGAACCAAGTACAATTAGTAGTGAATCACTTGACTACTTTACTTTACAATTCAATACTACGTGCATTAGGTTAGGTTAGTTACTGTCTTAGCTTTTTACTATTCTGAACAGGGGCGCTTAATTGACTTTAACATTAAGAGAAATGGCGGCGACTGGATTACGACTATTCACTTTGACTACAGATTTGTAAGTTGCCGAAAGTTTCCAAATAATGGAAAGGGTTCCCGGAAATGTAAAGTTTCAATTCGAATTTTTCGTATATGGAAAATTCCGCCATTTTGGATACTTTCCATGTGCATATCTACAGCTTTTAGCTACAACTTTTACGACTAGTGTGAGACTGTAAATTTTAATGTGTTACCATAACCGTCACAATTTTGAATCTTTATATTAGCTTCACATTTGACGATTACAAAGTCGGTGCTGAATTACCGCAATCAAATTATAGCATTACCTGGTTTCCTGCATCTCTGTAGTAGGTTGGTCCACGAATGTATGGAGAAATAACATAGACATAAACAAAAAGGAAGATGAGTGACGTTCATAGTAAACAAAACTGAAATGTGGTCCAGCACCTACACACTTGTAAAATGCTACACACCGCTATAATGTATGTGCATCATGGGCAAAAAAGATAAACCTATATAGATAACACGAGTATGCAAGGGAGACCTCCATATTTTGCGCATTGCACAAAGTGTGACTGAGAAACTGCCACACGACTAATTCAATATAGGTCCCGGAACCTATATTTGATGGCACACAATCGAGCGCCTGGTACCATATTTCCCTTTTTGTATAAATCAATGAGAAATAATAAAAAAGTATAACAAATCTTAGCTCCACGAGGCTCCTTTTGTTCTAGTATGAAAATACAATCTATATCCTAAATGAGCTCATTTGATGACAATTTACTGGTCACCATGAATTTCATATTAAGAAATAAGAATAAGTAATCTCATAAAAATTCAAACTGACCTTAAATTTTCCTTCATACATTTTAGTACTGTAAAATTGTGTCATTTATATCATCTACATATCACCTCTCAATAACGTTTCATTGATTTCAAATTAGATGATGGTTTTGGTGGTAGGGAGGTTCTTTTATTTTCAATACCCATAAAGATATTCTTTATGGGTAATAAAATTAAAAGAAAGATATTCTTTATGGGTATTAAAATTAAAAGAACCTCGTGGAAAAAAAACTCACATCTTTATATTTTTTGACCATTACTCTGTATTAGCTATATAACAATGATGATATTTTGTTGTTCCCTGATAATGACAAAAAAAAACAATGTTTTTTTACATCTATTTCTTTCACTATCACGCTATGTAATTTTATTTACGATACGTTTTATTGAATAATGTAGCTGCTGAACTTTTAAATTTAACCGACGTTGTCACGCTTGTGTTAGTTAGTTACACACAAAAATAAATCTACTAATTAAGGTCAATACTAATTAATAAAAACAAGACTTGAACGGCGATCATACAAAAGTATTGCCGTTTTTTAAGGGTCCCCTCGAAAGGAAAAAACCGGCCAAGTGCGAGTCAGACTTGCGCTCGTAGGGCTCCGTACCATTATCTATAAAACGGCAAAAAAAATCATGTATGTTGTATGGAAGCCCCCTTACATATTTATTTTATTTTATTTCTTAGTATTTGTTGTTTATAGCGGCAACAGAAATACATCAACTGTAAAAAATCACCAGTCTAAGAGCGTTATCACGTTATCACACTTGCGATTTGCGAGCGAGTTTTGTATGGGAGCGAACACGCCGCGAGTTCGGCGCGTTCGAGACAGTTCGAGTTTTGTATAGAAATCGCTTTCAAATCGCTCAAGTGTGATAAGGCCCTAACTATCACGGTTCATGAGATACAGACTGGTGACAGACGGACAGCGGAGTCTTAGTAATAGGGTCCCGTGCCCGTGTTTACCCTTTGGGTACGGAGCCCTAAAAAATGAAACCCTTACAGGATCACTCGCATGACTTTCTGTCCATTCGTCTCTGCCCACCTGTCACAGTTGACTTGATCTGAAAGGACTGGACCGATTGAGTTGAAATTTGGCATACATACAGTCTGTCCCTAAGTTAAAACCAACATCAAGACCTAATGGGCTGATAGAATAGCTGATAGGCCATCAGATTAAGCAAAGGCCCTAATTAAAATGGTTTACTTTTCGAGATATTGGCAAATGCAATAATTTGCCAATATTTCGAAAAAAAATGCAATGTTCATTAGGGTCAAAATTGATTAATCTTATAGCCTATCAGCTGTTCTATAAACTCGTCATTACGCTGGTTTTAGGGACAACCTGTGTAAGTAAGTCGGTGACCATAAGATAGAAATACTTATAACGTAAATAAATGAAATTTATATAAGTGGCCCCCACTTTATGTGAAAATTGACCGTCACATTCCCCCCCGTTTCCTCACTTACTTACCCAGATTCAGATCAGGTTAGGTACTACTAAATATAAGGGAAAAGTTTGACTCGCACTTGGCCAGTTTTTTTCTAGTGCAGTTTCCGTATTTGAAAATTTGGCAAACTAATCGCGCCAGTAGCAGATTTTCTATTGACGAAAGTTTTTCAACACCTAATATTAATGTCTTTTCGTTCTATTTTTATAACAAGTACGTTAGCCTTATCATATTCAAGCCTACCATGGGAATTCCAACATTCAACGCTTTTTTTGCCAACAAAATATCATAGATCCGAAGCCGGCATACACGTACCGTGACGAAATGCCTTTTTGCTTCGGAGGAAATTCCGAGGTGAGCCGGCGAATTCTTTCCGAATACGATACCTACTTGGAGGAATTTTAGCATCGCTTGCCCTCCCGGACCTTTGGTTGAAAATAAGTCTATAGATAGGTACATGACTAGATGATAGATTTGGCGGCCGAATGTTACGCTTTTCGAAATAAGTGTTTCTCTCTGTATATACACGGTGTAACATGAGGAAACCGAATAATTTTAACAGCGTATTCCTGATCATAATTGGAGACTAAAATGTCGTATAAACTTTTCTGGAATTCGCCTAGTTTCAGAGTTACTACCACTTAAATAAAAAAACATTTTTTAATGTGACTCTTAAAATTATTCTGAATACGCTGTTAAAATTATTCGGTTTTCTCATGTTACACCGTGTATACGTAGCTTAGTAGCTACGCAACGCTATACAAGTATATTTTTTAAACGGGCTACAATCCAGACATTTTACGCATATTGGTAGTAGAATATTGCCGAATCGCTTCGTACTGAAATTTATGTAGAAAGTGACTTTTTTTTTTTATACTACGACGGTGGCAAACAAGCATACGGCCTGCCTGATGGTAAGCAGCTACCGTAACCTATGGACGCCTGTAACCCCACAGGAGTCACACGCGCGTCGCCGACTCTTTACAAAAAGGAGGATTCACTGTGTTGACGGCTAAAGGAACAAGAGGGTCCCTCATCGTCAACACACTGGGTCCTCTTTGAGCTCTTTGGCAACCTTACTCACCAGCAGGAACACATCACTATGAGTAGGGTCTAGTGTTATTTGGCTGTGGTTTTCTGTAAGGTGGAGGTACTTCCCCAGTCGGGCTCTGCTCCAGATTTGAGCGAGGTGACATTCACTGAACGTGCCCTACCACACTAAGCGAGATGACATTCGCAGTGCCCATACCTCTCTTTTTGGCATAGTTTAAGGACATACCCAAGTCCGGACGTAGTTTAAGGACATACCCCGGGTCCACCGGGTCCGGGTCCGGGTCCGGGTCGGGGGAGGGGGTTGTTCCCATTGTTCTTGTAAACTGTACCTACACGCAACGAGTATAGCCTTCCTCCACGAGAAGTGTCATGAAGATAGCTCATAGATCCTTTAATTATAAAATCTAACAACTGTATCATCATCAATTATTTAAAAACTGGGCTCTTGTCGGAGGAGCAATTTCCATGTAAGTATGTTCTGTCCTTTGCCTTCTCCTAACTGTATATAAGATTCAAATTCTTTTGGCATCTAACAAGGCTCTGCCGTGCAATAGGAATAAAGCTCAATTTCAAATGACAGTTTGGTTACCACCCAAAAGTGAAGTGAAATCCCACGAGGATCATCCGCATACGTTCAGTCGACTTCCAGATTCAAGCAAATGTAGTCTTTATGCAATTACATTAAGGACTTCTGACGTTAGATAGCTACCTTGATGGGTGTTCTTTAATTGAAAGGGAGTATTGTTGGTTTGTGATAGTTGTTGGTTACGTCGTTTTGGACACGACGACGATTGGGTTTATCTGGCTTTGTTATTCCCGTTGCTTGTTGGCCGTAGGCGAGTGTTTTTTGTTTTTGTTATGAAATAGGAGGCAAACGAGCAGACGAATCGCCTGGTGGTAAGCAATTACCGCCGCCCGTGGACGCCCGTAACACCAGGAGGGTCACAAGCGTGTCAAATACAATTCACAAATCAAAAACATTAATTAAATTAAATAATCATTTACTTCGGGCAAAGCCCATAAAAGTGTTAGTACATACAAAAAACTTACAGAACTATTGTTAGGCAAAAGTCAGAAACACAAACAAGAAGCACATAAATCAATAATAGTAATAAAAATAAAATTATAATAAAAATTAAATTATCAATTGAATCAAGTAATAAAAAATATAATCAAGTAATGAAATTAATAATAACTCTCAATTGTCGCGGGTGCTGTCTCTGCGTGCGTCCCATGACACGGGCCGGGGCAGCATCCGCGTAGTGCACCTACTCCTCACTTTTCATTAAATTGTCGAAAGAGCCTCTGTGCATTGGCTTCGGCTCCGCATACGCCTCCCAAAGGTACGAAACACCATTGTTCCGTGGTCGGGAAAGACACTAATTAATAACATTAATAATTTGTCTCAAATACATTATCTGATGTGACTTGGAGATCTGCGTCCAGCGTCACGTTATTTTAAAATGTTGTAGGTATAGATGTGTACAACACATGTATAATCCAAAAAAAATGTAAATTAATATCTTCAATAATGTGCATGAGTGTTAGTCTACCTCCTTGTGGTTTAAATCGAAAGCTTAAACTGTCCGCTTAAGCTAGGTACTTTACAGCAATAGTACGTGTTCTGGTGTCCGCTCTACAGTTTGGCACTAAATCTTGTCATATACAATGTATTTAGAAAGCTGTAGTAGCCGTTAACCATACTATCGATAAATCCACACCCTTGCATTATCTGTCCAAATATCCGTCGCATATGTGTAATAGATGTGTAACTTGGCAGCTCAATAAATAAGGCATAAACACAACGATATTAATATTAACAAGACACACTACGACCACCCAAAATGCATGTGTCCCAACAAAGTAGTGCTTAACACTTTCCGTACCACCTAGTGCTACGCGCTACGCTTGTAGCCCGTAGCCACGTATTTTTCGTACGTAGCGCGTAGTAGCTACGAAGAGAGAACTCGATAGTCGGGTTCCTGGTCGTGAAAGTGTTAAATGACGTTTAAGCACTACTTGGCTATCAATCACCTTTCAGCCATGAGTCAACATGTAAAAATGCGTAAAAAAACCACATGTAAACCATATTAAAATACTGAAGTGCAGTACTTTCTATAAAGGTTAAATTAATCTTTGATATAATTAATCCTAATTCATTCTATTTATGTAAGCCTTCTTGTATTTATCATAGTGTCGTTTTACGCATTTTACCATTTTTTTGCATATCGAGCTTTGGTGGCTTTGACTGAACTCAAATGTCAACCTATCGAGAACCTTTTTCGACGGACTTTGTTAGTGGCAGTGCATCTAGAGCATTTAGGTCGGTGTATAAACAGTCAAAAATGCCACGGAAAAGTTTCCATAATTACTCGAAAATTAACAAAAGATAGAAAATTTGTCTTAGAGCTCTCTCCCAGAAAATGTGAAACACTTTAGGGAATGGGAATGGTACTTTCCATTTGGCGTTAGACACTTGCGTTTTTATTGCATGCATACAATATTAAATCTGTACAACCTACGACGTACTTAACTGCCTTCCACCAAATGTTACCTTTACCAAATTACTGACACAATACTCTGGTTCGGTTACCTGCGCTGAGCGCTATGGGAATGCTCTCGCTGGTGTGTCACGATCTTGCGCTGATTGCGAGGATGCGGGCGTCGCATTTATTAGCAGAAACTTGTGTTGCAAGTGTTGCAACGACTAATACAATAATGCGAACAATCGGTAAGTATTGAAATTATCTTTTCAACACACTTGCGCATAACGAGGTTCTTATTCCATCGCTTTTATGCCTATAATCCTAGATATTAAACACACGTGCATTTTACAATAATTATCGAACTAGTGCAATAATTTAATAATCCGATCAAATGACGTTTGTACTCTAGTACCAAGTTGTATTTACGCAGACGAATCGTTGTAATGTAGTCAGGTATTGCCTTTATTTTTTTAACTCTTTAGGCGTTTGCATTCTAAAAAAGTAAAAAAAATAATTATATATTAAAAATATACACATTTACGATAGAATAAAAATTATACAATCCTGACTGTGAAAAATAATAATTACACAATAAATTATATTTTAAACACAAATTGTCTGTTTTAATATTGGCTGTTTGGCATTATAGGTCTGCGCCTTTGCCTCAAGCTGCACGCACATCCAAAAAAGAAAATTGCACACCATTTTAAAAATTAACCTCAAATCATTGTTTATTTGTTAGATTTTTGTCGTTGTGTTTTATTAATTTAAACAATTATATTTTAAGTGAATAAGAAGACAACTTTAGCGTTAATGAAACCTCTGGATATGTTTCTTAACTGTGATACATACTAGAAAAATGTTATCATAAAAATCTAGTGAGCAATACGTAAGAAATAGTACATTATGGTACAAGTGTGCTAAGTTGATCATTACATACGAAGCGATATTGTGCGCACGAACGCACGTGAGTGCGCATAAGGAAGCTGAGCTTATGTAATGATCAAGCACACGCGTTTCATACGACGTTTTTCAACACACTTGCGAGGAAATAACAGAATAGTGTAATAACTTTTGATAAGAACATCAATTGTCAGAATGTTTGTAGGATAGAGGTACTTGCGTGCACCTAAGATAATTAAATTTAACTAACCTTTTTTTTGTGATGTTATTGACTATCTGGAACTCTTTTTGAAATATTTCATAAAATTAAACACTTCACATTTATTGTCCAATAAATTATAGTATTATTTCTTAAGTATTGCTCACTAGATTTTTATGACAACATTTACAAGTATAATTTGTTTAAATTAATAAAACACAACAAATAAAATCTAACAAATAAACAATGATTTGAGGTTAACTTTTTGCTCAATATTCTTTTTTGGATGTGCGTGCAGCTTGGGCATAGGCGTGGACGCGGTTATGATAAACAGCCAATATTAAAACAGACAATTCGTGTTTAAAACATAATTTATTGTGTATTACGAGTAATATAATAACTTGAAATGATTATTTTTCACAATTAGGATTGTATAATTTATATTCTATTGTAAATGTGTATATTTTGTATATATTTACTTAATTTTTTTTAAATGCAAACTCCTCAAGAGTTAAAAAAAATAAATGTAATACCCGACTAAATTACAACGATTCGTCTGCGTACATACAACTTGGTACTAGAGTACAAACGTCACTTGATCGGATTATTAAATTATTGTACTAGTTCCATAATTATTGTGAAATGCACACGTGTTTAACATCTAGGATTATGAGCCTAAAAGCGGTGGAATAAGAACCTTGTTACGAGCAAGTGTGTTGAAATATATATTATAATTTATTGCACAATAAATGTGAAGTCTTTAATTTTATGAAATAATTTGAAAAAGAGTTCCAGACAGTCAATAACATCACAAAATAAGGTTAGTTAAATTTAATTACCTTAGGTTCGTAATTACCTCGATCCTGTAAAGATTCTGATAGTTAATGTCTTTATCAAAAGTTATTAATTACACTATTCTGTTTTTTCCTCGCAAGTGTCTTGAAAAACGTCGTATGAAACGCGTGTGCTTGATCATTACATAGCTCAGCTTCCTTATGCGCACTCACGTGCATTCGAGCGCACAATATCGCTTCGTATGTAATGATCAACTTAGCACACTTGTCTCATAATGTACTATTGTTTTTTTATTAAACTCGAGAGGATTCAAAATTCAAAAACAAAACAAAGAATTGATGGAATCAGGCGGTTAAAGTAAAACCTCAAATTAAAGATACAATGTTTGTAAATATAATAAAATAGAGGTAAACAACTTGCGGTCTTATCGTTAATATGCGCTCTCTTCCATAAGACCTTTCGGAAGCGGAAAGTTTAATTTAACAGAAATAAGTTGGTGTCGTGAAAGCAAATGCAAAACAATCAAACTTAAATAACTTTCACGAGTTATATTACAGTATCCAGCGAATACAATTGTCCTTAACTGACGTGACATGTCTCTTTTGTATGCAACCGTTAAATCACTGACATAAGAAGGATGACACGTTTGTAATTCACAAGAAAACCAATGAATATCCATGTATTATCAATCGGAAACAACTTAAACGTAAAACAACAGTATAAGAGCGTGTTTACACCCCATTAGACATCTTCGCGAATATATTTGTTACGCCTATTAAATACCAGTTTTAATGGTTAAATACACTGTTATTATGGACTTTGGGGTTATTCCGTTCTGTTCCCCTCAGAATTAAATATATACAGGTGTAATTAAAATTACTGGTGACCCGTAAGGGCGTAATTGGTATCGTATTCAAATTATGTAATTTGTACTTATAAAAAAAGTTCACGCGAAAAAATAATGGTTTATCTACACTCATATTGTAAGTTCTCTAAAACGTGTTCGAAAACGGTAGGCAATGGCTAGCATTACCACGACCGATTTTACTATGATAAGCTTTTTATCCGTGGCAGTAACGTAATTTTAACTTTTCATGCTCAATTATTGATGTGCTATGAGTTTTGATAACAAAATGTACACCTGCACGCTCCCGCGCGGCCGCCGACACGCGCCCGCGCGACCGCCGGCACAATCGAGTTGGCCATGGCGTTGCAATGGCGGCCATTCTATGGTTTCTGAATACGGCATTTTGGATAAATAATATGAGTGTAGATACAGCAGTGTATGCAACTGTACGTAATTAGGCCTTAAAACACTCGTGTGATCTTATTACGAATAAATATAATGTAATGATAAAATATAATATAATGATAAAACCACACTCATGTTTTAAGGACCCTTATTACGTAACAGTTACATAAACTACTATTTGTGCGGAGGGTTGGCCGGCTGGGACGACGTGCCCCATACAATTTTTTTTTATCGTCCAAATTTTTTTTCTATTACTTTTATCTACACTCACATTGTAAGTTCTCTAAAACGTGTTCGAAAACGGTAGGCAATGGCTAGCATTACCACGACCGATTTTACTATGATAAGCTTTTTATCCGTAGCAGTATCGTAATTTTAACTTTTCATGCTCAATTATTGATGTGCTATGAGTTTTGATAACATAATGCACGCTCCCGACGTCGACGCCGACAGCCCGACACGCGCCCGCGCGATCGCCGGCACACGAGAGTTGGCCATGGTGGCGGTGCAATGGCGGCCATTCTATGGTTTCCAAATAAGGCATTTAGAATAAATAATATGAGTGTAGATAAAGCAGTGTATGCAACTGTACGTAATTAGGCCTTAAAACACTCGTGTGATCTTATTATGAAATTCGCCTGCGGCTCATTTCATAAAACCACACTCATGTTTTAAGGACCTTTATTACGTAACAGTTACATAAACTACTATTTCGTAGTCGCTATACGATCACCAGTATTTATGTTACACCCTGTAATTGAAGTAATGAAGAATGTCCGGAGTTACATGTGTAATCAATGTAATCATGTAAAAACGTAGATAGAAATTTAAAAATTGAAATGTTTCGATATTATGACGTATTTTTGAATGTACGCTTCTTTGTATGGAACAACATTTAAAAAAAATTGTAGATTCAATTACAAATAAGTACACAAACTTCACAAAAGAAGACAGTTGTCGTATTCTAATTTTAAAATACGTAAACAATACATTAAAAACACAATCTATCTCAAACGTAACTTCAACATACAACAAATAATCAACCAATATTGAAGTTGTATTGGATTTGCATCGGAATAATTCTGATATTTCTGATTCAGACGTTCAGGCGATAGAGAGATTGAGCTAATACATTGGAGTTGTATTGAAGTTGTATCGTGTCATACTTAACGTCTTTTAAAGTTAGAATACGGCCCCTTATCAATTTAGATTCTGAAAGAGATTTGTCATAGAATGTATGAGCTTGAGCTTCCATATAAACCACGAGATAATTTTCGGTACAAACTCTAGAATAAAAACAGCTAGAGCAAAAACTAAAATTTAAAAAACTTTAATCCGACTACGAAAAATACATCGAAGTCGATT
Source organism: Pammene aurita (assembly GCA_947086415.1). NCBI lineage: Eukaryota > Metazoa > Arthropoda > Insecta > Lepidoptera > Tortricidae > Pammene > Pammene aurita. The sequence goes on from OX352291.1 coordinate 6,343,418, forward strand.
AAAATGTAGCCTATGTTACCCTGGCTATAATAACGAATCGATTGACACCTTATTCATCAAAATCGGATGAATAGTTTTGGCGCTACGGTGGAACATGCGGAAATATAAATATTCATACATATACACATCTACATACATACATACCTAAATAGAGTGCTAAAATTATAACCCTTCCTTTTGTCTTCGTCGTAGTCGGGTAAAATACGAGTACGCTAATGAATAGCATGTAGTTTAACTTTGTTAGGATTTTTTTCACACGCCATAATGCATCTCAATGTCAGATGATTCACTGTTACAACATAGTCAGCTGACGACCGGTGTGTGTGACCTCTAATGCCAGTGCAATTACTTATACATTACGGATCAGCGTGATGCGGTGCGCGCACGCACAATAGCAATGGCGGCTGGTAAAGTAAAATGTGCAGAAAGTTCACTCTGTATAAAACTTAGCGATTTTTAAACTAATCCCTAGTTAGTAGTAGTCCTTCGACCCAAACTTTCGATATGAACCAATAATGTTTCTAGTGTTTTTTGAAGTTTGTATACAACATTAACATCAACGGTCCTTAATAAAATAAAAATGAGGATATAAACCCACAGATGATAGTGGTTTCACCGCCATTGTGGAACCATTTCTAATGTTTTTCTGAGGTCTAGTGACGAGATGTTTGTGTACCTTAGGTATTTGCATGTTATTTTAATCTGACAATAATAATAAGGTATTTATTGTTTGGCCAGGGTCTATCTCACTTCAAGAATAGACAGAGATAATCATCCTGTCTTTTTCTTACGCTAGTACCCTGACCACAATAAACGGGATGAGTTTAGTTTAATACTTCTACTGTTACTGCCCTGTTTGGTTACCATTTTGAAAAAAAATAACATTTCAAAATCAGATGTAAGTAAGGAGTTATACTTGCAAATAATAGATTATTTCATGTAGGTAAGTAATTAAGTATAGGTAATTTTCTGGCTGTATGGAATAATACCTCTGTTCTATTATGCTGTGGCGGCGCGCGGCGACGGCAGCGTCATTGACACACATTCGTTGACGTAATTGATAGTCAGTGACGTTTTGAAGCACAGACTGCTATCTGAATAGAGCACGCAAACGCTAGCGTTAACAGTGATCTTCGGATAACAGTCCACTCATTTGTGATTGAATCCGTTTTTGGCAAGTTAAGAAAGAATAGGACTATTCTTTTTCAAAATTGTTTTTTATTTTATTTCCTCAATTTTGCCTGCCCGCTGCCTGCAATTTTGTGCGTGTTAATACCGTTGCTAAAGATAATTTAACGTTATGATTCCAGGGATACAAAGTATTTTTGATTTATTTAATCTAACTTAACTCACGCCACGTACGTAAACGTTACGGCGTCTGTAGCTTCCTTGGTATATCATCACGAGAATTGTCTAGGACAAGCTCAGGTTAGTTTGGGGCTGGGTTGATCTGTGGAAGTTCGTGTGTTGTTATCTGTAGTTAAATTATGTATACCCAGCCGTTTTTGCGTGATTGTGTCAAACATAAATAATGCACCTCAGCGTCAATAGGTGGCCCTTATTGTGCTTATAGGCTGAGAGCCACTTCACCGATGAACAGCTGCCAGGTTCATCCGTCCGGATCTAGAAATAAGCATAGCAAGCTAACTAGAGGGGTTTCGTTGCTTTCATTATTGTGACATATCTGGCTAGCCAGCTCTTAGTCTATCACATTGGGTGTCTAATCGACATAAATACCTGTGTAAGTCGTGTCGTTGTCACGAGCGATACAGTTACCAGATCGTTAAAGTGACATTAACTTGCGTTGTTTACAAATTTTGGTTGCGCTTGCGTATTGCTATTCGATTTAAATGTGTTTTAGTTACCAAATGTAGACAGATTTTTTTACTTTTATTGGACTAAAATTTCGTAGTAACTGAGTTAAGCTGTAAATTTGATAATATTTGCATATGTAAAATTTGATGCTAATTGACGTTGAGAATTTCTTTCATATAAAAATACATTTTGACAGTAATTTATGAAATACACCTACGCACTGAGTTACGAGGAGGAGAAATATTTAGATGCTTATAAAATTAAATATTTAGGTAGGCACTTACAAATGCATAAATTAACATCTAACTGACTTTAATTTAATAAAAGCTTCTATCTCTACTCTATCACTAGTATCACTACATTCTCAGAATCGTACTAAATTGAAATCCTAAATTTTTGGGAAAAAATCCTGTGAGAAATAGAATAAGTACTCTTTCCTTTTGAATACCATACACTACCTAATATGCCACATTCATTTCCTTTTTAAAGCCATACACTATCTAATGTGCCACATTTTTTCTATAATATTATAATTTGTCACATTTCATTGACGCCTGTGTAGCCGTTTGGATGAATGAGGAAAACACATTTCACATGGTACATGCATTCGTGTCAGAAAATTAATAATTATATTCTGCCTCATCTCGCCTTTTAACAGCCATCATTCCATTCTTAATAGTATTTTCGCGCAATATACCAATTTAAACTACGTTTTTGGTGTACATGGTGTATGGTTGCATGTCTTATTTTGTCAAGGTTTTATACGAGATGAAGATTTCTAGCCAACCGTCAAAATTGCTAGGTTATTTATCTATGTCTTTATAAATATTGATTAAGTCCATACGGATGTCTAAGTCTATTAAATTTAATAGCTAAACTATTTGTTCATCAGAAACCACTGCTGGTGTTAGTTTATTAGTACATTTTCCTGTAATAATGAATGGGTTTTATACGCTTGTAGGTTTATAGTCACTTCCATTTCTTTTGCAGAAGGGTACATACCTATGTAAGTACTCGTACTTATATAAATACTAATAAATACTTATACCCATATTATAGTGTACTCCCATCTGTCTCCGGTAGATTCAATTATATAGTGTACGGTTTTCCTCAGGAATTATTTCCATTTGCCCTCGAAATACCGAATCACAAGCGACCGAAACGAGGACAGACGGAAACAACCCGCCTGGCGCTCAGCTTGCAACTCCAGAGGTGTCAAGAGCCTGGCTCTTGTCGGTGGAGTAACCGCCATTCATCTCGCTAAAAAACAGTAAAATGTTAATAATCGAATGGTATCATTGTTTTTTTTTCAATTTCGCACATTAAAAAATCGTAAAATTTAGAAATTTTGCCGCTTGATATCTTTGAGCCATTTTTCACTTTAGTTAGATATATTGATCATTTTGCATCCTATTAACTAAATTTTATTGCATAATTCAACATGTGTCATCATGCCTATTGTTTTAAGCTACTGATAAGACACTATATCAGCCTTTTCCTTAGCCGGAGTCATCAACGGCGGTAATTTTTCCTTATATTGTGTTCATGTCGTATCTGGTCATAATATTGCCTCTCTTGTTCCCCATCGTCCTTATAATAAATCTCTTCTCTCCTACTATATAATATAGGACAAACAAAGAAGTTCTAGATATTATCTAGAACTTCTTTGTTCGTCCATCGTTCGTGTTGCCGACCCGAGTTTCGCCGAGGATTCACTATGTTGACGGCTAAAGGAAAAATACGTTGCACCGTCGTAAAGACACTGCATGCTCCTTGAGCTCTCTGGAAATCTTGGCAAGACATTATTTCTAAGAGAAGAAGAACGTGTTCAGTTCCTTTTGAACACGAAAGACAAAAAAATATCGAACAAATAAACGCAAGGAATGACTACTTGCGCATTAAGAAATATTTTATCTTTCACTTTATGTTGATTACCATATGGTGAATATATAAACGTCATAAACGTATGTACGTTTTATAATCGCAATTAACCCAATTTCCCAATATATTTGCATAATTGTGTGAATGTTCTCAATTAAAGCGATAATTTTAAATATATGTATAACGTAATTATATTTGATAAAGAGACGTTTTTTTATGCACCAACTGGCGCGAGTTGTTTTATTGATACGAAAATTAATAATTTCCATGGTCACTGTCTTAGACAATAGTATTTTATACAAGCGTGTCATTATAAAGAGCTTTTCAGACGAGTACCGTGTTTAGGCCACGAAGCTTGCTGAGTGGCCTAAGTAAGGAACGAGGTACGAATGCCTTGCCTTACACAACCTGCTCTGTCTATATAATTTAGTAACTTCGATCTCCCGGTGGATCGTGTATAATATTGTATGAAAAACCATTTTAGTTTAGACGATGATGCTAAAATTTGCGACCATAAAAGCTCCATCGAAAAGTATGCGCTAGTAGTTCCGTCTACAAAGTCTCAATTCAAGCATTATAGTCGACAAGTAGAAAAACTATTAACAAAGTCCTACAACTCGGATATTCGTTTGCCTATAACTGGTAAGCTGCGTCCAGGTCTAGCGAATACGCACGCACATTTACAGTAGATTGCACGCTTTGTGCCCGAATAAAGGTTGCCATCCGTGGCCTAACACGTTTTAGGCAAGCAGAAGTGAACATGCGTGTGCACTTTCAGCGAATTCGCTAAGTCTGGACGCACCTTTCAGGATGTCAAGGTCACATATACTGGTCTTGCAATGCTCCATGGTAATATATTCTTATTATTATTCTTACCCGCATACCTCCTACTGCACTAATCTGAAATTCTCTTGTTGATAAAACCACCATTATATCGTTTACATTTTTAAACTTGATTGCTTTACAGCTGGTCTGTATCAACCACAATGAACGGATTGATCAACGTTAAGCTGAACAGACACTGTCAGTAATAATCATATTATTTCTCTACTCATCCTTTTCATTCATCGTATACATAGAAAAGGACGGGTACAGAAATAATAACATTACTGACAGTGTCTGGACCAGGGGGGATCCAGGATTTCGGTCAGGGGGGGCACTTTCCTACACAAAAAATCTCGCGGTCCGCACCTACGAGCCCTAGTAGACAATGTTTTGCGTTACAGGGGGGGGGGAGGCAATTGCCCCTTTCGCCCCCCCCCCCTGTATCCGCGCCTGGTCTGGACTGCTTAACTCAGCAGGTAAATTTAGCGAAAGTTTTAGCGGTGATAAACTTACAAATGATTTGGTGTACCGACTTTAGTCAGAGGTATATTCACTTAAGTTAAGGATTGGAATTTAGGATGTTCCACGATATCGAGGGAATCCCCGGCGTACGGGCATAGCGTAGGTATTGAATTTTCCAAATACCTGTGGTCTTTAGTAAAGTTATCGATGCGGGAATCCCGAGCGACGTGCGCTCTCATCTCCAATTATCATAAATGCCTTTTAAGTACGTTTTGTAGGTATAAAAGACATACCTAAGAATAATATTTAATATCGTTTTCCTTAAAAACAGATGTAGGGAAATTGAATGGTGTACCTATTACAGGGTTGTCAAATGCAGATTAATTGACTAGCGATGAACTTATTTGTCAACTGTATTTAAAACGATTTTACAACATTGTCTATTTTATATACTTAGAACACTTAAGCATATTACAAATGTATGAATTCGCACTAATTACCAATTAAGTGTTAGCATGTCTTAGTACGTCGGTAATTCTAACTCGTGCTAGCACTGATGGCCTTAGGGTAGGAAACGGTCTCCCAGGGGCGCCGGAGCCACAGGGGCGCTTTTTTATAATCTAAATTTTGCCTGGGGCCCCCACAAAGGAGTTCACCCAGGGCGCCATGAGGGCTAAGGCCGGCCCTGCTAGTCAACATAAAGTGTAAATAAGTTTATGCTTCTGCCAAGGAAGAAGTTTTAAAGGTGCATCGAGATATAGCGAATGCGCCATAAGTGCGTGCGAATGTTTGCTGTGTGTACGCGTAGGAATCGAGTTCCCGCCACAGCTACTAATTTGATCGTTTTATTTTATTAATTGTACATAATTATTTTGTTTCAGATCGTCCAGAATGTATCTACAGAAAAGCAGAGATACCTGCGTGGTAATTGTGGCAGCACTTATTTTATGTAAGTAAATAAATGTGTTGTGGTAAAGTTACCATTTGCGCCGTACATTGTACAGTCGCCATCACATATTTAGCAGCGGCCAAGGTGGTCACAAATATCTGAACAACGCCTCTTGTCAAGGCGATAAAGAATATGTTCAGATATTTTTGAGTTCCTTGGCCGCTCCGATATATTTGATGGCGACTGTACAGATCCGTCAGATTCAATATCACATTCGAGCAATAAAAGCGTAAGGCTGACTCCACACTAGCGTCTCTCGAACGTCGGCGTCGCGCCAGCGTCCGCGCGGCGTTGGCGCAACGTCGGCGCAGAATCGGCGCAAGTGCGCCGCGGCATCTACTGAGCGTCAGAGCCCTCGACGTCTGTTAGCCTTAGGCCATCGGCCGCTTACATGGTCTGCGTCACAATGCTTACTATAGAGATGTACTGTTGTGGCCTCTTTCACACGTCGACGTTCGCGTCTTTTTTGTTCAGGAGCGTTGACGCTGACATCAGACGTCGCGTATAGCATAAAATAGGAGACCTTAGCCTTAGAAATTAGTGACGTCGCGTCGTCGCAGCGTCGGCGTTAGTGAGACGCTAACGATCGATATACGCCGCTAACGTCGCGCCGACGTTGCGTGGATGCTGCGCTAACGTCGCCGCTGTGCGAACGCTCGCGTCACGTTGACGTTCGGGAGACGTTAGTGTTTGGTGAGCCTTATCAAATATCGCTACTTTCGTAAAAAAAACTTAAAATGAATTATATTTATATTCATTTACAAGCAACTGTCTTAAAATATTTTATAGTCTCTGAAAGGTAATTTTACTTGTTGCAATACTTGCTGCATGTTATTGTCGAAGTTAATGACTTATTTTATTTTTAAACACGAAACGTTACAATTTAACTCTTATTTACTCTTGATTGTTTTGCAAATCCATTGTCCCATTTTACTAAAGTTTGGACGCGACGTGAGATTTGAATAACAAATAACGAAAATTAGAACTGCACAGTTTTAATCCGTTTTACACGGCAGTGCGTCCGGCCAAGTTCGGAAAAAATCAAGTTGATAATTGAAATGTTTAAAAAACCGGCCAAGTGCGAGTCGGACTCGCGCACCGAGGGTTCCGTACAAACCTGTAGGTATAAAACTAAAAGTTCACCCATTGCAATGACATAGAAAATTGATTTTGTTACAGCTTAAAGGTATTATAGACCTGAGTATTTGATATGAATTTCAATTTAATACCTCTACGCGTTTACGAGAAAAAGGTAGTAAGTTTAAAATTTAAAAAAATATTTTTTGTATGATTTTACTAAAAATGTCTACTTTTCGTAATTTTTCCTTTGTCTGTGCTATATGAAGTTTCTTCGTGCCAAGTTTCAAGTTTCTGAGTTTACGGGAAGTACCCTTTAGGTTTTGAGTTTCATACGAGTACTCAGTTTCAAAATATGCGACTTAAATTGCTATTTCTTTTGATTGCGTAGACATAAAAGTTTGGTTTTGCTAAATCTGAAAGGTCCTATAGCCCTGAGTATTTGACATGAATTTCAATTTAATACCTCCACGCGTTTCCGAGGGAAAAGGTAGTAAGTTTAAAATTTAAAAAAAATATTTTTTTGTATGATTTTACTAAAAATATCTACTTTTTGTAATTTTTCCATTGTCTATGCTATATGACGTTGCTTCGTGCCAAATTTCAAGTTTCTGAGTTAACGGGAAGTACCCCGTAGGTTTTGCGAGTGCCAAAAAACTCTAAAATTTGCAGCATAAACGACTGTATCTTTTGATTGCGTTGGCTTTTAAGTTTGATTTTTTCACAGCTCCAAGGGACAATAGACCTGAGTATTTGATATGAATTCAGCTTGATACCTCCACGCGTTCCTGAGTAAAATGGTCTTGACAGACAGACAGACAGACAGACAGACAGACAGACAGACAGACAGACAGACAGACAGACAGACGGACAACAAAGTGATCCTTTTAGGGTTCCGTTTTTTCCTTTCGAGGTACGGAACCCTAAAAATCGACCACACGGTGTCTTAAAGTGTACCCTGTATAGATATGTATCTTATTATATACCAGTATTATTATGAGAATATCTAGACATGAATATTTAATTTTGCATCATAAATTAAAGGAAAATGCAAAAAAAGCTTGACTCACGTTACTCGTGATGCTGTGGCCCAGAAGTGGCACTTAGGTATAAGGTAAACGTCCCCTGTTTCGGCAGGTTAAGGCTCTTAAGAACATTTTGAGAATTCGTAATTTTTTTTAATATTATTATGCATGATAATATTTTGAAGCTTTTGGGAGAGTAATATTGATTATTTGTGAGTAATTTATTGTATAAATTATGTAGTTTTGGCTGAAACTTTTTTTTATATTAATTTATTCGTGAACCTCTTATTTGACATGGCAAAAATTTAGCTCAGCTCCTAAGTTCGTGAGCTCGTGGCCCCTGTTTCGGTATTAAGTATTCCAGAGTAAAATATGATAAATTGTTTATATTAATCTTAAATATTTAACGGGTTTACTTAAGTAGGAAACCGTAGTGGGAAATGGTGTGGGATATAGTGGAAAATTATGTGTGAAAGAGTAAGAAAGGTGTGGAAAAGGGTGGAAAAAGTGATGGGGTAGGATATTTAGGTGTGATAAATAATGGGAAATAGTATGGAAATGGTGTGGAAAACTCCCTCGTTTATTTCCTCGCAGTAGTTGTAAAAAGCACTGTTATGTCTTGGCCGAAAACTCTATAGATGGGCTGAATCTTCGAGGGTCTCGCCTGACGGGCCAGCCCTCGAACTAACTCATCACCTATAGTTTATTTTCAAGCCTTTACAATAATGTACTATTTATTCTACCTCCGCGAGAACGGTCGCATTAAAAGGATTATATATTTTTAAAATTTTCTAATAAAGTTTGATGTAGTGTTAGTGTCCAGGCTCTGTGTGGGGATCTGCTTCAGCTTCACGAGTTAAGATTTCTACCAACTTAATGAACACAAGGAATTACCAATTCTGTTTCGTAAAAGTACCGATTCTAAGTCTATTGCGCAACTTGTTTGTGTCTGTGTTACCTATCAATATAGATTTATCTGTCACGAACTTGGGGAAAAGTTACAAAAACCCAGTTCCTTAATTCGTGATACAGATTTTTTTGAAATTCACGGACTTCATTTAGTAGATCATATTTAAAGTACGTACATTAATCATTAACCATCGTATATGTAATACACATACACAAAAATAAATAAAATTAATCGCATTATAAGCAAAATTGTGCTGGTAGTTACTACGCGAATTAACCTTAAAAATGTAAAATCGGGTCACATTCAAACTCGGATTATGAGAATTGGCTACTTTCCAAAAAAAATATATTTAGTCCGTCAGTTAGATTATTAAAAAATATTGGACACGTATTTTTTATTTTTTCAATCAAACAAAAATTGGTGAAGATATAGCTCGTTAAAGTTCCGCGTGACGTCACATTTCAGTACAATTTTTAATATAATGTGACGTCACGCGGAACTTTAACGGGCTATATCTTCACAAATTTTTGTTTGATTGAAAAAATAAAAAATACGTGTCCAATATTTTTTGATAATATAACTGACGGACTAAATATAATTATATTTTTTTTACCCAGGAAAGTACCCAATTCTAGTGAAAAAAACATATACCGAATTTAGCTCATACGGAACTTCATGAAATATACTACTTGTTTCCTAATTCACATTTAGATTACCTTCGTTTTTAAATATATACACAAGCAACCAAAATATATCTAGAAAATCCTTGATTCGGTAGTGACACGAAACAGGAGACACACAAAAAATAAGATGACCGCTATTTCGTGAGTCGATTGATTGCACTTTTAAGGGACTTCTATGCTTACATTTAATCCTTTTATATCTCAAATCAATTACTAGGGAACCCACATAGACACTCTAAAAACTATTATTCAAATGGACTTACCCTTGCCTTTACATAAGCTTAAGAAGTGAGACCGCGCACCTTACGTTTACAAGAAGTACACGCATACCACACAGCTGTTCGCGGTCAGCTGACAGTTTCGAGCTTCATATTTCTCTTAGTTTAATCACTAAAATATTAGTACCTGGTATTTTTAAGAGATTAAATAATAGAGATTTTTTTCTTATTCATAATTTAAACAAAAAATAATTGAATTGCTTATTATTTGCGCCAGAAAAAAAACTAACGAAATAACGTACTATCACGAAATAGGGGCCCTTTATCTTACTTACCTGTTGCTCCATAAGTTTCGGTAGAGTTTAAGAGCTTGGCCCTTTTTCACATTTATCTTCGGTAGCTTACAATGTGCTTGAACTAAATGGAAATAAGAAGCATTGTTCGTTTTCTATGCTTCGGAATATTTCCGTCTTAATACACAACGCGAGACGAAGGAGTTTGTTCAGAGTTTGAATACGATTTAAATCTGGATCAGATTATTTTACTATAATCTTCTCACCGTTTGTTCCGGCTATTTGCCACGGCTCAATGAAGCCTGGGGGTACGCCTGGCGACCTAATTCCAAGAATAGGCGAAAGGCTGTTGATATAAGATCTGAGCTCACAAAACGAGGGAGAGACTAGGACTAAGGTCAGTTTCTTCGCGGTGTATTTCTTCGCCGACAAAGTTGTACAAACCAGAGTTTGAGCCCGGAACTTTCATAATTAAAATATTCATGCATGTATTTTAACGTACAGTCAAGAGCAAAAGTAGTTAAGCGGGCACGTCATTCAAAATGATCTCGGGTCGACTTTATTGTTAAGAGAATAAGATCATTCAACACCTTCCCGGTAAGGTACTTCTGCTGCTGATTGTACCTACTCTGATTAATTAATAACATGTAAATATTCATAAAGCTCTGTCACGATTGCACGATCGACGAACGACAGTAATTATATATAAATACTGGACATCAACTTTATTGTGATATATTTTTTGCATTAATATGTATGTACTTATGAACATAAAATGTTGTTTCCTACGTTTAAATCATCGACATATAATATCAAGACGAGTAAAGGCAAGCAAAGTTCATGTGAAAACACAACCCATTTTCACGTTTACAAAACTAAAATGTCTTATGTGTTATTAACCAATCAAGTACTCATTCTTTAAGCATATTTTTTTGTGTTAACCTTAATACCGCAAAGGTTTCATGCCATTTCACCAATAAGAAAAGTTGCCGTGTTGTGAGTGGTCAAAATCAATTTGACAATGAAGTTTAATTAGACAGGAGATACTCAAATGAAATAACTGAAATGTCAAGTTAACGTATAATAAATACGCCTAAGTTTAACACGTAATAAATAATATGCAATCAATTAACAATTTATTTTTTAGTGCATTTTTCATTACTTATGTAATATACGTAAATTTATCGTTTTTAGGGTTCCGTAGTCAACTAGGAACCCTTATAGTTTCGCCATGTCTGCCCGTCCGTCCGTCCGTCCGTCCGCGGATAATCTCAGTGACCGTTAGCACTAGAAAGCTGAAATTTGGCACTAATATGTATATCAATCACGCCGACAAAGTGGTAAAATAAAAAGTGAAATTTTTTTTTTATTAGGTTACCTCCCCTATACGTAAAGTGGGGAGTGATTTTTTTTTTTCATTTCAACCCTAACGTGTGATATATTATTGGATAGGTATTTAAAAATTAATTGGGGTTTCCTAAAATCTTTTTTCGATAATGTAAATATTTTCGGAAATAATCGCTCCAGAAGTAAAAAAATATGCGTCCCCCCCCTCTAACTTTTGAACCATAAGTTTTAAAAATATTAAAAAAATCTCAAAAGTAGAACTTTATAAAAACTTTCTTGGAAAATTATTTTGAACTTGATAGGATGAATAGTTTTTGGAAAAAAAATACAAAATAATTTCTGAACTAAGTTTGTAATTTAACCGTATAAGCAGGTGTTTATTGTACCTGTAATTTCTACAAAATTACAATGAAATGACGTGATTTCAAATAAAGTAAAAACGGTGAAAATCGGTTCACGCAATAAAGAATTATCCCATAAAAATCATCTTCCATACTTTATGCTCGCGCGCAATAGTTTACTCAATTTGCCGATAGATGTCGCTGTACATGGAACTCTCATATCATATCCTACATGGCGGTGTTATTAACTCTTAAGTGGGGACACTTACTGTGACGGACGGAAAACTACGGAACCCTACAGTGAGCGTGGCCCGACACGCTCTTGGCCGGTTTTGGAATAAGGAATAATATGAAAGCCCATCACCATCTTTCATTTATTTAATAAAAGTGCTTAATTACAATATAGGGATTTACATACTTCAAAATAAGCATAAATTAACATAAAATAGTAAAGATTTTGAACTTTTTTTCAATTTTATAAATCCGTTACATTAGCGAGACCCTTTTGGTCTCAAGCAACATAATGTTAAGCAGTTAAGGTTGATTATGGCAAAAACAAAACGATTATTTTTGAACTTTATTCATGACCAGACTAGAAAATAATAGCATACCTTCAATATAAATAGTTAAAATTCTCTTTGCTTCCTCGTTTTTTAGAACTAAAAAAGTAACGGATGAGTTTATTTATGTGTACTATTTATTTTAGCAGGCTTAGGGAAATACAAAGATAAATTTAAATTTTGTATCCATTTTTCTATACTACAACGGTAGCAAACAGGCATACGGCTCACCTGCTGGTAAGCAGTTACCGTAGCCTATGGACACCGACGCTTTCATATAAAAGAGGATTCACTGTGTTGACAGCTGAAGGGACAAGAGGATCCCCCTCGTCAACAAACTGCATCCTTTGAGCTCTCTGGCAACCTTACTCACCGGCAGGAACACAACACTATGAGTAGGGTCTAGTGCTAATTGGCTGTGGTTTTCTGTAAGGTAGAGGTAGTTCCCCAGTCGGGCTCTGCCCTAGATTTGATAATTAAAGACTATGCTATGAAGTTATAGCATTCATTATTAATGAAAAATAAGAGTCATACCTATTAGTCAGTTGTACTACAAATGGCATACTGTATATCGAAAAAAACAAACTGAAAAGATTCTTTGTTAACAACGGAAACCTAACTGCTATTACTACTAGGTAATACTTATAAATATACTTTTCCTCAAATGAGTTATGTTTACTTTTCCAAAACGTATATTGCATAACATCGACCAAGTCCGTAATGTATGAGAATATCTATGCGTGATTTACTTACCGATGAAAAGAAATATCACCATCTTTGGCGCCTGTGTGGCTCTTGCACCAATGCACGGCACAAGCCGGCATTTTAATACCGATATATTACCGAAATTTCATGGACCGAAAAAACGAATATTTTGAGGACATGACAATTTCAAAATGTTTGACATGACATTAGGGCACCGCTGTCACAAGCTCCGCCCACTTTGGCACCAGGAAAGTGGAGCAGATTTTGAGCGTTGGTTACGCTTCCTTACTTATTATTCTTCCAAGGTTTAAATACTTATTCATCGTTACGAAATGGTAATCTATACATATAATAAACGCGTAAGGAGTAAAAAAATGTTCTTTTCAGCAAATAGGTTGTACATTAAGAAATTAAGTTGTACTAAAAAGCGGTAAAGAAAAGTCGAAACGTGGCCGCTCTAAGCAATCCTGGCGGCGCACTGTGGGCTGAAAATCGGCTTTCATAGAAATATAAATCGATTTCATAATTTGTACCTTCTTTTTTCTTGAAATAGCTTTAGCTAGGTATTAATATATCCCAAAATGAGTCTGAGGTAATTTGGTTGGAAAAAAAAATTATAATAAAATAAAATAAAATATGTATGGAGCGAATGAGAAAAATCAAATTTTCTTCAAAAATAAAAGTCAAACCGTTATATCCTCGCAGACGGTTATGGTGCCAATTATTCTTGATTTTTTTGTCATACTCAATTTTTTTCTACCAGGTGCACTTTAAAAAAAAATCGATTTAAAAAAAATGTTTTTTTCAAGTTTTTTTTTTAGAAATAGGTTTTACTCATTACTTTGACCTTAATAAAAAAATTCTGAGTCCATTTGAGTCAAAAACTTAGGAGCAGTGAGCTTTTTTTCGACATAGATGTATGGAGCGTTTCGGACATATCAGATTTTCTTCAAACATAAAAAATAAACCATTATATCCTCGCAGATGGTTATAGTCCTAATTATTTTTAATTTTTTGTCATACTCAATTTTTTTCTACCAGGTGCACTTTTTTTATGTTTGAAGAAAATCTGACATGACCATACGCTCCATACATCTATTTCGAAAAAATGCTCACTGCTCCTAAGTTTTTGACTCAAATGGACTCAGAATTTTTTATTAAGGTCAAAGTAATCAGTAAAAGCTATTTAAAAAAAAACTCGAAAAAAAATTTTTTTTGAAAAAAATCGATTTAAAAAAAAAGTGCAACTGGTAGAAAAAAATTGAGTATGACAAAAAATCAAGAATAATTAGGACTATAACCATCTGCGAGGATATAACGGTATATATTTTATGTTTGAAGAAAATCTGATATGTCCGAAACGCTCCATACATCTATGTCGAAAAAAAGCTCACTGCTCCTAAGTTTTTGACTCAAATGGACTCAGAATTTTTCATGAAGGTCAAAGTAATGAGTAAACCTATTTCTAAAAAAAAACATGAAAAAAAATTTTTTTTTTAAATCGATTTAAAAAAAAAAAAGTGCACCTGATAGAAAAAAATTGTGTATGACAAAAATTAAGAATAATTGGCACTATAACCATCTGCGAGGATATAACGGTTTGGCTTTTATTTTTGAAGAAAATTTGATTTGTCTCATTCGCTCCATACATATTTTATTTTATTATATTATAATTATTTTTTTTTCCAACCAAATTACCTCAGACTCATTTTGGGACATATTAATACTTAGTTAAAGCTGTTTCAAGAAAAGAAAGGTACAAATTATGAAATCGATTTCTATTTCTGTGATTTTCAGCCCACAGTGCGGCGGACGATCGTTGCAGAGGTGGCGACCATTGGCAAGACGTGGAGCGAAATAAAGCGCAAAGCTCAAGACCGAACGGGATGGCGGAGCACTATGGATGCCTTCTGCTTCATCTAGGGGACATAGGATCATAAGTCAAGTCAAGTCTAGGTACTAAAAAGTTTGCTACAGATCCACGTCACCCGAATAATCCGTAGAACCGCGGCGAGTATTCCATATTAATCAACCTAGTTATACCTCAAGGTGTTAATTAGTTTTCTCGCCCGCTCCCATATTGAGATATTCATATTCAGTAATCATTATACCAATATAATGATCCCCCAAGGAGATAGGCTATGAAACTGACATTTATCTTTGGAGTATTATTACATACAGATACGAATGGTAAACCTAAGTGAGAAATAAATATTGTGCATAATCGCCCATAGGGAAAAAGGCGTTATAGAAACGCTAACTGTGAAGAAAAACAAAGGAGGTAAATTGCTCATGTCTAAAATTAATATTGTGGAGAATCGCGAACAGTGTATATAAGTCAAAAATGTGTTTATTCAAATGGGCATACCAACAAGCACATTTAGTCTTTTTTTTTTCATTTAACAACAAGTTATTAGCATTGAACCAAGTGAAGAATAGTCTAGACCAGTTATGTGAAGAAGCTAGAATAACTGTATCGGCGGATAAACAATAACCACGTATGTACTCGCTTTAAACAATCGTCTATACATGGACTACAATTAATTATTGAATGATTGCTGAATGTAATCGATTCACTAGAGCGTGCAGTAGTTTGGAATAAGCGGTTACTGATGCGGTTGCCAATAAAAGATTCACGGCTCATTTTTGTCCGGCCATTTAAATGCGAGTGGTACGCAGTGACGATAATATCAGTGGTTAAAGATATAAAGATCTTATATATTAAGAGAAGCTTCTGGTGACTGGAGAGCTGCCTACTATCAGAGAATGTATAAATAGAGGGGCACAGTCTAAGAAATTTTTGTGCTCCAAGTTTGATAGCTTTACTAGATGGCGTTATATGACCCATTCATTTGCGGTAACTCTGAAGCGCCATCTGAACCAGAGCAGATCTTTACTTCTATCTCGCACAGCGAACAGCTATCGCCATCTAGCGAGGCAATACGGCTAGTTTTCCCTACACCCTGCCCGCTGACAACTATTTGGGCCACTTTTTGTGTATTATCTGATTCTCAAGTAGGCAGTTTCTGGTTGTTCCTTTATTATGTTTTTACTGTATTTTACAGTTTATTATAGACCAGACTAGCTTTTGCCCGCGACTTCGTCTGATTGGAATTAGTAATCCATTGCATTTTTCACCTTCTTAAGGGAGGTTTTCTGGGATAAAAACTATCCTATGTCCTTCCCAGGATTTCAAACTGTCTTCGTACCAAATTTTATCTTAATCGGTTCAGCGGTTTAAGCGTGAAAAGGTAACATACAGAGACAGACAGTCAAACAGACACAATTTTGCATTTTATAATATTAGTACGGATTACGAGTAAATGATTCCAGTAGGCTAAGAATTATAGGTTTATTCTTCTTCATTTACTACCTACACGATCACAACTACCATGACGGACGTAAGGACGACGAAAATAGCGCAGTCTTTACGTCTTCGAGGCAGTTTTTTGCGACGGACTTCGCCTTTGGGGCGGCTGCAACCTTCTGAGGTTTCGGAGTTATAGATTTTTTGTCTTTGGCGGATTTTTAGTCATCTCGGCCTACTTGTCTCTTGTGGATTTGTTGTCTGTCTTTTACGCTATCATGAAATATAGGTACATATAATTTATGGTCTCCCTTTTGCATGCTTCAATAATTATTAAGATTAAGCGCGTTATCAGACCCATGGGAGTAAAACATCGTTTGACGCGTACTTGTCAAATGGCGAAGAGTATTTTAGTCAGTAATGTCAGTATGGCCGCTGTGAACTTGTTACTTGTAACTTTATAAATCCTTCTCTACTGCTTTCACTGTCATTGCGTTTCATGCATTCGTAATTAATACATTATTTATTTCGGTAAGTAGCAACGTCCTTTGTATTGTTTCCCGCAATCATTTATCAGTAATTTTTGGGCAATATAATACATTACCTTTAATTTACATTATTTAATAGAATAAAACCGTTAAAGTTCAATCAGCAAGTTTTCTCATACAGCACCCACTTTAGCAAATCTCTGTTTGGCCCTATAGTTGACTGGTAGAGAATGCCTCGAATTAAGTCCGCCATTTGTACTTATTTTTATTGTGCAATAAAGTTTAAATAAATAAATAAATAAATAATTCAATATTAGGGTGGTCCATGAACGTATAGTGAAAAAAAAAAAGTATAGTAAATTTTATTTCCACAAGGATCCTTTTGTTCTAGTATGAAAATGAAACCTATATCTTAAATTCTAGCTTATTTGATGACAATTTACTGGTTGCTATGATTTCAATACATGTAATAATAATAAAAATTTTAGAAGCTATGTTCTTTATTCAGTTATAAGTAAGTGTTATAACTTAATTGATAACAGATTTTCATACATTTTTTACTGCCAAATTGTGTTATTCATATCTCAATTCAACCTCTAAATACTGTTTAATTGTTCTCAAATTAGGTATAACCTTGTGGAGATAAAAAATACAAAACATTATGTTTTTGTACCACCTTAATCATTTTAATCAAGATGCAGTCGAATTACGATCCTTGACCTTTTTTAATAGAAACATATGATTCGATTTAACAATGATTGAATTAGTTTTGATTAAAAATCATGTCTGTTTTATAAGTACCGAAGGCTGAAAAATAGATGTCATATACTTCAGAAAAAGTGACCAAACCCTCCGGTGTCCGAGGCCAGATTTGAACTGGCGTCTTCAGCTTTCGCGGCTGACGTCCTGACCACTAGACCACCCGGTCACGGCGGAACTTGACAAATTTTCTCATGTATATGCAATCTCTGAATTTGAAACGGCTAGGCGCCGTTGACCATACTCTAAGGGCATGCGCAGTACGTGCTTGCACCTCCTATCCGAATTACTTACGTGATTCTGGTATAGCGAGAGAGATGGTGCCTGCCATCTATGAATCTTGAAGCAAATCAAATTATTTTGTTCAATATTTTTTGATTTGCAATTTTTTAAGTAGTTACACTACTATATATAAACTGAAAAATAGATGTCATATACTTCAGAAAAAGTGACCAAACCCTCCGGTGTCCGAGGCCAGATTTGAACTGGCGTCTTCAGCTTTCGCGGCTGACGTCCTGACCACTAGACCACCCGGTCACGGCGGAACTTGACAAATTTTCTCATGTATATGCAATATCTGAATTTGAAACGGCTAGGCGCCGTTGACCATACTCTAAGGGCATGCGCAGTACGTGCTTGCACCTCCTATCCGAATTACTTACGTGATTCTGGTATAGCGAGAGAGATGGTGCTGCCATCTATGAATCTTGAAGCAAATCAAATTATTTTGTTCAATATTTTTTGATTTGCAATTTTTTAAGTAGTTACACTACTATATATAAACTGAAAAATAGATGTCATATACTTCAGAAAAAGTGACCAAACCCTCCGGTGTCCGAGGCCAGATTTGAACTGGCGTCTTCAGCTTTCGCGGCTGACGTCCTGACCACTAGACCACCCGGTCACGGCGGAACTTGACAAATTTTCTCATGTATATGCAATCTCTGAATTTGAAACGGCTAGGCGCCGTTGACCATACTCTAAGGGCATGCGCAGTACGTGCTTGCACCTCCTATCCGAATTACTTACGTGATTCTGGTATAGCGAGAGAGATGGTGCTGCCATCTATGAATCTTGAAGCAAATCAAATTATTTTGTTCAATATTTTTTGATTTGCAATTTTTTAAGTAGTTACACTACTATATATAAACTGAAAAAATAGATGTCATATACTTCAGAAAAAGTGACCAAACCCTCCGGTGTCCGAGGCCAGATTTGAACTGGCGTCTTCAGCTTTCGCGGCTGACGTCCTGACCACTAGACCACCCGGTCACGGCGGAACTTGACAAATTTTCTCATGTATATGCAATCTCTGAATTTGAAACGGCTAGGCGCCGTTGACCATACTCTAAGGGCATGCGCAGTACGTGCTTGCACCTCCTATCCGAATTACTTACGTGATTCTGGTATAGCGAGAGAGATGGTGCTGCCATCTATGAATCTTGAAGCAAATCAAATTATTTTGTTCAATATTTTTTGATTTGCAATTTTTTAAGTAGTTACACTACTATATATAAACTGAAAAAATAGATGTCATATACTTCAGAAAAAGTGACCAAACCCTCCGGTGTCCGAGGCCAGATTTGAACTGGCGTCTTCAGCTTTCGCGGCTGACGTCCTGACCACTAGACCACCCGGTCACGGCGGAACTTGACAAATTTTCTCATGTATATGCAATCTCTGAATTTGAAACGGCTAGGCGCCGTTGACCATACTCTAAGGGCATGCGCAGTACGTGCTTGCACCTCCTATCCGAATTACTTACGTGATTCTGGTATAGCGAGAGAGATGGTGCTGCCATCTATGAATCTTGAAGCAAATCAAATTATTTTGTTCAATATTTTTTGATTTGCAATTTTTTAAGTAGTTACACTACTATATATAAACTGAAAAATAGATGTCATATACTTCAGAAAAAGTGACCAAACCCTCCGGTGTCCGAGGCCAGATTTGAACTGGCGTCTTCAGCTTTCGCGGCTGACGTCCTGACCACTAGACCACCCGGTCACGGCGGAACTTGACAAATTTTCTCATGTATATGCAATCTCTGAATTTGAAACGGCTAGGCGCCGTTGACCATACTCTAAGGGCATGCGCAGTACGTGCTTGCACCTCCTATCCGAATTACTTACGTGATTCTGGTATAGCGAGAGAGATGGTGCTGCCATCTATGAATCTTGAAGCAAATCAAATTATTTTGTTCAATATTTTTTGATTTGCAATTTTTTAAGTAGTTACACTACTATATATAAACTGAAAAATAGATGTCATATACTTCAGAAAAAGTGACCAAACCCTCCGGTGTCCGAGGCCAGATTTGAACTGGCGTCTTCAGCTTTCGCGGCTGACGTCCTGACCACTAGACCACCCGGTCACGGCGGAACTTGACAAATTTTCTCATGTATATGCAATCTCTGAATTTGAAACGGCTAGGCGCCGTTGACCATACTCTAAGGGCATGCGCAGTACGTGCTTGCACCTCCTATCCGAATTACTTACGTGATTCTGGTATAGCGAGAGAGATGGTGCTGCCATCTATGAATCTTGAAGCAAATCAAATTATTTTGTTCAATATTTTTTGATTTGCAATTTTTTAAGTAGTTACACTACTATATATAAACTGAAAAAATAGATGTCATATACTTCAGAAAAAGTGACCAAACCCTCCGGTGTCCGAGGCCAGATTTGAACTGGCGTCTTCAGCTTTCGCGGCTGACGTCCTGACCACTAGACCACCCGGTCACGGCGGAACTTGACAAATTTTCTCATGTATATGCAATCTCTGAATTTGAAACGGCTAGGCGCCGTTGACCATACTCTAAGGGCATGCGCAGTACGTGCTTGCACCTCCTATCCGAATTACTTACGTGATTCTGGTATAGCGAGAGAGATGGTGCTGCCATCTATGAATCTTGAAGCAAATCAAATTATTTTGTTCAATATTTTTTGATTTGCAATTTTTTAAGTAGTTACACTACTATATATAAACTGAAAAATAGATGTCATATACTTCAGAAAAAGTGACCAAACCCTCCGGTGTCCGAGGCCAGATTTGAACTGGCGTCTTCAGCTTTCGCGGCTGACGTCCTGACCACTAGACCACCCGGTCACGGCGGAACTTGACAAATTTTCTCATGTATATGCAATCTCTGAATTTGAAACGGCTAGGCGCCGTTGACCATACTCTAAGGGCATGCGCAGTACGTGCTTGCACCTCCTATCCGAATTACTTACGTGATTCTGGTATAGCGAGAGAGATGGTGCTGCCATCTATGAATCTTGAAGCAAATCAAATTATTTTGTTCAATATTTTTTGATTTGCAATTTTTTAAGTAGTTACACTACTATATATAAACTGAAAAATAGATGTCATATACTTCAGAAAAAGTGACCAAACCCTCCGGTGTCCGAGGCCAGATTTGAACTGGCGTCTTCAGCTTTCGCGGCTGACGTCCTGACCACTAGACCACCCGGTCACGGCGGAACTTGACAAATTTTCTCATGTATATGCAATCTCTGAATTTGAAACGGCTAGGCGCCGTTGACCATACTCTAAGGGCATGCGCAGTACGTGCTTGCACCTCCTATCCGAATTACTTACGTGATTCTGGTATAGCGAGAGAGATGGTGCTGCCATCTATGAATCTTGAAGCAAATCAAATTATTTTGTTCAATATTTTTTGATTTGCAATTTTTTAAGTAGTTACACTACTATATATAAACTGAAAAATAGATGTCATATACTTCAGAAAAAGTGACCAAACCCTCCGGTGTCCGAGGCCAGATTTGAACTGGCGTCTTCAGCTTTCGCGGCTGACGTCCTGGCCACTAGACCACCCGGTCACGGCGGAACTTGACAAATTTTCTCATGTATATGCAATCTCTGAATTTGAAACGGCTAGGCGCCGTTGACCATACTCTAAGGGCATGCGCAGTACGTGCTTGCACCTCCTATCCGAATTACTTACGTGATTCTGGTATAGCGAGAGAGATGGTGCTGCCATCTATGAATCTTGAAGCAAATCAAATTATTTTGTTCAATATTTTTTGATTTGCAATTTTTTAAGTAGTTACACTACTATATATAAACTGAAAAATAGATGTCATATACTTCAGAAAAAGTGACCAAACCCTCCGGTGTCCGAGGCCAGATTTGAACTGGCGTCTTCAGCTTTCGCGGCTGACGTCCTGACCACTAGACCACCCGGTCACGGCGGAACTTGACAAATTTTCTCATGTATATGCAATCTCTGAATTTGAAACGGCTAGGCGCCGTTGACCATACTCTAAGGGCATGCGCAGTACGTGCTTGCACCTCCTATCCGAATTACTTACGTGATTCTGGTATAGCGAGAGAGATGGTGCTGCCATCTATGAATCTTGAAGCAAATCAAATTATTTTGTTCAATATTTTTTGATTTGCAATTTTTTAAGTAGTTACACTACTATATATAAACTGAAAAATAGATGTCATATACTTCAGAAAAAGTGACCAAACCCTCCGGTGTCCGAGGCCAGATTTGAACTGGCGTCTTCAGCTTTCGCGGCTGACGTCCTGACCACTAGACCACCCGGTCACGGCGGAACTTGACAAATTTTCTCATGTATATGCAATCTCTGAATTTGAAACGGCTAGGCGCCGTTGACCATACTCTAAGGGCATGCGCAGTACGTGCTTGCACCTCCTATCCGAATTACTTACGTGATTCTGGTATAGCGAGAGAGATGGTGCTGCCATCTATGAATCTTGAAGCAAATCAAATTATTTTGTTCAATATTTTTTGATTTGCAATTTTTTAAGTAGTTACACTACTATATATAAACTGAAAAATAGATGTCATATACTTCAGAAAAAGTGACCAAACCCTCCGGTGTCCGAGGCCAGATTTGAACTGGCGTCTTCAGCTTTCGCGGCTGACGTCCTGACCACTAGACCACCCGGTCACGGCGGAACTTGACAAATTTTCTCATGTATATGCAATCTCTGAATTTGAAACGGCTAGGCGCCGTTGACCATACTCTAAGGGCATGCGCAGTACGTGCTTGCACCTCCTATCCGAATTACTTACGTGATTCTGGTATAGCGAGAGAGATGGTGCTGCCATCTATGAATCTTGAAGCAAATCAAATTATTTTGTTCAATATTTTTTGATTTGCAATTTTTTAAGTAGTTACACTACTATATATAAACTGAAAAATAGATGTCATATACTTCAGAAAAAGTGACCAAACCCTCCGGTGTCCGAGGCCAGATTTGAACTGGCGTCTTCAGCTTTCGCGGCTGACGTCCTGACCACTAGACCACCCGGTCACGGCGGAACTTGACAAATTTTCTCATGTATATGCAATCTCTGAATTTGAAACGGCTAGGCGCCGTTGACCATACTCTAAGGGCATGCGCAGTACGTGCTTGCACCTCCTATCCGAATTACTTACGTGATTCTGGTATAGCGAGAGAGATGGTGCTGCCATCTATGAATCTTGAAGCAAATCAAATTATTTTGTTCAATATTTTTTGATTTGCAATTTTTTAAGTAGTTACACTACTATATATAAACTGAAAAATAGATGTCATATACTTCAGAAAAAGTGACCAAACCCTCCGGTGTCCGAGGCCAGATTTGAACTGGCGTCTTCAGCTTTCGCGGCTGACGTCCTGACCACTAGACCACCCGGTCACGGCGGAACTTGACAAATTTTCTCATGTATATGCAATCTCTGAATTTGAAACGGCTAGGCGCCGTTGACCATACTCTAAGGGCATGCGCAGTACGTGCTTGCACCTCCTATCCGAATTACTTACGTGATTCTGGTATAGCGAGAGAGATGGTGCTGCCATCTATGAATCTTGAAGCAAATCAAATTATTTTGTTCAATATTTTTTGATTTGCAATTTTTTAAGTAGTTACACTACTATATATAAACTGAAAAATAGATGTCATATACTTCAGAAAAAGTGACCAAACCCTCCGGTGTCCGAGGCCAGATTTGAACTGGCGTCTTCAGCTTTCGCGGCTGACGTCCTGACCACTAGACCACCCGGTCACGGCGGAACTTGACAAATTTTCTCATGTATATGCAATCTCTGAATTTGAAACGGCTAGGCGCCGTTGACCATACTCTAAGGGCATGCGCAGTACGTGCTTGCACCTCCTATCCGAATTACTTACGTGATTCTGGTATAGCGAGAGAGATGGTGCTGCCATCTATGAATCTTGAAGCAAATCAAATTATTTTGTTCAATATTTTTTGATTTGCAATTTTTTAAGTAGTTACACTACTATATATAAACTGAAAAATAGATGTCATATACTTCAGAAAAAGTGACCAAACCCTCCGGTGTCCGAGGCCAGATTTGAACTGGCGTCTTCAGCTTTCGCGGCTGACGTCCTGACCACTAGACCACCCGGTCACGGCGGAACTTGACAAATTTTCTCATGTATATGCAATCTCTGAATTTGAAACGGCTAGGCGCCGTTGACCATACTCTAAGGGCATGCGCAGTACGTGCTTGCACCTCCTATCCGAATTACTTACGTGATTCTGGTATAGCGAGAGAGATGGTGCTGCCATCTATGAATCTTGAAGCAAATCAAATTATTTTGTTCAATATTTTTTGATTTGCAATTTTTTAAGTAGTTACACTACTATATATAAACTGAAAAATAGATGTCATATACTTCAGAAAAAGTGACCAAACCCTCCGGTGTCCGAGGCCAGATTTGAACTGGCGTCTTCAGCTTTCGCGGCTGACGTCCTGACCACTAGACCACCCGGTCACGGCGGAACTTGACAAATTTTCTCATGTATATGCAATCTCTGAATTTGAAACGGCTAGGCGCCGTTGACCATACTCTAAGGGCATGCGCAGTACGTGCTTGCACCTCCTATCCGAATTACTTACGTGATTCTGGTATAGCGAGAGAGATGGTGCTGCCATCTATGAATCTTGAAGCAAATCAAATTATTTTGTTCAATATTTTTTGATTTGCAATTTTTTAAGTAGTTACACTACTATATATAAACTGAAAAATAGATGTCATATACTTCAGAAAAAGTGACCAAACCCTCCGGTGTCCGAGGCCAGATTTGAACTGGCGTCTTCAGCTTTCGCGGCTGACGTCCTGACCACTAGACCACCCGGTCACGGCGGAACTTGACAAATTTTCTCATGTATATGCAATCTCTGAATTTGAAACGGCTAGGCGCCGTTGACCATACTCTAAGGGCATGCGCAGTACGTGCTTGCACCTCCTATCCGAATTACTTACGTGATTCTGGTATAGCGAGAGAGATGGTGCTGCCATCTATGAAAATTGCAAATCAAAAAATATTGAACAAAATAATTTGATTTGCTTCAAGATTCATAGATGGCAGCACCATCTCTCTCGCTATACCAGAATCACGTAAGTAATTCGGATAGGAGGTGCAAGCACGTACTGCGCATGCCCTTAGAGTATGGTCAACGGCGCCTAGCCGTTTCAAATTCAGAGATTGCATATACATGAGAAAATTTGTCAAGTTCCGCCGTGACCGGGTGGTCTAGTGGTCAGGACGTCAGCCGCGAAAGCTGAAGACGCCAGTTCAAATCTGGCCTCGGACACCGGAGGGTTTGGTCACTTTTTCTGAAGTATATGACATCTATTTTTCAGTTTATATATAGTAGTGTAACTACTTAAAAATTGCAAATCAAAAAATATTGAACAAAATAATTTGATTTGCTTCAAGATTCATAGATGGCAGCACCATCTCTCTCGCTATACCAGAATCACGTAAGTAATTCGGATAGGAGGTGCAAGCACGTACTGCGCATGCCCTTAGAGTATGGTCAACGGCGCCTAGCCGTTTCAAATTCAGTGATTGCATATACATGAGAAAATTTGTCAAGTTCCGCCGTGACCGGGTGGTCTAGTGGTCAGGACGTCAGCCGCGAAAGCTGAAGACGCCAGTTCAAATCTGGCCTCGGACACCGGAGGGTTTGGTCACTTTTTCTGAAGTATATGACATCTATTTTTCAGTTTATATATAGTAGTGTAACTACTTAAAAAATTGCAAATCAAAAAATATTGAACAAAATAATTTGATTTGCTTCAAGATTTACCGAAGGCTATTTCATTTTTTTAATGCGTTTTTCAGGTTTAGCTTAAAATTAAGATGTTTTAGTAATAATATTTTATTTAAAACACTTTTAGACAAGATATGTGCAATAAGTCGGCTTTTAACTCTTTATTTTACTTTATTTTATTATGATGCATACTTTACTGCGTGTATAACAACTATTTCCAACTAATTTACATACTTGTTTACATAGGTAATGCTACTGACATTTCTATTTCTAATTGCCCTTTGCCACCTCGCAAATTTATCAAAGCAGCAATTCCAAGTTTGCAACACAACAGAACTCCTTCACCACACCACGCATAAGAGCCGTATGTACATTGGAAGACTGCTGAATTTGGAATTTATTGCACGAGAATACGGCTATTGCAATGACTGTTACGGTTACGGCTATTATGCGTGGTGGGGCAGAGAACGCTGTATATTTAGTTGAATTCAATCGCGCGATTGTCATATCGACGGAGTCGCACAACTAATCAAGATTGTACGGAGTGCGCAGACCTAATCGGCCCATTTATCTGGCGACGGGGCCCGGGATCGACACGACTTGGTACTTGAGAATTACATTATGTCAAACGTAGGCAAAATGAAATGCTTGTAGAAAAATTAAGAATTCAAAAATAAACTTGAAATATAAAGACAAAAATGTCTAGATCCAAAAATTTATAGCGTTTGAAAAGAACTTAACCTAAGTTTTATATTAATTTAATACCTACTTGAGTCTGATATTAATAAGTACCTATACAGACTACATTTTATAAGCAAGTTTAAGAAACTAAATATAATTTTTAATCTGCCGATTTCCGAATGCGAAACAGCAAAAAAAGTAATACACATTTTTTAAAATGTGTAATAGACGTAGTTATGAGAAAACACTTTAGCTGGCGCCGGATGTATCGCGCCATCTTTCATGATCTTCAACCTATGTATATACCCTTGGCTTTGACAAATAAATTGAGAACATTTTTTTCGTCAACGCTGTCAAATGAGTTGGATTTGAATATATCTGTTCTTATATGCCAATAATAATAGCAAGAGGTTAATTTAAAAGCTTACAATTGGATCGCAGCATTTTAAACAGATTTAACAATAACTTATTTTTAAGATAACACATTCATTGAACACATATTTATAATACGGATTCCGAATAGGTCTCTTTGCAGCTGAGGTCATTCAAAGTATTTTTATAGCTAGTCTCATCATAATCAAAGTCAATTTGATTACACACAACTTAAGGTCAGCCTTAAAGTGGTTTGTTCCTTATTACATTTTATTAGTAATAATTAATCAGCCTTGAAAGCCTTCTTTGCCAGCCTTTTAATGTTTTAAATGTTCAGTCAACTTGCAAAGTACATTCTGAATGCTGCAAATACAATGTTGTACAATGAAAGGAGATAATAGAATTAACGAGTGAAGCCAAAAAGAGTATGGTTTTTCCGAGTACAAATTTAATTCTTAATTTCGTTAGATGTCATGAATTAGATTATTAATAAATAAATAAATAAATATTATTTAACAATCTTGCACAAATCGATCTAATCCCACAGTATGTTCGTTAAGACTTGTGTTGTGGGTACTAGACCATAATATCTATATTAGATAGATATAGATAAATAGATACTTAAATACATATAAAACAACAATAAATCAGGAACAAATAACTGTGATAAACACAAAAATAAATGCACTTAACAGAATTCAAACCCGGGCCCTCCTTCTACGTAGGCAGGGTCTCTACCGGCTGGGCTTGGAGGTTTTGTCATTAGTCTGACAAACCAAAAACCAATAGCAGTAGGAGATAATATTTTTTTTCTGGTGTAAAAAAAAGTTTGTTTGTCTATTATCTGAGTGAGAAACTCCCCAGCTCAACTATAAGTATCAAGTTGGTTTGAGCGCTCGCAATCTGCAAGTTCCCGGAACGCGGTCCCATCCTGGTCCCAATAAAGGCGGTGTTCAGACACTTCAGACTCCCGCTATAGTTTACCTTTCAGTGGGATGAGTGGTGGTACTGTAAGACGGGCAATATTATTCGTGTTTTATTACGATACTAGCCTTTTCCCGCGGCTTCGCCCGCGTACAATAAGTACTCAAAAAGGATACGATACCCATGTTGATTTTCAGACTTTGTGACCACATTTGCCCCTTTTAGGGGTTGAATTTTCAAAATACCTGAAACACATGTTTACTCATTTATCGTTAGGAATACTCCTGTGAAGTTTTGAATAAAATAGTCTAACAAAACTTGATTCGCCATACAAATTTTGGACCCCCATTTTACCCCCTTAGGGGGTGAATTTTGAAAAATCCTTTCTTAGTGCACCCCTAGACCTTATAAGCAACCTACGTGCCAAATTTTGAATCTCTAGAACCAGCGGTTTGGGCTGTGCGTTGATATGTCAGTCAGTCAGTCAGTTTCTTCTTTTATATATTTAGATTTCTACCAATAGTCGGTAGTCTGCCTATGAAGCAGGAGGTCCCGGGTTCGAATCCTGGTCAGGGTATTTATTTGTGTGTTTATCACAGATATTAGCCATGCGCTTAGCGAGGGATAGAAGCCTATGGAGGAACCTGGTCTTCAACAGAAGGACATGATGTCACGATCCTCAGCTCTGAGGGAACGACTAATGATGATGATTACGGATATTTGTTCCTGAGTTATGAATGTTTAAGTATTTATTTAAGTTTATTATTGTATGTATTTAAGTATTTATCTATACCTGTCTATTATATGTATCGTCGCCTAGTACCCACAACACAAGCCTTATTGAGTTTACCGTGGGACTAGGTTGATTCGTGTAAGATTGTCCCATAATATATATTTTATTGTATGACGGGGCATTCCACGGCTTATCTAATTGTCAAAAAATGAGTGCTTTTTCTCTAGTCTGGTAAACGAAAGGAAAGGCTAATCAGTTTCGTCCTAATTCCGAAATAGAAATATCAATATATCGGAGCGAGAAGGCAACGGCTTGTCACGGAGCTACGCTTTAGGCATCATAACTGATAGAATTATGATATGTTGTTGCAATATAACCTTTGTTGAATAAGTAACAAGTTAGGAAAACGGCGAGCATGATCAAAAGCATTATCTTCCCATAATCTGGTTTCAACAAATGTTGAAATCAATAGCTTTAATTTCGTTTTATTTCATTACCGTGCATCCGTGTAGTGTGTTTAGTTTAGGCTGTCCTGATTCCTGATAGTGTCTTTGAGTTCCGAAACCACCCGTAATACCACCACCCTGTCGCTGCCCTCAGCCCCTGTCGTCGTCCCTTCTAGGACATTTTTTATTTATTTATTTAGGTAAGCAAAGTATTCTAGTTTTTTAATTTATCTTTGTTTTAATATTTTTTTGCACTTTTAACACATTTCTGAAAAGAAAATAAAGAATAAATAAAGTAAAAAAAAAAAACTTATATCTGCATGACTGCAAGTTGCATATATCGAGTCTAGGCGGCTTTCACACTGGTGCGATTTCTGCATGCGGCGCCGGTGCGCGAGCGAGATAGCGCTCTGCATATGTATAGCGCTGTCACGCTTGCACACCGTGCGTTAATCGATGGATAATCGCCTTAAAGAAGAGAATTACAACTTATTCTCACAAGATTCTACATAGTACAATATTATCATATAATACCTACAGGATGTAACAGAAATACTGGTGATCCGTTTAAGGGCATAATAGGCGGTGAATTTTTTTAATGTATGATATCAATCCATTCGTTTTGTTGTGAGGATCAAATGTCTATATGGGGCCAATTGCGTTAAAGCAACACAAAAGTCAGAAATGAGACTTAAAGTCCGAGATTTGCATTTGTTTCTCAAAACGCTCCTAACAAAATGACGTGCAAAAGTGACGTCACGATCACATAGTCGCCCTATTTAAAGTATGGAAAAAATATGAAATTGCTATTTTTACAGTGAAATGTTGCGTTTATGTATATGGTTGCAATACAATTTATTTTACAGTAAAATGTTAAAAATCAAATGGCATCATTGTTTTTTTTAAATTTCGTACATTAAAATATCGTAAATTTTAGAAATTTTGCAGTTTGATATCTTTGAACCATTTCAATAGAATTTATACATTTTTTACTTTAGTTGGATATATTGATCATTTTGCATCCTATGAACTAAATTTTATTGCATAATTCAACATGTGTCATCATGCCTATTGTTATCGTACTGTGAGTAAGAAAAAGTAGGAGAGTAAGAAAATGTATGGGAGACGTCGCAGCTGGCCCTCCATACAAAACCAATTCTTTTTTCCCGACAATTTTTTTTTCTTAGTTTTTCATAATTAGAATGTGATACCAATAAAATTATGCCCTTAAACACATGACCAGTATTTCTGTTACACCTTGTATATCCACATTTCACCAAGATTTTGTTGGCAAAAAAGCGATATCCGTGACTGCGAAACACGTGATCCTTAATCAACAAAAACCATTACGAATTATCTTAATAAAAACACATTCAACTAAACCGGATTTTGAAGTTAATAAAAACATATTATCATACTTTAGCAATCATCTCGTTATGTAATCGTAATTTAATTACGTTTTTACTGTATTTATTATGCTTTAGGACCTAAATCGTTGCGTATACACGGTGTAACATGAGGAAACCGAATAATTTTAACAGCGTATTCCTGATCATAATTGGAGACTAAAATGCCTTTTCTGGAATTGGCCTAGTTTTAGAGTTAATACCAATTAAATAAAAAAACATTTTTTGATGGCAATTTCACCCTTTATGGGGTCTATTCTAGACATTCTTATTGACAGATATCAAAGTGCCAAGGAATACTTTACATAAACTATTTTTTTACGAAAAAAAATGTAGTAATTTATTTTAATCGACAGTTTTACCAATAACATTTATGTTTTTATATTTTAAAGCATTAAAAAAATCGAAAAAAAGCAAAAAAAATAATTTTTTTTTGGCGAAATTGACCTAAATGCATATAACATTTATTACTCCTGATGACCTCAGGAATTCGTGGTTAAAATCTCTTGCAATGCTCACGAGCACCGGCAATGGTTTCGGAGGATTTTTCTCCCGTAAACGCTCCGACTGATGTGGAATGAACTTCCAGCTGAGGTCTTCTGAAGGAACTACCTTCTGTTACGGTATTTCAAAAATGGGGCTGGTGACTATTAAAAAAAAACCTGTAGACTAGACGTTGAAAGAGAATGTAAACGATTCACATTAAGGATGGTTCACGCTTAACGCTCTTAACGCTCAGGATGGTTAACGTTACAACGTTCCGCGTTACACTTCACTTAGTTACTACAATTTATCTTGTATAGAAAGCGTCACGTGATCTTTGGAGGTCTCAAACCATGAAGAGCCCCGGAGTAGACATCATAACTAACGGCATCCTGAAGACCAACCCCTTGACTTCTCTCCTAACAGCTCTATTTAATAAAATAATACTTCAAGAAAAAAAAACCCGAAGAATGAGAAAGACCTATTATGTTATGACACTAATATTTTAAAAAGGAGACCTAATTAAAATAAATAACTACCGCCCTATAAGTTTGCTGCAATCGACTTACAAGTTCTTTACGACTGTAATCCTTAACAGAATAAGAAAAACTCTCGATTTTGAATAACCCGTAGAGCAAGCAGCATTCAGGCGTAACTATTCGACAATCGACCACATTTTTACCCTTCAACAAGTAATATAGAAGTGCGATGAATACAATATGCGACTCTACATAGCTTTCGTGGACTACACAAAAGCTTTTGACACAATATCGCACCAAAAGCTGTTGATCGCACTCGTAGAACAGGGCGTCGAAATCAAATACATAAACGTTCTCTCAGAAATATACAGCAGAGGAAAGCATCTAATTAAATTGGAAAGAAAAGGGGACTACTTCGAAATAAAACGTGGAGTCAGACAAGGAGACTCAATCTTGCACAACTTATTTACAGCCTTGCTTGAGTACTTACATATTTTGAAGACTGAACAGCGGCATTAAAGTAAATGGAGAGCGGCTTCATCATCTACGTTTCGCAGATGATATTGTTCTGCTGACGAACAACCACGACGAGCTCGTTAACATGCTTAAAAGCCTAACAACATGAGAGCAAAAAGTGTGGATTACACATGAACCCCGAAAAAACATGTATCATGACCAACGGCGTCGCTGGACCTACAACAATTTTATCCCGAAATGTAGGATATGTAAAGGAATACTTATACCTTGGTCAAAATATAACTATTACTGATTGGGATCCCATACAAGAAGTCAGGAGACGAATTAAAAAAAACCTGGCAGTCTTACTAGTCATATAAATAGACATCAAGTTGAAGAAAAGGGTCATGGATTCGGTAGTAACACCTACATTATTATGTATTATATGGATGCCAAACGTGGCCGCTAACTAAAGAGCTTGTGAAGAAAATCAAAGTTTTTCAAAGAGCAGCCGAGAGGAGCACGCTAGGTCTTAAGCTGAGAGACAGAGTACGCAGCGCAGATATATGCCGTCACACAAAAATAATTGTCGCTGCGGAAATGCTGTGCCGATTAAAATGGCGATGGGCTGGGCACACAGCTTGGACTAGCGACAGAAGATGGAGCGAGAAAATTGTACACTGGTGCCCGCGCGACTCCACGCGACACGCGCACGCGCTGGCGAGATGAGATCGTCGCCGAGGCGGGCATCATCTGGACTCGACTAGCCGGTGACAGGAACGAGTGAAAAAGGCGGCAGGAGGCCTATGTGCAAAGGTGGACAGCCCAGTACATACATAGATATAAAAATATATAAAAGAAAAAACAAATACTTAATATCATAAATTCATTACAAATCAAAAAACAAATAATTCATCTCAATAACTTATAACAGTTATAACTATAGTATTAATTGTCTAAATGAAAATATTAATAACATAATAATTTATATTATAGTTTATCTGTTAAGCATACGTTATTTAATAGCTATAAAAATAGATGAGTATTGTAAAATCCTACTGGAAATAAAGGCTTTTATTATAATGTGAGAGAGTAAATATATGGAAATTAATAAACTCGCTGTACGTTTCAGCGTTTCAACATCCGTTTTTTTATTTAATAATTGGATTAAATTCAAATAAATATTAACTTTCGGTTGCAATATTTACTCCCTAATTAGCTGAAAGTAAACTCGTCAGTAACTATACAATTTTAATGAAGTTCGACCAATTTTTAGGGTTCCGTACCTCTAAGGGAAAAAACGAAACCCTTATAGGATCACTTGATTATCCGACTATCTGTCTGTCTGCCTATATAAACCCTCAAGAATGCGTTGAGGCTTCAAGTTGAAACTGATATATAATACTTATGTCTTTGGTCCCTTGAAGCTGTAAAAAAATCAAGTTCGAAGTCAACGCAATCTAAGGATATGGCAAAAAAAGTTTATTTTATAACACTTCGTAGGGGCCTCAAAACCTTACGTCCTATAAATCTAGAATCATTGTTGGCAAGAAGGAAGGTTCAATTCAAAAAATCGTTAATGGGTTCTTTAATCATGAAACAAAAAACCCATAGGGTATTTCTCATTGATCTAGGTCATGAAATAAAAGAAGGAAAGTCATATAGCACAAGTAAAGGAAAAAGTCCGAATATTGTTATTTTATCGTACCTTCACAAAAAAAAAATTGATTAAGTACAAACTTATAAAAACCTATCATGAAATTTGCCACGAAGGTAGGTCTTACAGCACAAGTAAAGGAAAAAGTCTGAAAATAGAATATGTTGTTATATCCCAAAAAAATATTTTCGATTACAAACTTACAAAGTCTATAGCATATTTCTGTTGGAGTTTAATGTGCATATATGGACTTATTTATTAGTTTATCTACACTCATACTGTAAGTACTCTAAAATGCGTTCAAAAACCGTAGACAATGACAAGCATTACAACAAACGATTTAACTATGATAAGTTTCTTATCTGCGGCAGTAACGTAATTTTAACTATGCATGTTCAAATATTGTTAAGCAATGAGTTTCAAATTTGGAACATCGAATTTGATAACATAATGTTACCGCCATGGCCAACTCGATTGGTCCCGCGCGAGCGCCGGCACAATCGAGTAGGCCATGACGGTACAATGGCGGTCATTCTATGGTTTCCGAACAATTAATTTAATATATATAATATGAGTGTAGATAAAGCAGTGTATGCAACTGTACGTAATTAGGCCTTAAAACACTCGTGTGATCTTATTATGAAATTCGCCTGCGGCTCATTTCATAAAACCACACTCATGTTTTAAGGACCCTTATTACGTAACAGTTACATAAACTACTATTTATTACTGGCTATGCGAGTGTCAATGTTACATATATGGATTTAAATACAATTATGTACTACGTTCTAATGTGCTGTCTTTGTGACACTTGATTTTCTGTTTACTTTTGAGGAACATGTAATTCTAAAATATATATTAATAATATGTTTATTCGTCGTCTTATTTGATCGTTATGCACCCTGGAACAAGCTCCGTCACAATGGTTATGGGCCCAGTCCACTCAAGGTGTTAAAATTAGAGACGAAATTAGGTATTTTAGGGGTCAGTGCTAAGGTACGGTAGCTGACGAAGTGAGAGAAGGTTGGTGTGGAAGGCCAGCAAAAATAAATACGGTTAAAATAGAACCGCTAACGCAAGAAAATTATGAAACGTGGAAGATTCAGGCCGAAGCCGTCCTAGTTAAAAACGACGCATAGAACTACGTGAGGTCTGCCCAACCAGCAGATGCGATACATAAATGGGATGATGGAGACGCAAAAGCTAAGTCAGATCTTATTCTTAGTATGAGCCCGAGCGAGCTACGACATCTACGCGATTGTAAAACGTCAAGAGACGTGTGGTTGAAGCTTGAGGGTGTGCATGCATCCAAAGGACCTGCCAAGAAGGCCTCGTTATTGAAGGAGCTCCTACTTCACAAAATGCATGAAGATGGTGATATACGAGAGCATGTTATGCGGTTCTTCGACGTAAGAAGTAAGCTAGCCGATATGAAGATAGAAATGAATAATGATCTAATATCCATAATGCTTCTTTACAGTCTTCCACCGAGCTTCGAGAATTTCAGATGTGCTATAGAATCCAGGGACGCCTTGCCAGATCCTGAGGCACTAAAAGTCAAAATTATTGAAGAAGCCTGTTCCAGACGTCAAAAAGATGAGGAAAGAGCTAACCTTGTTAGATCCAAGAGACCCTTTAAACCAATGAACAATATTGGGGGACCATCCTTTAAAGGTAGATGCTGGCAGTGCCAACAATATGGCCATAAAACCTAGGACTGTAGGGTGAATAAGAACAAGGAGCCGGAGAAAGATAGTGCTAAGTATGTATCGGGACCAGAATGTGATATACAATACTATGACGTCGGCCTTGTAACATTTAATTGCATTTCAGGTGAGATGGCTGCATGCGTCGGGAATGAAGGTTGGATCATTGATAGTGGGTGTACATCACATCTTTGCAATAATACTAGTAAATTTGGAAATTCTCTAATAGCCGTATCCGGCAAGCTGAACTTAGCAACAAATACATAGGCTAATGTGGAAGGTAAGGGTATCATAAGGCTACTTTCATGCAACAATGATTTGAAAACAGTTGTTGAGTTGAATGACACTTTATTTGTTCCGGATTTAAGATGCAATCTAATTTCAGTTGCCAGAATGACAAAAAAAGGTTATATTGTTGAATTTCAGAAAAATGTAGCATATGTTAAAGACTGCTCTGGGAACATAGTGCTGGTCGCAAATCGTTTAGGCAATCTTTATTATGTTGAGGAGCGAATTGGAACTGCCGCAGTAATTTTAAAAGCGACTGATGACGTTATGAGTTGGCATGAGCGTTTGGGACATCTGAATGGAAGAGATCTATCTAAATTGTTGAATAAATTTGGCATGAAAGTGACGATGAAGGAGGTAAACCAATTGTGTGATTGTAATATTTGTGCGAGTGGAAAAATGAGTGCATCTCCCTTCTTGAGAAGTGGTGGACCATGCAAAGAAAAATTGAGGATTGTTCATTTCGATATCGTAGGCCCAATGCGTCACGAGGCTTTGGGTGGAGGAAAGTATTTTATTACTTTCATCGATGACTCGACACGATGGTGTGAGGTGTTCATACTGAACAAGAAGAGTGAAGCATTTAAAGTTTTTAAAATTTACAAAAATTATGTTGAAAACTTGATAGGAAAGAAAATATTTTTTTTTACAAACGAGGCGAGTACTGCAGTGGAGAATTCAGCGAATATTTACAGAACGAAGGTATAAGAAGGAGGCTGACAATACCTGGAACTCCTCAACAAAACCCTGTATCAGAAAGGATGAACCTTAGTAGAGATGGCCAGGTGCATGTTACTGTCTTCCGACTCTCCCTCACTGCGTGCCATGTTCGAAACAGATGTCCAATGAGTAGCCTGGGAGGTGAGACGCCATACGAAAAGTGGTATGAGAGGCCTCCTCAAATAAATTACTTACAAACCTTCGGAACCAAGGTGCATGTTTTAGACAAAGAAGTTGGAAAAGATAAATTTGCCCCTCGAAGTGTAAATGGAATCTTTGTAGGCTATCCTTCGGATAGAAAAGGATACAAAATATGGTTGCCACAGGAGCGAAAATGTGTGGTATCTAGAGATGTCAAATTTCACAAAAGGTTTGAACGTGGAAACGAAAATGAGATCCCTAAGGTTGATCCTTTGGAAGTCATAGTTGAAGAAGTGCAGATCAACAGTAACCAAAGATTTGAACCCGATTCTATGGAAATAGAATTCACCTCCAATAATAGTACTGCAAACCCCAGCATTTATATCCTTGGAGAGGAAGCTGTAGACGTAAGAGAAACACTCGCAGAAGATGTTCGAAGAACCTCTAATGAGCCCGCAGAAAATATTCAGGATACCGCCAACGACTTGGAGTCAATAGAAACGTTCATAGATGCCACCCAAAAACCTGCTGTTACTATTGCTGGCACATCACGCCACTTGGAACAGGTGAGTTGCAACGAAGAAAACAAAACAATGAAAAGGGCTCCAGGAAGGCCACGACTCGAGAAAGGACATGTTGGACGTCCAAAGAAGATTTATCGTATGGTTGGAGTAAACGCAGAGGTCCCAGTTGATGTGGAGGTGGATATTCCATCAACAGTGCAAGCCGATGATACAGCTGAAGTGGAAAAAGAGGTTCTAGTAGAAGTGGAAGATCTCCAAACACACGTTCGTACGGAAGAGTTCTCAGACTGCCAAGATTTCGCGGGTACTGCTCAAGTTACATTGAAACAAGCCTTATCTGGTGTCGAAAAGCATAAATGGGAAATAAGAAGTTTAATAAAAAATGACACCTGGGACATAGCTAAAAGACCAATGGGTCGTGGCGTAGTAGGTTGCCGGTATGGCTTGACAACTAAGTTAAACATCGATAAAACCGAAAAGAAAAAGGCAAGGCTTGTAGCAAAGGGTTATAGCCAAAAATACGGCATCGATTATCATGACACATTTGCCCCCGTAGTAAGATTGGACACCATACGTTTGTTGACAGCACTCGCAGTCGATCTGAACATGGAAATTCATCAAGTGGACATCAATACAGCTTATTTAAATGGTTCACTGGATGAAGAAATATTTATGGAGATACCAGAACTCTTAAAGGAAAGTCTAATTAAATTATTGGAATCTGAGAAACGGGGATCTGTCGTGTATGAACGAGCTAAGAAAATGTTAACTAACATGGAAGCGGGTGGTGACGCATGTAAGCTCAAAAGATCATTGTATGGCTTAAAACAGGCCGGACGTCAGTGGAATGCCAGACTCGATGAACAGCTCCGAGAAATGAGCCTGAAGCCATCATTAAATGAACCATGTCTGTACTTTCAGGATGTAGATGACAGTACCAAACTATTTGTTGCCGTCTACGTCGACGATATTTTAATTGCGTCACAGAAAAGAGAATGCATAGAAAAGTTCAAAAAGGAACTGGCCACCGAGTTCGAACTAAAGGATTTTGGGTCCGCGAAGTATATTTTGGGTATTGACATCGAACGAAGTGTCAGTGACAGAATAAAACTGTCACAACAAAAATATGTAGAAAATCTTCTGCAAAGATTTGGGTTAGAAAAATGTAGGGAATCCGTGTCTACTCCTATGGAGATTAACTTTAAAATTGAACCTATCCCACCGCATGCAAAGCTTGAAAGTCGGTATCCATATCGCGAATTAATTGGAAGTTTAATGTATTTATCCGTGGGGACAAGACCCGATATTACTAACAGTGTTTCGAAATTAGCGCAATACGTTGAAAACCCCTGTAAAGAAGCTTGGATCGCCGCTAAACGTGTACTACGCTATTTAAAAGCAACAAAAGAATACGGTATCATATTTACAAAGACAGGTAGGCCATTGGAGGGATATTGTGATTCTGACTGGGGTGGTTGTATAATTGACAGACGATCTTATTCTGGTTATGCCTTTGTATTAGGTGGTGCGTGTATATCGTGGAAATCCCAAAAACAAAAAAGTATTGCCACATCCAGTTCCGAAGCAGAGTACCTTAGTTTAGCATCAGCAATGAAGAAAGCCATGTATCTGAATAGCCTGGTAACTGAAATTGGATTGGGTGAGTTCGCAAAAGTAACCTTACGAGTAAATGTCGATAACCAAAGTGCTATCAGTTTAGCCAGTGATCCAGTTTTTCATTCCCGAAGCAAACATATTGACATAAGACATCATTTTATACGGGATGTCCTAAAAGGAAATGATAGTATTAAGTTGTTATATCTGTCAACCGATCGCATGTTGGCAGATGTCTTGACCAAACCAAGCCGAGAGTAAAACATTACGCGTGCATGTCTGGGTTAGGTATAAATTTGTAACCCTTATATAACATGTGATTGGTTTTAGTTTATTAGTTAGATAGGTATCTGTTGTTAATGTTTGACAGAACCATGTTCATAATATACACATTAAGAGGGTGTGTTGGAGTTTAATGTGCATATATGGACTTATTTGTTAGTTTTATTACTGGCTATGCGAGTGTCAATGTTACATATATGGATTTAAATACAATTATGTACTACGTTCTAATGTGCTGTCTTTGTGACACTTGATTTTCTGTTTACTTTTGAGGAACATGTAATTCTAAAATATATATTAATAATATGTTTATTCGTCGTCTTATTTGATCGTTATGCACCCTGGAAGAAGCTCCGTCACAATTTCCCATAGAATTATAATCAATATTTTGCAGCACAAGTCAAGGAAAAAGTCCGAAAAATGTTAATGAAATTTTTAGCGGTTACATACTTATTTGCAGTAGGTAAACTAATCGCGACTTATATAGATGAATGAAGACAACAGTTTTTCAACAGCAAAGTCATTATGTGATGTACGGAACCCACTGGGCGCGAGAGCGACTCGCACTTGGCCGGTTTTTCATTAGTTTAATGGATGTAATTAGTAATTACTCATCGCAATATATTTTACAGTACCTTCTTTAAATTTTGGTAATGAAGTTTCAAATACTGAATGGAACAAAGCAGGTGATCTCTTTAATTTGCAATTCAAATCAACTGTAACGGCCGAGTGAAATAAATCTTCCCGACTTGACTAATCAAATAGATGGGAATTTGAGATTAACTTGATAACATAAAGATCTCAAGAGATTAAGCAGCTGAGAATGACATCGACTTAATAAAATTGACGATTTAATTTAGTTATTAAAGGAACGACATATATTAAATAAATGAAAACTAGTAACTCACTTTTTTAAGTTTTCGTTGGCCAACCAATGCGAACGGCTAATGAATGAGCTCCTCGTTATGAAGCGAAGCATTTCAAGCAAGATTCGACTTTCGAAAGTTTTGTACCTATTTAAAAAAACAGCGTGCATGTAAATAATTTTAGTAAATTATTAAATTTTCCTTCTGTAATGAATAAAGAAGGGAGTAATTAATATGAAATTTACGTTCCTATTGTTTCAGATGTTCCAGTAATCAACAGTCAGACAACTGATGAAAATATAGAAACTACAACACAAATATCAGACTCCACTACATACAATTTAGAAACTACTACAGACGTTTTAGAACAAACCATAACGAAAGAAAACCCTCTTAATAATTTTAATGTAAGGCAATCACGAAGTCAAAGCAGTGAGCATG
Organism: Pammene aurita; assembly: GCA_947086415.1. Classification (NCBI taxonomy): domain Eukaryota; kingdom Metazoa; phylum Arthropoda; class Insecta; order Lepidoptera; family Tortricidae; genus Pammene; species Pammene aurita. The sequence goes on from OX352291.1 coordinate 6,383,347, forward strand.
TTGACAATTTCGCATTAGAAATAGATGATGAAGTTGCATCACAAGAATCAATAAATACTAAATCAGTCAATAGTGAAGCACAAAGTCCAGAAATCGCTTCTAAACTAGTTTTAGCTCCAGAACTTAATCCATTAAGCGTTAACAAAATAGCAAAAAATATAATGAGGCAACCGACAAAACATATGGTTAAACAACTAAAAGATGAAGATTTGGATAAGGCAAAAAAAGTTATAAAGAAGTCCGAACAAAAAATACATAAATATGATGAAGTGACGGGCAAATTGATTGATGATGTTCATCCTTGCCAAAGAGAGTGCAAAGAAGGAGAGGAACCAATGGTCTGTTACTACATGTTCCATCTGGAATGGTACCAGACGATGAGTAAGGCTTGCTTTGACTGTCCTTTCAATGAAACGGATTGTGAGAGACTTGATTGCATACCAGCTGACGGAATGAACAGAGCTCTCAACGTTATTAACAGAAAGATGCCTGGACCCGCCATTGAGGTACGTTTCGCTTCAAATACTTGCCAAGTTTTAATTTAAATTTCGCACAATAATGCTCAGCATTTCAAAGTCTCCAAAACATTTTTCGCTTGTTTATCCACCCTCAAAAATTGTTTGCCCAGCGCAGATATTCCAAACACGAAAAGTTAGGTCAACTTTGTTTTATCCAGTTTAGTAGTTGAATGGGTATTTAATATTTTTTTATTGAGACAGCTTCCGAACGGATCAAATAAAACGTTATTGCTTTATGAATTAATTTAAGTGGGGTGGCGATTTTATAATTTGGTCCGTGTTTTTTTATTTACGCGATCTGTTGGGGGATTTTGTTTTATTCGGAGAAGGTATAAATAAAGATACTTTTTATATTTAAGGAAATTAATAGCTAATTGGTTTACAAATGACGCGACTTAATTACATATTTTTTATATTCTTTTTGATACCGCATGAATTCCAACCACGCCTATGGTAAACGACTTCCGTGTCGCCTCTTGCAGCTAAAAGTGTGATAACCTAGTATAGCCAAATAAAAGTGTGATATGATAATGTGATTAATATTTCCTATTCTAGGTGTGCAAACACGACAGGGTGATAGTAGACGTGGAGAACGACCTGATGACAGAAGGCACCACGGTACATTGGCACGGACAACACCAGCGCGGGACACCTTTTATGGATGGGACGCCTTACGTCACCCAATGTCCCATCCTTCCTGACAATACCTTCAGGTATGTGTTGTACACTTCTAGAACAAACTGATGACGGAGGGCACCACGGTACATTAGCACGGACAGCACCAGCGCCGGACACCTTATATAGATAGGATGCCTTACGTCACCCAATGTCCTATCCTTCCTGACAATATCTTCAGGTATGTGGATTTATATGTGGAGCAGAATTATATAATGAGTAAAATGACAGAGGGCACCACGATGCATTGGCCTGGTAAGCACCACCGTAGAACACCTTATATGGATGGGACGCCTTACGTCACCCAATGTCTCACCCTTCTTGACAATACCTTTAGGTATATGGTGTAGACTTGTATGTGGTGTAGAATGATATGATGACGGAGGGCACCACGATGCATTGACACGGTCAGTACCAGCGTGGAACACTTTATATGGATGGGATGCTTTACGTCAGCCAATGTCCCATCCTTCCTGACAATACCTTCAGGTATGTGGATTTATATGTGGAGCAAAATGATATAATGACAGTGGGCACCACGGTGCATTGACCTGGTAAGCGCCAGCGTGGAACACCTTACATGGATGGGACGCCTTACGTCACCCAATATCCCATCCTTCCTGACAATACCTTCAGGTTTGTGTTGTACATTTGTAGTGTAGAATGATTATGACAGTAGGCACCACGTAACCACGGTACATTGGCACTGTCGGCACCAGCGTATCACGCTTATGGATAGGTCGTACAATGTCCTATTCTTCCTGACAATACCTTCAGCTATGTGTTGTACATTTGTAGAAACGATACTATGCCAGGGGGTACCACGGTAGATTGGCATGGAAGGCACCAGCGTCGCATGCCCAATGCCTTATATGGATGGAACGCCTTACGTCACCCAAAGTCCCATTCTACCTACTAATCCCTATAAAAGCCTTTGGTGTTCTCAACAAAATGACTTTTATAAATTACTTATATGCCAATCTGACTTATATTAGAGTTACAATGTGAAATTAAGATTAAGTAGATTTGACTATTATTTGACTAAATCCTATCCAAGTTGCTTCGATCTAATTGTAAATATTCCACATTTTTTTATTATTTGGCATTTCAGTTGCTCATGGCAACCATACATTATTGACTTGTCACGGTTTCTTCAGATACCAGTTCAACGCGTCGCACGAAGGCACTCACTTTTGGCACTCCCATTCCGGCATGCAGCGAGCTGATGGTGCGGCGGGTGCCTTCATCATCAGGCGGCCCAAGTCCCAGGACCCTCATGGCGCGTTATATGACTATGACAGGTTAGTGTTATAATACTTACAATATAACATAACGTCACCCGCATTTGACACTCCTGCATTAGTATAATAGTTTAAGATCGAATGAACACTTTAAATTGGGTACCATTTTATATCGCATGCATCCGGTTTCTCATCCAATAACCCAGTATCTATCCTTCCACTCAATAGCCTCGTAGTACATTTTAGATTTTATACACTCTCAATTGACATTACTCATGGCGGGTGCTCTGCGTGCATCCCATGAGACGGGCAGGGGCAGCATCTGTTTACTCGTATTTAGCGTAACCCATCCTTTTTAAACTGTCGAAAAGACACTGTGAAGCCACAGTGGCTCAATGTAAACCTCATAAATATCCAGAATACCACTGTTCTATGTGAGGGAATAACACTTTAGTAAAAAGTACGAATGAAACTGGCAATCTATAAAATGTTGCTATAAGAAGTACATTAGGAGCTCAGGCAATCATTGAATCAAGATTCACTGTTGACTTGATTGTTTTGTGTGATACAGTCAAATATGTGACTTCAAAATGTTTTATCTTACAACAGCTCGCAGGTCGTAGTTTAGTGACCAAAATTATAGAACGGTAGGTATAAAAACACCCATCGACACTGGTAGATTATTACCTACATCTAATTGGATTACCTTAGGAAGGAAACTTGAAGGAGCTTAGGTGAGCTTAGCCGAAGGCTGAATTAATATTACAATAAATAAATACAACAAATCAAAATATATGCATAATATCAACATCATGATGTTAAAGGACATGAGGACATGACATTAGCCATTACTTTGATGACGTCTAAAAATATTGCCATGATTTTATTTAGCTCACCAAACGAAGACGCTTAACTGCCTGATAGGGGAAGTAATTCGTGTATAGCTGAATTTTGGTGTAGTTGTAGGCAAAGATATCTTACACAACATACTAAAAGTACCGGTGGTGGATGGGGGCGCCGCTAGCGGGGGGGGGGGGGGGAGGGGGTGTAAAGGTCCCTTATTTTGGTTTTTCATAAATAACTCGGTAACGGTAGCTCATACGAAAAAATGTTCTATTGTTTAATTCATCCACATCTAATTTTCTATAAAAAGATTCTTTGCAATTTTTTGCTAGGATCAATGTTTAATGAGAGATCGAGGAAATACGATAAACGCTTTTTTAAACTTTCGGAGCTAATATTTACGAAAGTATTAGTTTTATCCAAAAATTATTTCAGAATACCCTTATTGTTTTAAAAAGACCTATCCAACGATACACCATACATTAGGGTTGGAGTAAAAATAATATTTACCCCCCCACTCCATGTGTACGGGGTACCCGAAAAAATAATATTTTTTCACATTTTGTTTTAAAACTTTGCCGGCGTGAATAAAGTAGATACTCATACGATTTTTTTATTTTCTAGTACTAACCATCACTGAGCAGGCTGCTCACCCTGCTACCTCACTTCCTATCCTTATAGTTTCGCCATGTCCGTCTGACCCCATCTGTCCGTCTAGACGTCTAGTACTAAACATCACTGAGCAAAGCCGTGGACGGACAGACGGGGATAGACGGACATGCCGAAACTCCAAGGGTAGGACCCCTCCTCACCCTGCTCAGTGATGGCTAGTACTAGAGAAGTGAAATTTCGTATAAGTATGTGTTTTAATTACGCAGACAAAGTTTTAAAACAAAATGTGAAAAAATATTATTCGTTCGGGTACCTCCCGTACACATGGTAATATTTTTTTTACTCCAACCCTAATGTGTGGGGTATCATTAGATAGGTCTTTTTAAAACAATACGGGTATTCTGAAACAATTTTTGGATTAAACTAATACTTTCGTAAATATTAGCTCCGAAAGTTTAAAAAAGTGTTTATCGTATTTCCTCGATATCTCATTAAACATTGATCCTAGCAAAAAATTGCAAATAATCTTTTTTATAGAAAATTTGATGTGGATGAATTAAGCAATAGAACATTTTTTCGTATGAGCCACCGTTACCGAGTTATTTACGAAAAACCAAAATTAGGGACTTTTACACTCCCCCCCCCCCCCTTCCCGCTAGCGGCACCCCCATCCACCGGTACTTTTAGTATGTTGTGTAAGATACCTTTGCCTACAACTACACCAAAATTTGGCTATACACGAATTATTTCCTCTTAGTTTTCCTTCATTGGGTGGGCTAATTGCCAAGGCGTAAAGTCTTCTTATTCTTCTTCATATTTTCACACGTGACCGTAGTTGACTTGCTTGCTTGACTTTTGTAGTTGACTTGACACTAAATGACCTCTAAATTAACTTCATACGTTTTTAGGGTTCCGTAGTCAACTAGGAACCCTTATAGTTTCGCCATGTCTGCCCGTCCGTCCGTCCGTCCGCGGATAATCTCAGTGACCGTTAGCACTAGAAAGCTGAAATTTGGTACTAATATGTATATCAATCACGCCGACAAAGTGGTAAAATAAAAAGTGGAAAAAAATGTTTTATTAGGGTACCTCCCCTATACGTAAAGTGGGGAGTGATTTTTTTTTCGTTTTAACCCTAACGTGTGATATATTGTTGGATAGGTATTTAAAAATGAATAGGGGTTTACTAAAATCATTTTTTGATAATGTAAATATTTTCGGATATAATCGCTCCAGAAGTAAAAAAAAATGTGTCACCCCCCCTCTAACTTTTGAACCATAAGTTTTAAAAATATGAAAAAAATTTCAAAAGTAGAACTTTATAAAAACTTTCTACTAGAATTATTTTGAACTTGATAGGTTGAATAGTTTAAGTTTGTTTTAACCGTGTAAGCAGGTGTTTATTGTACCTGTAATTTCTACAAAATCACAATCAAATGACGTGCTTTCAAATAAAGTAAAAATGGTGAAAATCGGTTCACGCAATAAAGAATTATCCCATAAAAATCATCTTCCATACTATAAGCTCGCGCGCAATAGTTTACTTAATTTGCCGATAGATGTCACTGTACGTGGAACGCTCATATCATATCCTACATGGCGGTGTTATTTTAACTCTTAAGTCGGGACACTTATTATGACGGACGGAAAACTACGGAACCCTACACTGAGCGTGGCCCGACACGCTCTTGGGCGGTTTTTTTTAAGACTAATATTTATATTGATCGTTTTAAGATTTGACGCTAAGTCTGCTTCAATGTTAGCAAATTCCGCTGAAGCTAGATTGAGTGGTTTCAGGTTTACTTGAACAAAGTACTTATAGAAGTTATAGATCTCGTCAAGTTTGTCATCAATTTTGGAAAGTTGCGCTTCTGATAAATCGTCTGTGCAAAAAAAAGGAATAAAAACAAATGTTTGGAATAAATACTACTTACTTATAGGTGTTGAATAAGAAGCTGCTTACATTATTACATCCTTACTAATATTATAAATACGAAAGTCATGGGCAAAATCGAAGTGAATCGGATCGCAGGATGAAACGGATCGAGAATCATTTATGTAAAATTTATAAGATTGCGGGTAACCACGGACAGCTAATCAGCGTCAGACGCGTTGGGTTTGAACTTCCCGCACGCCATGGTGATGCAATATTATGAATTTGACAAAAATACTTCATGATCCGATTCACCCTGTGATCTGATGCGCATCTGTGTACTTGAGTACAATATTATTCATTGCTTTGTAATTTCAAGTGTGCTTTGAGTTAACATTAAGCTTTGAAGACCACTCATAAACATTGCATTGAAAATCTGCTTTTTACCCTTGCTATGACAACTAATAATGTAGTATTTGCTTACCTAATGACATCAAAAAGTTGAGGTAGGTTGTCCAAGGTGACACAGTTGACGTTAAAAATATGCGTACATTATTACACCTTATCACAAAGGAGTAAGGTGCACAATTGTAAACATAACTTTGAGGTACACGTACAAGTTTTGAACTTCAGACTGGTAAGATATGTTTAATGCTTTGACTTGTTTTTATCTAAATGATGATTGAGGGTACTTTGTTTTATAGCCACAGATAACACATAACTGTGTCTGAAGTTTAACTGGAAGTATGTACAGGTTGGGGCAAAAATCTGTTCGACGTGGAAAATTCAGGTCGATCTATAGCTATAGCCGAGGTGTCGTTATGGTTTTATTAGAATTAGATATCATGGGACATACTGATATTTATATGAAATTGAAACGGTTAACGTTTCATATTATTATTTATGTCTTTTAACACGTGTTCAATCGTTTCCAATTTATTAAAATAATTTTATTAAAATATGAGATGGAATATTATACACAGTAATGTTGGAAAATAATCTTATGTAATTTCGATTTTAAGTAAGCAGTTTCCGCCTAAATACATCAAATTTTATATAAAAAAACAATACTGAAAAAGACTACCTAACATCACATTTATGCCTATATTTTTCCAGCCGAAACTATAAGTAATTTCGTAACTACGAAACTAGATTTAATAAGTTCGTTGTTTCGATTTTCTTTCCTTTTTCCTTTACGGATCTTTTCTAAGGAATTCAGATTATTGAATCACCAGAAATATAAGTTTTTGTGGCAAAAATGGTAATTAACCAGGGACTTCCATTCGATATTAAACTTATCGATAATTTTCAAAGTGACAGTTCATAGCAAATATTACGTTTCACGGGTAAAGTAAAAATTAACATGTATCTAATAACTAGATATCTATCGACGTCATGTAATGGTAATACGTCATATTTTAGCCCCTATTAGAAATTAAAAAAATTGAACAAAGAATATTTTTAACAACTAAAACATAACGGATGAAATTGTTTTCTTACGCGATTTATAAGAACTTTAATGCTGAATATTGTATAATAATATATGTTGTTGTAGATCCTAGGGCACGCCGGAGGTGCATAGGGCCTCCACAAGATCCTTCCACGCCTTTCTATCTTTAGCAACCGTCTAGGCCTCTCTCAAGCTCAGTCATAAGGCTCGCAGCTCGCTCTCTATGCTCCGCCGGCTCGCTTTCTATCTTTAGGTAGCCACTCGAAAGCGATACTGGCTGGTTCGATGCTCCTCTTCGAAGGGTATGTCCGATCCATCTCCACTTCCGCAGCGCTACTTCCTGGGCGATAGGAGACTTACGACACATACTCCACAAATCCTCATTTCTTATAGTCTTCGGCTAGAAGATGCGGAGGATCGACGGAAGGGACTTATTGACAAACGCTTGTAACTTGTGTGTCAGCCCCTGAATAATATATGTAACTTGAAAATTCATATTATACGAGTATGTACATCATAACTGTCATAAGGCTTTATCGAAAAATTAATATAGTTGGGAAGTCCCTAGGATATATTATTTTTATTACTGCCACTAAAAGTTCTCTTGGTTTTGCGAAAACGGTTTCTATTAGATAAGTAATTATTTAACGGCCCCAGTAGCCTAGTTGGTACCAATTCTGCCTACGATGCTGGAAGTCCTGGGTTCGAGTCCCGGTGAGGCCATCTATTTGTGTTTATCACGAATATTTGTTCTTAAGGTCACGGTGGCAAACAAATATACGGTCCGACCATAGACTAATTAACCCAAGACCCCGCATAGCCGGGCGACCCCCGCAGCCAGGCTTGAGGTAATTTCACTCTACAGTGAGATACAAATTATTGGAAGTAACGTTGAAACAATCGCTCGTTCCCTGTCTATCATTGCGTGTTCCCCTACCGCACCCTTCTTATTGGCAGCTTAGGTTTCAAAGAAATAACGCGCTAAGCGGAGTATAGAGATGTCTCAAATAAGGGTCCCACTTATGGTAAGCAGCTACCTGCAACTCCAGAGGTGTCACATGCGCGTTGCCGCCCCTTTAGTATAAAGGAAGATTCACTGTGTTGACGGCTAAAGGGATAAGAGTCGTCAACATACAGCAGGCTCTCTGGAAACGTTACACACCTGCAATAAAACACAATGAGTAGGGTAGTTTTCCTAAGAGCGTTCTCACACTTGCGATTTGCGAGCAAGTTTTGTATGGGAGCGAACACACCGCGAATTCGCCGCGTAGGTACGTGTATTGTATAGAAATCGTTTTCAAATCGCTCAAGTGTGACGTTACCCCATTTGTTTTATATGATTTCCTAAGCGTATGTGTTTATATAATCACAGATTGTGTCGCATCAAAAGACATGAGCCAGAATTTCACAAAAATAACTAAATAATAATAGATTACTAACAAGTTGAGTTGTTAAAGGGAACTCGGGCTCTTCACAAATATGCATGTCTCAGGAAGAAATCTCGGCACTATAACTGGAAGAATAATAAGTAAGGAAGCGTAATCAACGCTCAAAATCTGCTCCACTTTCCTGGTGCCAAAGTGGGCAGAGCTTGTGACAGCGGTGCCCTAATGTCATGTCAAAAATTTTGAAATTGTCATGTCGTCAAATATTAGTTTTTTCGGTCCATGAAATTTCGGTAATATATCGGTATTAAAATGCCGGCTTGTGCCGTGCATTGGTGCAGGAGCCACACAGGCGCCAAAGATGGTGATATTTCTTTTCATCGGTAAGTAAATCACGCATAGATATTCTTATACATTACGGACTTGGTCGATGTTAAGCAATACAAGTTTTGGAAAAGTAAACATAACTCATTTGAGGAAAAGTATAATGAATCTTCGTTTAGAAGTATTACCTAGTAATAATAGCAGTTAGGTTTCCGTTGTTAACAAAGAATCTTTTCAGTTTGTTTTTTTCGATATACAGTTACAGTATGGGTCCTTGGAATAAATCTTTATCAATATAATATACTACTTTGATAATATCGAAATGTCTCCCTTGTACTCATATATTGGGAATATGAGATACGAGTACGTATGTATTTAATAAACAATCTGAATATGCCACCTCAGTCGGTTTTACTTAACTACTAAATATAATTTAAATTCTGTTATAATTATGACTTCAACAGTAAATATGTATATGTTTAAAGTTTCCCCAAGAACGAAGTAAGAAGGTGTCAGATTTAATTTATAAAAGACAAAATATAATTTATTTCATTCATTCAACATTGAATAGATTAAAGGAGAGAGTCCATTTTATAAATATAAAATGTTAAGAACAACCATAGTAAATGCAATGATGTTTATTAAAGAATATTACTTATAATAATTCTGAATAATTTAATCAATGTTGCAATACTGCCATCACCACTAAGTAAGTCAAGATATAAAACAAAGGATATTAAATCCATTCTAATTCCTCGACGATTACTACAAGTATCCCGTAAGGTCATTAATCATAATATTCTGCACATAATATATTTAACACTTCTAGCAAAAACAGAGTAATATATATATAATCTCATGGAATCAGAAAGGCTAAATTATTTCCAATATAAGGTTGGTGTGTACGTTGTACCATGCCCCAACTTGAAATACAGTATTACAAGTTTATATATTTAAATACATTATTAGGTACACGCTAACAAGGCAAGGTACACATCAATACATTTTATTTAATTAACCCTCAATATTATTTGAAGGTGAGTAATCAATATTACACTTAACTTGGTTCTTGCTGGTTAGCTCTTCAATCACCAATGTGTCCCACAACTGCTAGACACTTGTTTATAAGGGCTTACCCATTACCCCTTCTACTACCTGGCAGGACAAGAATTCTATATTTCCGGCACATCCGGCTATTGAAATAATTGGAAATAGTATAATAGTAAATATATTTGCTTAGTTCAAAATAGATGAAAATATAATTTAAAAATGACAATAAGTTATTATTCACTAAACCATCATTATTTAGTATCGTTTACTTAATCATAATGTGACAGCAATACAGGATATCCGCTTCGCAAAATACGTTAAGTAATATATTTACTCCTTGTAAATAACTTCAATGCTAAATTATTACACTTGACGAGATTATTTACTTGTACAATTATTCGATTATTGTCAACTCAACTATAATAATTGAATACAGGATATCCCGATACGTAATATTTAAGTTAGCAAGCATATTTACTAATTCCAATCCAAATAATCTTATAAGGATTAACGGAAACGAATAGAAATCAAACTGCAATTATCTCTGATATAATTCGGTAGTTGCATTATTTGCATTCTGGCAGTCACGGTCACATAACAATACATTAAGGGTAGTTGTGGTATTTGAAAACTTACGTCTACCTTACAATTTCAACTTCTTGGATTTCAACTTATGGATTACTTTATATGTACATTCGATACTGGAAGTGATGAAACTGTACGTTTTGGCCATTATTTATCTCACCGACTGTATATCTCACAAAGGCATGCATGGATTTCTGCGGTTCGAATTGAAAGGCAAAACCCAACTTGGGTGCCCACCGAGCATTGCAGAATTTGCAGTATAGAATAGAAGGAATTGAAATTCCTTATTCCAAGAACGATTAAATTTACCTACGTATATTACATAAGTAAAGAAAAATGCACTAAAAAATTAATTGTTAATTGATTGCATTATTATTTATTACGTCAACCCATCCACGTCAAACTTAGGCGTATTTATTATACGTTAACTTGACATTTCAGTTATTTCATTTAAGTATCTCCTGTCCAATTAAACTTCATTGTCAAATTGATTTTGACCACTCACAACACGGCGACTTTTTTAATTGGTGAAATAGCATGAAACCTTTGCGGAATTAAGGTTAACACAAAAAAATATCTTAAAGAATGAGTACTTGATTGGTTAACAAGACATAAGACATTTTAGTTTTGTAAACGTGAAAATGGGTCGTGTTTTCACATGAACTTTGCTTGCCTTTACTCGTCTTGATATTATATGTCGATGGCACTACCACAGATATTTATCGTAACATTTATGTTGCAAGTAGGCCTCAAGGGTACTTTTACAAGTCAATAAATAAATAAAAAATAGTTTATTGAGTACAAATATGTGCTTATTACTACTTACCATAATTTAAAAAAATACATTTTTTAGAATAACTCGGCACAAAACGCCTTTTTGATGGCGTTGTTGCCACTATTGGGCATAGTATTTATACGAGTACGTCCTTATTGACAGATATCAAAGTGACAAGGAACACTTCGCAGTAACAAAATTTTTACATAAAAATTGCCGATTTGTTTTAGGCGATCATTTTATTAATAACATTTACTTTTAATGTGCAAAAAATATTAAAAAAAAAAAACATTTTTTTGGCGTGATTGACCTAAACGCACATAATATTTCTTCTTTTTAGGGTTCCGTAGCCAAATGGCAAAAAACGGAACCCTTATGGATTCGTCATGTCTGTCTGTCTGTCCGTCCGTATGTCACAGGCATTTTACTCGGAAACTATACGACGTATCTGAATAAAATTTTCACATAAGGTGTATTTTGTATGCAGCTACTTAGTAATGTAGTTAAATTTGAAAAAAAAAAAATATTTTTATGGGGGCGCTCCATACGCCTGAAGACCCTTCGAGACGAAAGGCGGCCGCAGTCAACATCGACACCTGAGCCCGCAGCTGAGGAGCCCGCAGTTGAGGAGCCCGCGGTGGACCCCGGCAGCCAGCCCGGCCGTGTTCGACGTGTCGCAAAACCGGTGACCCACTACTAGCGTGCCACGTAGTTTTTCATTTTAATTTATTTTTTGAGGTACACACTTGATAAGCAACACAAGTTCGGTTCCTTATTCTTTAATGGTTCGGCAGTTCTCATATTGTAGTACAACCTATACAGACTTTCTCAGTTTTATATTCTCTTACCCACTTTATTGAACTGTGCAACTCGATGTCATAGCTGTCACAAATGACAGTTAGACGAGTGTCAACTTAGACTGTTTGAGCTTTGTTTAATATCACCTATTTTTATTTTACCATTACATTTTTGGAACACATTCGTTTTGTATAAGAATTTGTTTGTTTGTAATCTCTTAAGGTAAACCGGCAGGATACGCAGATTTGTATGGCTTTTTGCGCTGATTATCAATGTAAAATCATATTGCTCATAGTATTAAATATTTGTGCTTAGTATATTATATATATATATTAGTTAATTATCCATAATTTATGTCCGATGATGATACTTTTTACTCCGCCAGCAATGATAGTTCAGCTTTTTTGTCTATTAGCTCATTCAACACTTCACACAGCTTAAATTCAATTTTAGCGCGCGAACTCAATTCTTCCTGTTTTAATGTTTGCCACATAAACGCTCAAAGTATACCGTCCCATTACAGTGACCTTGTTGATACGTTCCAAACTGATCTTATCCATGCAATCCTGGTGTCAGAGAGTTGGCTAAAACCTTCTCTAAATTCAACTTCATATGCTCTGCCCGGATATGTCTTAATAAGGAATGATCGTACTGGGAAGGGTGGCGGAGGCGTGGCTATTTACCTCAGGAGCTCCATTCCGTACAAGTTATTGAATTCCACACAGTCTCAGTACTCTAGTTCTGCGGAATGGGTTTTCCTAGAGGTAAATGTTAAAGGAGTCAAGGCGGTTCTTGGCGTTGTTTATTGTCCTCCCTCAATTGACTATTTCTCGGACCTGGAACAAGTTCTGGAGTCAGTCAGTACGGACTACACACATCACCTGGTAATGGGAGATCTTAACACAGACCTTTGTAAAGACTCGCCCCGTAGCCGCAGGCTGACATCGTTACTTCAGTCTGTTAACATATCTCTCCTCCCTCTTGCTCCGACGCACCATACCGCCAGTGCGGACACGTATCTAGATGTCATTCTTTCATCATCCCCCGATCTTGTAGTAAAGCATGGTCAGCTTTTGGCCCCGTGTTTCTCCCACCATGACCTTATTTATGCTTGCTACAAACTTAAACCCCCAAAAAGCAGACCTGCTCTAGTAACCATGCGCAGCTTTGCTAAGGTGGACACTGACTCTCTTTTAAGCGACGCAGCGGCCATTGACTGGTCACCCGTGATCACTGCCTCCTCGGTAGATACCAAGGTATCTCTGTTTAATGCGTCCTTGTTAGGGCTTTTTGACAAACACGCACCCGTACGCACTGTTCGTGTGAAGCGTCCCCCGGCGCCCTGGATAACTGCGGGAGTGCGCATGGCCATGAGAAGAAGGGACCGAGCTTTCCGACTTTATAAGCGAGACCGCACCGACGAGAACTGGAAGCATTTCAAGATAGCACGAAATCGATGCAATCAGATGGTGCGCGCAGCTAAACGTCGATTCATTCATCAAAATGTTGCATCCTCTTCCATGGCCGACGTCTGGAAGTTCCTGAAGTCGTTGGGTCTGGGTAAACAAGTGAATGGATATGATAGCTCGTCCTTTTCACTAAATGATCTCAACAGATATTTTTCCTCTGCTCTCTCCGTCACTGATCAAGTAAAAGTCATTACCCTCTGTATTATTTCGTCTCTACCCTCTTCCTTGACAGAATCTTTTTCTTACCACCCGACATCTCAGACAGACGTAAAAAAGATTATTCAAGCCATTAAATCGAAAGCCGTCGGTTGCGACGATGTGAGTCGTTACATGATAGTCTCGGTCTTGGAGTGTGTGCTTCCTGTAATCACTCATATCGTCAACTTCTCTCTGATTAATGGCGAATTTCCTGCTCTTTGGAGAAAAGCTTATGTCATTCCTCTCCCAAAAATCAGTAATCCCTTGTCACCCAGTAATTTCCGGCCCATATCAATTTTACCTTTCCTGTCGAAGATTGCTGAAGCGGTGGCACACAAACAGTTCTCTCACTATATTCAGGTAAATAAATTGCTGAGCCCCGTTCAGTCCGGTTTTCGACCTGGTCATAGCACCTGTACTGCATTAATTAAAGTGACGGACGATATTAGGCGTGGCATGGAGAGTCAGATGGTCACAGTACTGGTATTAATTGACTTTTCTAACGCGTTTAATACAGTAGACCACGACATTCTCCTTGCCTTGCTTAAGCATCTAAATGTATCGCAGTCAGCGCTCAACTGGTTCCATGCTTACCTTGAGGGCCGTCAGCAAGCGGTGCGTGTCGACCGGTCCCTATCGGACTGGTGCGACCTAGTCACTGGCGTACCTCAAGGAGGTATCCTTTCTCCTCTTCTCTTTTCCATCTTTATTAACTTTATAACTCCTGACTTTCGCTGCGCTCACCATCTGTATGCGGATGATCTACAACTTTACGACCAGTGCAAAGTGACAGACATATTAACCACCATTGACAAGTTGAACAGAGATCTCACGCACATACAACAGTGGTCCGAAAAGTTCGGCTTATTTGTTAACCCTACAAAGTGTCAGGCCATTGTCATTGGAAGCTCCAAACAACTTGTCAAGCTTGACTTTAACACTATTGGGCCTGTGCATTTTAACGGAATTCCCATTCCTTTTAGTCAGAGTGTCAAGGACTTGGGTGTGCACTTGGACTGCACCTTGAGCTGGAGACCACAAATTGCTGAGATCAGTCGGAAGGTCACATGGTCACTTCACTCACTAAACAAGCTCAGGCACTTCTTGCCCATTAAAACTAAGGTCTTGTTAGTTAACGCGTTGATGCCAATTATAGACTATGGTGATGTGTGCTATCCCGATTTGAATGAAGAGCACCTTGACAAACTGGATCGACTCCTTAATAATTGCATCAGGTTTATTTTCTGCCTCCGTAAATACGACCACGTGTCAGAGTTTCGCGCGCAACTTGGTTGGTTTCCCATTCGGCAGCGGCGAAATATCCGCTTGCTATGTACTCTCTACTCAATACTCAATGATTCGCAAGCCCCTGAGTATCTTAAAACCTCCCTTCAGTTTTATGGTGTCTCTCGCGATCGTCAACTTCGCTCTTCGGGCAATCTGTCTCTCTCCATCCCTCTTCATCGGTCTGGTTTCATGTCCAATTCATTTACCATTCGAGCAGCTCGTCTCTGGAACAGTCTTCCCCCTAAAATTAGAAAAGCACCGAGCAAGTACGCTTTTAAAAAATCTGTGCGTGATTTCTTTGCTGGTGGATCAAAGAAATTCTAAGTATCTTTTCTAACAAGATTCTTCGGATATGTATTTATATATGTATGGTCGTATGTATGTATGTATATATATGTATCTATGTATGTATGTATTGATTTATGTATTTTATGTATATTAGAATTATGTAGTTTATGTGTAAGAATTAAGGATGTAGTTTCGCATCTTTTTAAAGTTTTATGCTTCTGTCATATAATTTGTTTTCTGTATAGTTAGAAGCACCGCCTACAATCTTTCTGCTTGGCCCTAAGGTTGACTGGTAGAGAATGCCTCATGGCATTAAGTTCGCCTTTTGTACGATAAGTTTTCTTTTTGTGCAATAAAGATTAAATAAAAAAAAAATAAATAAAAATACAGGTAACTAAATAAAAATAAAAAATAACGAAATATCAACATGTGACACATCAATCGATAGGTCTTTCAAAATAACATTGAGGTTTCTTTGACTATTTTGTGATTTTCTGAAATAATCGCTTCGAAAGTCAGAAAAGTTGTGTAGCCCCCCCCCGTAACTTTTGAACTGTAAGTTCAAAAAACATGAAAAAATTTGAAGAGATGCGCCTTATCACATACTTTCTACGAAAATTGTTTTGAACCTTATCGGTTCAGCCATTTTTGAGTTATCTCCAAAAAACTTCTTCCATAGGCATCAGATACGACCTTTTGGTATTAGTTTGGTTCTTATTCCATTGAAGGTACGGAACCCTCCTATGCGTGGTCCGACACGCACTTGGCCGGTTTTTTTAAATATCAGAAATGCGTGGTTAAGATCTTCCAGGTTACTCGACCCCACTGTGTATGTTAATAGAGATGAAATACGTATGTTAGGCAAGAGTTTCTGACCTCAGAATCCCACCGGCTCAATTTCAAATTCTTAAAAAACAACAAATTTTATTTCTGGTTTCCAATGTTTCGTTTTATTTTCTCCAAAGGACGTATGTTACGGCAAAAGCTCCTAAAGACACTTTATAGCAGACTATATTTGCAATATAATGAATGAGATTAATTAGGTATGAAATACGGACACCTCATAGTTCTCGAGAAAAAACTGTTCTATTAAATTAAGTTACTATAAAGCTGCTTATAGTAACTTAATTTCGTCATTATTCGTCGCTAAATACCTTTGTCTTTCGCTTTGCTTCCCTAAATTTAACTTAGAGCTCGGGCATAGAATGTACAATATATGTGTAGACTGATTGATGGACTTTCATTTGATACCCCACTTGGATATGTGTGTTCTTATAATGTCATCAGGGGGGCGATTTTTGAGATTCGAGCGCTCGAATTCAAAAAATTTAAACTCGAAAATAATCGCACAGAAACGTTGTCGACATTATTTTGCCATGAAATTAAAAGTTTAGTTAAACATGATTTAAAATTACTATCACTGTTATTTTTAAACTACCATATCATGGTTTTAGATAGAGTTCTAAATCTCAGATTCGAGCGCTAGAATCCCAAAAATCGCCCCCCAGATCGCGGTACGTGCGTCATCTATTTTTTAATGTATATCTATGAGTCTTCGGGGAGTTCGGGGTGCGAGGAGATATAGACTCGTCATACGGGCTTCCGGCTGAAACTTGTATTGTTTGTGAACTATTAACTACTCACGAACTTAGGTCTTCGCTTTGCTGTGTTCTGTCATAATAATACGGGAATGTGTGAGTTTCTCTCGTTTCGGAGGGCGGAGAATTCAAATCATAACCCTCCTTCGGGGGTTGGATAATAAATGAATTACTGAAAAAAGAAGAATATGGTTTATCGAGTTCCTTACCGATATTTCAAATCAAATTGATGCTTAATGGATTCAAAGTGACCTTCTAATAATCGTTTGATGCCAATCGAAACTTAAATAATAGAGGTTGAAAAAGACGGCCATGTTGGCACGACCTCGATAATACATAACATATCATAAATACTCTTTACAGCACATTTCAAAATAACGAAATACATAAAATACAAGTTACTCGTACAAACAATAAAAGCAGAGGTAAAACAATTGGCGGTCTTATCGCTAAAAACGGTCTCTGCCAGACAACGTTACACAAATAATGAATACAATTAATACAATATAATTAATATAATACAATACAATATGAGTCATTCCATATGAAAACAGTTGAAACTAATTATTTTTGTTGCCGCGTGGTCACAGATTTCAATGAAAAAAAAATGAGGATGTACCATCGGGTTCAAAATTGCATGGTCAATTTATCAATGAATTCATTCATAAATTGGCCATGCAATTCTGAACCCGATAGTACCATGACACATTCGTCGTTATTTTTTTTAATACTTATCTTTTTATCGGCACCCATCCAAAGTACAAAATGGTGTCATTTTCCTACTCCCACAAATTATGATGAAACTTTGTTCAGAGATTATGGACAAAAATGGTGTCAATTGAATATAAGTCTTTAATAAACATGCTATCCGATATGCATTATAACTTTTCCTCCAAATACTTCAGCATAAAATACCGTGTCACTAAAAATCTAAAAAAATTGGCTCATTTTCGTGGTATTCGGATGAAAATCCTGACTTTTGTATTAGACCTAGGATTTTTTTTATATCACAGCATCAGTAACAGTTAAATTTTAACTATTAACATTGATTTTAAATGGCAAAATGTATTATATAGTATTAGAAAACACGTACTGAAATTTTTGAAAAATAGAAATGTATTCACTTTGGATGCTGAAACATCCTGGTTTCAGTATAAATAGAAATTTGAATTTACCACAAAATGATAGATCATATGCTGAAATTAACATCGCAACTAGATTTTATAGTGTTATTTTTGCTACGTTATGATGACATTGTGGAATCGGTGGTTAGTAAGCTACAATTTAAAATAAACATCATTGTTAGCAAAAGCCCATAATTCGAACCTAGTTTATGAGAGTAAGAAAATGACAACTTTTCAAACATCCAATGAGTGCCAATCGAAAAAAGAAACAGAAAAAAAAACTCAAGGATTTAGTGATTTCATGCCTCAAAGTACATTCCTGATTTTTTTCAAGTTAATTCAAAATTAGTCAGCACACCCCTTCAGCTGTTTTCATATGGAATGACTCATATATGAAAAATACTTCTTATTTAATACTTCATAATCAAAACCAATATAGAAAATACAGTACATTAGAATAGAGATAAGCAACTGGTAATCTTATCAGCAAAAAGCTATCTCTTCCAGAGATATCCTTAAAAAATATTTTCATAGAAGCAAGAACCATATAAGAATATTTTAAAGCAAACTGATGTAGACTTACAGACAAACACACAGAAGCATAACTGTTTAACTCATATTTTAATACACGCATTCTCGTCACGAAGTTGGCAAAACTCGAACTTAGGTAATAATTGTAATAAAGCGAGTTTGTATCGCGCTCGATTCAATTCAATGGCGAGTACATTCCATTAGGCTCGAGTTTGTTGATAACTTGTTAAATCAACACTGAATAACATCGCTGTATTCCTAATAATACTGTGAATAGGAACATTTGTATGATTATTATGTTTGTTGAACGACTGATTGAATTTTAAAGAAATAATTAAAGAATTGATACTTCTACAAGCAAATTAAAATTTGCTTGTAGAAGTTACTATATATAAATTACAATCTGAAATAGAAATCACATTTTTCAGAAACCGCCCCCGAAAGCTAAAGATGCCGGTTAAAATTATGTTAATATATGTACCTATATAAATGGGTGTGGAAACTTTTAATTGGCTCACTGTTCCTACATTACTGCCTATCTTGTTACCCTAGCTGTAAGTTTTCCTATGAAATAGAATAAAATAAATAAAAACATGTACCTATCCAAGAGTTTACGCCTTGGTAACAGAGTCTTGGCTACTGACTGTTGCTTTTTTTAGGATGTATACAAGTTTGTTTATGATGTTTTCCTTTACCGTAAAGCTGATTAAGTACTTACTTAAGTTCCGAAAACTTATTGATACCGATATTCAAAACTGGCACCTCCAGATTGGAAATCGGACGTCTTACGGTATGCTATCAATGCTCGATAGATATAAAGATATATCTTCTTCTTACTAGCGTTTTTCCCAGCTTTTTGCTCGGCAACTTAATCCAAGGAATTGGCCTGGCACTGCTTTTTATGAAAGCGCCTGCCATCTGACCTTCCAAACCAGAGGGGAAACTAGGCCTTGTTGGGATTAGGTCCGATTTCCTCACGATGTTTTCCTTCACTGAAAAGCGACTGGTTAATATCAAATATTATTATTTCGTACATAAGTTCCGAAAAACACAGTGGTACGAGCCGGGGTTTGAACCCAAGACCACCAGCGCTTGCTCCACCAGCGCTTGCTCCACCAGCGCTTGATATAAAGATACATAAAAACATTATAATAATACCATTTTTCTGATCATTCTAGATCGGACCACGTAATGATAGTAACGGACTGGATCCACGAGCTCTCCGTCAGCATGTTCACGGACCACCACCATTCCAAGGGTGACAACAAACCTCCCACCCTGCTCATCAACGGCGTGGGTCGCTTCAAGGTGTTCAATGAGAGCCTTAAACCGTTCTACATGAAGACGGCTAGGTTTAACGTAGAGCAGGTGAGGAAAAAGTAGCATAATATGTAGACAAATGTGTTTTTTAATCCTTTTTTTCATTTCTGCATATTTTAGAAGGTATTCTGACCAAAAGAACTAATGATAAATAATACATACATTTTAAAGTCAATACGCTACGGATGTTCACGTACCACATAAATTTTCGATACTTACTATGGAGAAAACATATACACCACGATGCGAATGATTTTTTTCGCTTAGTTTTTGTACAGTAAAGGTCTTAAAATGGTATATATTTAAAAACTGCATTAAATATGCTCTCTCATATATTTTTTTTATTCAAAATAAATGATATTTATTACTTATACAACGTTCTAAAAATTAATATTTTTTTGAGTGTTTTTACTCTTCGCAGAACTTTTTTTCAATATAGATTTTCACTTTTTTTATATCAAAAATGAATTCTGCATGTCTGTTTTATACGGAAATGATACCACACAACCCGTAGCAGCCTTAACCAGAGAGTAATAAAATATAGCTTGGGACCTCTGATTTTGACGTGAAGGTCCAAAAATTTTACTGACCTCCAATACAAAAAAATATTCATCGTGGGGCACTCTATCCATGGTCAAAAATTCACAACTTTTTCTCGAAGCGCACAGTTTTTTTCACTTTTGTACTGAGAGAAAACCCTTTGTATTTTATTAGCCCTCGAAGATACGAGTCCATTCTATAGTGCTTTCGGCCGATTACATAGTGCTTTTCACGATTACTATAAGGAAATAAATTAATATTTCTCCAAATTAACTCGCACATCTATAGAAAGCTTTCCCGTTTACGTCATAATCCGCACTTCAATCAATCATCCTAAATTAAGCTTTACGATAATATTAACCTTTATCCCCAGGGCTACAAGTACCGTTTCCGCGTGATCAACGCAGAGTTCCTGAACTGTCCTATCGAGATGTCCGCCGACGGCCACAACATCACCGTCATCGCTTCTGATGGCTACGACCTGGAGCCTATCACTGGTAAGTTTAAACCATAATAACCTTTATCTTCACGGTTACAAGTACCGTTTCCGCGTGATAAAACTCCGTTTTTTGGCTTAAAGCGTTTTGCCATTTGGCAGCAGTATTAAAAATGGCATCTAAGATGGATGGAATGGAGAAGAGTTCCTTACACATCATCTGTAAAATTTACAGTACTTATCATTAATTCTGAGAATAATGAAAAAACGTGATTAACCACGTTATTTCATGATTCCTTAGTTATGACGAAGCATTTTATTTGTCATCAACAGTAAAAACCCCAGACAAAGCAGGTAATTTGGTTTTACGACGAAAAGTGAATTATTATGAACAGAAAGTTCACGGGTCCGTGTAAACGCTTGATGTAGGTATGTAAGCAAGTTCCAGGTATTACTTTGAAGCATACCGTTTTGTCGTGAATTATCTTGTTCAATTTGTGGGAATAGAAAGCTTGTTTACGTACACCAATTAAAGTGTCTACTTAAATTACAGTTACGTAGATACTACGAAATATATTTAATAAAATTCTTTTAAAATCTAAGTATATAAATAATTAATACGTTAACATCGAAACTTTATTTTTATTCCTCGTACTCACAAAAAATAAAGAGATTTGAAGTTTGCGAACCAAAGTAAATATAACATAAATGAAACTTATGAAATAGAAATAAAGTAAGTATTTTTTATTAAATCATTGCATTGCAAAACGCTCGTTGCATTGGTCCAAAATGAAACATCTGCAAGTAAGTACTTCTGTGACGTCACACCTGTGACTGCGATGCAGTTTGGTAACTTCGTGAAAATGGCTTTTTGCTCCGAAATAATATTCTGTGCGAATTTTTCATGCTCTCCAAATGATTTAATAAGTTAAGCACTGAAAGATAAATAATTAATGGGTATTACTTTGAAAAAGTTCATCTTGTCAATATTTAATTTGTATTATTGAGTTAAGTATTTAACTGAAAAAAAAAAGTTTTATATAATAAGTAAATAACAGACAATGGACGATGTGAATAGGTAGATGTGTTTTAATGTAGGTTTGTAGATAACTTTCGTTTCGTCTTGATAAAAAACCTACCGATTCTCCGCTTCAAAAACTACATTTTCAGTACGTTTAGAATATGCAGATAAACGAAAGATATTTAAATTTCTTCTCACGTACGGACTGGGCTGTACTGGACTTACGTCTGACATCTGATTTAGGTAAATGCCCATTTGAAAGGGATATTATAGCACTGGAGCTCCGGGGGTATAAATTTATCAAATTTCCAATTGGCTTTGCATACAGTGTTGTGAAGATCGGAGATTAATCGTAGATATCATAAAAGGTCCAAGCCCGCTATAGTACGGGTGCCGGATTCTAATTTAAAAATACATTAACAATACAATAAAAATACAAAAATACAATAAAAACACACAACAAACATTCAACCAATATTGAAGTTATAGTGGAGTTGCGTTGGAATATTTCTCAAGCAAATTCAGATATTTCTGATTCAGATGTTTATGCCGTAGCTGTATTGCGATGTTAATGCATTGGAGTTGTATTGAAGTTGAATCGTGTCTATACGTGTTTTAAAGTTAGAATACGGCCCGGGGTTGTAATTGCAACCTTACGACGTCCAATGTCAAAAAGTCGTTTTGAACTGGTCTGCTGTTAGTACTCCTAAGTATGCGTACTACTAAGTTTTACGCTATCTTTTACCTACGTTTTATCATATTTTGCCAATTTATAAAATAATATTATTCACAATAGCAATTTATATCATTGTGAATTGTAAATATCCCAAAGGAGATCGTCAATTTTTGTTAGGCGATTTGCCCCAGCTCATTAAGGTGCGTATAATTATGACGTAGGTATCAAAACATTCACCTTAATTTCTAGATCAGGACGGTCATAAAATAATCATGAAAACTAACGGGAAAATTGAGAAATCGGGGATGAAAAAACATGAATGTGATAAGGACAATATTTAAAAGCGTACATGTTTATGATTTACAGTATAACACAAAATAACTACCGGTTTTTTAAAGAATATCTACAAAATCTGACATGATAATGAAACGAAAATCATAATAAAATAATAAAAAGTCATATTTTGATCCTGCCGCTGATTTCTTGTATTTGGGTAAACAAAGATAATGGCTGTCAAACCATCATTGCTATTATTAACTAAACAATCGTAGAACTTATTACAAAGAGATAAGGTTTAGCTCTGTTAGTGCGCTACTACAAGTATCCATGAAGTTGTCATTTTAAACTGGAGTATACTCTTGGGCCACAAAGTGATGCCGAAAGAGAGAATAATACAGGGAGCTGCGTATCGTTTTGACTAAGGGATTTATGACGTCATTAGACAATAATGCCAGCATGACAACAAGTCAAAATGTCAATGTGTGTCAATTTCGTAACAAGTGCGAGTGAGGCACCGCCCCCATAAATTATCCCCTCTATCGGGCCGTTTTTTTTCTAATCACCTATGAACGACTGTTTTGCACGTTAATAAGGTTCATCTGTAGTTAGGGAAAAAGTGCAACAATTACATCCACTTTTTATAAATCCATACGAGTATCAGACATTACTAAATTGAAAAAAAATGCGTTTCGTTATCGTAAGAGCATGATATAATGCCGTCATAACGCCCTAAGTCAAAACGAGACGCAGCTCCCTTTCTTTCGGCCCCACTTTGTGGCCGAAGAGTATACTCCAGTTTAAAATTATAACGTCATACATTGACAGTGTCAAACTAGAATAATAAACTAGATTAGCAAAGTAAACGTAACTCCTTTCTAAAAATGTCTGTTTCGTCTCAGTCCAGGTAAAGTTAACCTTATGTCAATGCTGTAAAGACGTTAACAACTTATTAAGCACTATTTGGATCGCGGAAGGATCAACGAAATTACTTTTTATTTTGTATTTCTAATTCCCGTTTCATTTTCATGAAATATTTTGTCAAGTTTCGTAATAATGGAATGGAATACTGTTCTCATCTGTGGGCGGGAGCGCCCCAGTACCAACTTCTCCCTCTGGACCGCATCCAACGGAGAGCGACTCGAATTGTCGGCTGCCAGGATTTTACGGATCGGCTTGACTCCTTGGCGCTGCGTAGAGATGTAGCCTCGCTCTGCATCTTCTACCGCCTCTATCATGGAGAGTGCTCCGAGGAATTGTTCGGATTAATCCCTGCCGCTTCTTTCCGCCATCGTCCTACGCGACAGCATTACCATCATCACCACTTAGATGGTTGGCAGTCCTCAACTGTGCGCTTCTCGAGAAACTTCCTGCCTCGCACAACAAAACTGTGGAATGAACTGTCGTCTGCGGTATTTCCGGACCGATACGACCTTCAAACCTTCAAGAAAAGAGCGTATTCCCATCTTAAAGGCCGGCAACGTGCTTGTGACCCCTCTGGTGTTGCGGGCGTCTATGGGCGGCGTTAATTGCTTACCATCAGGCGATTCGTCTGCTCGTTTGCCTCCTGTTTCATAAAAAAAAAAAAAAAAAAATGGGTATTTGCTTAAAATTGGAGAACAAACCTTATACGAGACCATTATCGCTAGTGGGCCTGGAATTGACGGTCTCCTTTATTTATAAAATTATTAAACCAGTAATTATTGAAAATGTTATTTTATACGATCGCGAACGGCCAATGCTGCTATGAAAGATTAATTAAAGCAGGCATTAACTTTTTTTGTTTAACTTTTGAATTAAGCGTTAATTATATTTTAAATATACATTATACATTTTACTGGGCGCCTGTTCGAAGAGTGTTTTTTTTTTGACATTGTCGAACGAGCGTAGTGAGTTCTTACAAACAACTTCGGCTACTGGGACGTTTCAGCATTTCGATGGCTTTTTGATTTTGAGAGTTTGTTCCGCGATAACTTTAGTAACGTTTTTCTGATCTTTATGAAATTTGTTGGGGTTGTATCAGAGATACATAAAATTTGTGAGTTCGTATATGAGCAGGATCGTTCAAGGGGTTGTGGAGCTAGAAGGCAAAAAAAAATCTTCAGAAAGGTCTTGTTATATTGGTCATCTCATTTGCAAGGAAATCGCGAGTTCTGAGTTCGAGGCGGACTACTAGTTTAATCGAACGAGCGAAGTGAGTTCTTACAAACAACTTCTGGCTAGTGGGACGTCTCAGCATTTCGATGGCTTTTTGATTTTGAGAGTTTGTTCCGCGATAACTTTAGTAACGCTTTTCTGATCTTCATGAAATTTGTTGGGGTTGTAGCAGAGATACATATAATTTGAGAGTTCGTATATGAGTAAGATCGACCAAGGGGTCATGGAGCTAGAAGGCGCGAAAAAATCATCATACGGGTCTTGTTATATTGGTCGCATTGTTTGCAAGGAAATCGCGAGTTCTGAGTACGAGGCGGACTACTAGTTTAATAAGATTTAAAAGTGTGTTTATCGAACGAGCGGAGCGTAAGCGAAGCAAGTTCTTACAAACAACTTCTGGCTACTGGGGCGTCTCGGCATTTCGAAGGCTTTTTGATTTTGAAAGTTTGTTCCGCGATAACTTTAGTAACGCTTTTCTGATCTTCATGAAATTTGTTGGGGTTGTAGCAGAGATACATATAATTTGAGAGTTCGTATATGAGCAGGATCGACCAAGGGATCATGGAGCTAGAAGGCGCGAAAAAATCATCATACGGGTCTTGTTATATTGGTCATCTCGTTTGCAAGGAAATCGGGAGTTCTGAGTTCGAGGCGGACTACTTGTAATAAATAAGATCGAACTTGTCCGAAGCGGCGTTCAATATATTCAGATCATATTATTATCGAACGAGCGGAGCGTAAGCGAAGTGAAGTTCTTACAAACAACTTCTGGCTATTGGGACGCCTCGGCATTTCGATTGCTTTTTGATTTTAAGAGTTTATTCCGCGATAACTTTAGTAACGCTTTTCTGATCTTCATGAAATTTGTTGGGGTTGTAGCAGAGATCAATATAATTTGAGAGTTCGTATATGGGCCGATTCGGTCAACGGGTTATGGAGCTAGAAGACGCGAAAAATCATCACATGGGTCTTGTTATATTGGTCATCTTGTTTGCAAGTAAATCGCGAGTTCTGAGTTAGAGGCGGACTACTAGCTATTATTAATTCATTATAAGGCTCATGTCATGTAGATTGTTTATATATTTAGTGAATATCATACATCAAACGTTTTAATGATTGGTTATCAAAATTACAATTTGTAATGTGATTTTGATTCCGATAGAGGATCAAATTGATAACAGAAATGAAATGAAATGAAATGAAATGAAATGAAATGAAATGAAATGAAATGAAATGAAATGAAATGAAATGAAATGTTTATTTGTATAACACAGGTGGTACAAATAGGGTCTTAATTTACAAAAGAGCTCTGTGTTTTGCCTATTGGCATACAAAATTTATCTTAACTAAAGTTTAATACTAGTTCATGCAGTTGGTGATGTACTTCATAATTAATTAAAAAGATATTATTAAATTAGAAGGATTATATACAGAAAACTAACTCAACAACATATTACAAAAAACAGATATAAATAATTATAGTATTTGAAAGGTAAAAATAAAAAATAGAATTACATTATGTCAATTTATGTGTCATTAAAAAAATCGTTAAGTGAGTAATAATTTTTACTAATTAGATAAATTTTCAAATGTCTTTTAAATTCACATTTTTCTTTAATTCGTAGGTGGCCTGGGATTTTATTATATATTTTTGTAGCCATTCCCAGGATGCTTTTATCTAATAGAGCCGTATTACGATCTGGATTACAAATATTGTATTGGTATTGTCGGCGTACAGGAAGTCTACGTCGTTGAGACACCATTGTAAACATCAGAGGATTTATTTTCACAAAAGTTGCTACTTCACACTACTACTAACAGATCCGTAACATATCAAGATTAAAAAGAAAAACGTGATAAAATAAGCGTATGAATCGTCGATGTAAATATCCTCCGGGCAAGTTTACATAGCAGTTGCCATCTCTTCCCCCAATGCAAAAAGAGGGGTGTTGTTTTACCGCTATGTGTGTCTGTCTGTATATTTGTCTGTAGCCCTTCGTGTGGCGGCCGCCATTTAGCACATTTCTGCTCATGTGGCAAATTCCCGCTGCTGCCAGCGAAAAAAAACACCGCATCTGGCAGTCTCCCGCTGCGGGACAATGTTTAGGTACTCAGTTTTGATTTGAATTTGAGTGCCTAAAACTAGTTTTACACTAACACATAACAATGCGAGATCATTGAACAAAGACAGGCTACGGTTGGTCAGTATCGCCAACAAAGTTTTATTTTCATAGAAACTTCATTCTTCCGTGTTCACTTGCGCGGTGGTTTCGTTAGGAACGATTTTGTCAACCTTGTACTGATAAAAAATGTATCGAGTGATGTGGTTTTTTTAGTCTATGTTTTTAAATAGCGTATATTATTGTAAATAAAATGCAAATTTGAACGAATACTTGTGTTTTTATATAATTCTGGAAGTTTTATCCGAAAATTGGGAAAATTTCTTTATCTCTATGTTTGACGTGGATTGTTATTATATTTTTACACCCTCAAAATAATATCTGTATAGAATCTGATAGTGTATTTTGCCGTTATTCAAAAAATATACCACATAGGTTTC
The DNA here is from genome assembly GCA_947086415.1 of Pammene aurita. Taxonomy (NCBI): domain Eukaryota; kingdom Metazoa; phylum Arthropoda; class Insecta; order Lepidoptera; family Tortricidae; genus Pammene; species Pammene aurita. The sequence continues at coordinate 6,410,957 of OX352291.1, forward strand.
ATACAAAAAAGCAGTCTAGAACAAAGTGCCCCGCTGAACCCCTGCCAGATGTGCCAAAATGTGCAAAATGGACGCCGCCAGAAGTGGTAATTTTTTCGCTGTCCCGCTGCGGGATTTTGCCACGTGAAGGGGTAGCACCGTAGTGCTTAAAACGGTTGAACCGATTTAAATGTGTTTTTCAAAATCGGTTCAGCCATTTCGTGTGTTTTCCTAAATTTTTAATTTATAACAGTTATAAATATTTGAGTCTCTAAAAAGGTTTTATATGATAGTCTAGATCGTTCTAGACGTACGAGTATGTAAAAGTTAGAATACACCTCTGATTGTGCTTGCGTTGTGCGGTACCACAGCGTCGTGTATTCTCTGCCTTATAACGACGACAAGAGTTTCAATTAACTTCGTTCGCATTTTCTCGCTTTGTTGGCGAAACGTGTTTTTTTTACTAAGTTCCGTCGTAAATTTCAAAGTCGCAGAAAAAAACAGCTCGGACGTTTTGTTGTTTCACAAAGGAGAAAATGATTAGATGCCCATAATGCCCACAAAAAAAAATTGATTAATGATAAAATGATTCATTGTAAGAAGAAAATACTCTATTAATAAAACATGTGTTGGACAGAGAAAGGTCACAATGAGTCACGCAATGTGCCAATGACGTTTCCTCTTTCTCACTCTAGAGTCTCTAGACTGTAACTTTAATAACTGTTCAGGGTACGTAGCCAACATGCCAATCGTTAACGCTTTGTATCGAACGAAACGCAACTGTCACTGTCGCACTAATACGGAAGAGTGATAGAGGTGACTACGATACGCTACGGAGCGTTAACGATTGGCACGTTAGCTACACGCCCAGAGCAATGAGCCGAGTTTGGATGAACAATAGTCTTATCGCGGGGAAAAATGTGTCATTATTTTAGTAAAGGTACCATACGTTTTTATTGCTCGAATACAATACTGAATCTGTACAACGTACGACGTAAGCGTACCTTTGCCAAAATAATGACACGTATGATTATAGTTAGTCCGTTAGTTAGATTCTTCAAAACTATTACTAATGTATTTTCTTGAAAGTCAAGCAAAAAGTAACCAAGATAAGGCACTGGTCCCACCGGCGGCGAGTAAGCGAGTAAAGTTAAGCGAGTAGCATTACATCGCGGGCCTTGAAAGATCGATCGATCACTCTATACCTCGACAAACCGCAATGTAATGCTACTCGCTTAACTTTACTCGCTTACTCGCTCTTGGTGGGACCAGTGCCTAAGGCGCATCAATGTTAGGTAGTGGGGGCTCATGACGTCACACCGTGCTAAAAATTTCTGCGTATATCCTCATCCTTTTTTGTCTAATTGTCAAAAGAAAAAATACGAGTCCACATTTTTTTCATTATCTAACTGACATAGAAATGGTATTTTTATGACACAAGCGTATTGAGTGACATACCACCGATTTTGCCTAATTAAGGACTTCTAAAATGCACCTTCCATTAGATACTAATCTGTGCTATTAGATAACATTATTAAGGACACAGAAAACGTTTTATGGGGCTTCTTTGAAGGTTGTTTTTTGTAATTTCAATGCTGGAACTTTAGTAGATTCGCTTAGGCGGCCATCTAATTAAATTTGTTACATAATAAAGATGAATGAGAGATAACAGAGACTGGTAAATAACAAAGACTTTGTGTTACTTGCACTAAAGTTACTAAACCGTATGTTTTCGCCAAAGTGGTCGTCAAATTTTATTGTATGGTCAGTTTAATATTTTTAGAGGATTCACTCCATACAAAAATATATATAATAAGTCTCGTGAGCTTTGTTCAAACTGACAACAGCTTACTAAGTATCATGTTTTTTTTTGTACCACGACAGTGGCAGTGGCAAAGAAGCACTGCTACCTAAGAGGTATCTGCTTACCTTCAGGCGGGCCGTATGCTTGTTTGCCTATGGAGGCCTGCAACTAGGGAATGCTCCAGGTTCTGATTTTGTATGGCGAGAACCGGGAATTCTCGGTTCCGGTACCGGATTTGTATAGAAAACGAGTACCGGGAGCAAACCCTACCTGCAACTCCAGAGGTGTCACTTACGTCTGAAAATATGGATACGTTTAATGTGAGAAAAACATGACTTTACGCCTTAATAGAGTCGTGGCTATATGTTTTTGTCACATTCAATGTATCCATATTTTTAGACGTTACCTAGGAAACAAAAAGGTCAGGAATTGGAAAAGGAAAGGCTATCTTGGTATAAATTTTAGATTCAACCGAAATAAGTTGCTGCTTGACATGACACCTGATGACTTGACATAAAATATGAAAAAAAAAACAAGAATCGACCTTTACTATGGATGGATATGCAGTCTTTACTGAATTCTTGTCTCTGACGATAGTGACATTAGGCTTTGCTTTATTTATGAGGTTGACAAAGAATTATTAAGCTTTGTACTTTTTACAATTTAATATGTATAAAAAGTAGGTCAGTCCGGACGTTAGTGACTTTTTCATTTTAATAAGTAGGTAGATAACGGCCTCCTAATAGCTCAGTCGGTAGTAACCCTGCCTAAGTGGAGGTCACGGGTTCGAATGCTGGTCAGGACAAATATTTATGTTTACCACAGATATTTGATCCTGAGTGATGGATGTTTTCTATAAGTACTTATTCATCTCTTATCTTATATCGTCGTCTAGTACAAGCCTTATTGAGCTTATGTGACTAGGTCGATTTGTGTAAGAATGTCCCATAATATTTAATAGATTTGCGTATAAATACAAAGTATGTGAATTAAAATATAACATTGATTAAAATATTAATATAATATTTACTATGCGATTCAATTATGATTAAGACTATGTTTTCAATCCATCCCTTTCGTTTGATGTAGGAGATAGCGATAAATAAGATTAAACTATACATTATTTAAAAAAAACTATACTCAAAATTAATAAGATCACTTCGTAGGAAAATGTCATTACAGGGTGACCATTTTCCGTTATCCGTGAGTGTATGTTAAGGTAGTTAAGACGACGTTACTTAGTAATAGATACGAGAAAGTTAACATCAACTTTGCATCACACACTCGTCGTAACGACAAGGTTTTACATGAAAAAATCCGATTACCTAGAATCCACATCATTTGAGCTAACAATGTCTTTTACATTTCAAATAAAAGCGTTATAGATTACCTCCTACTCTCTTCAGCGTACTAAAGCATTAAAAGATTTATCCCGTTGAATTTTGTGTCAAAGACCATATTGTCATCATTTTGTAGACTTCCTATTAGAACTGCTTAGGGGCCGTATCTAACTTTAAAACACGTTTAGACAGGATCCAACTTCAATACAACTCCAATGCATTTACTACGCAATACAGTTAGCGCCTAAACATTTGAATCAGAAATAACAGAATTTGCTTGAAAATTATTCCTATACAACTCCAATACAACTTCAATATTGGTTGATTATTGGTTGTGTGTTGGAGTCATGTTGGAAATATATTGTGTACTAGCTTTCCGCCCGCGACTTCGTCCGCGTATAATACGGTTCCTCATACAGAGTTTCATATCCAATTTTATCTTCTTAACTAACTTTTGTTAATCCCCGAACCATCTTCTTAATCTATTTATACTTATAGCTATTTTGGCGAAAAAACGGGTAACGTAGAAATAGTTTCAACTTCTTTGTGTACTATATTGTGGTGGATTTATTTGGCGATACGATGAGTAAACGTACGAAGTTTCAAATCTCTAACTCATAATTTTAAACCCCATCCATACAAACTTTCAACCCCCTTTTTACCCCCTTAGGGAATGAATTTTGAAAAACCCCTTCTTAGTGGATACTAGAGTTATAAAAACTACCTATAGTTAAAAATTCAGCTCTCTAGGTCCAACGGTTCGGGCTGGGTGTTGATTTAAGTGAGTCAGTCAGTCAGTCAGTCAGTCAGGACTTTTACGTTTATATATATAAAAAGAAAAAGATAAAATTTAATATTGTCTTCGGTTGCCGCGATAGTTATTCATGAAATAAAACAATTAAAAACGGATTTTATCGCGTGTATTGAGCTTAAATTACATCCCGACGTTTCGAACACTTTACAGCGTTCGTGGTCAACGGGTCGACTGAGGAAAAATGTACAATTACCTCCGTTCAAAAACTATCACAATATGCAAACCTACCCACATATTAAATATTAAACAAATTTAGTGTTTGCACATGCCAGAGGGGCCTTTATAAAAACAAATTATTTATTATTACAAAACAAATTATTAAACAATTTATTTTATTATTATTAATTATTATTTTTGTTTTTATTTTTTTAAATTTTTAAAATTAGTATTAAATTATTATTAGTGTCCACACTGTCCACCATTATGGTCTCACAGTCCTATGGACAGTCATTGTGGTCTCATAGGACTGTGAGACCATAATGGTGGACAGTGTGTTAATTGTTTTATTTCAAGATAAAATTTATTTAAAGTATTGTGTATGTATTTTAAAATTAGGTATATAAAGAGTGTAGCGCTCCACACACACACGCTGCGAGCCATATATAATTCAACGCTATGCTACGCGCGTAGAGCTACACCGTAGCCGATACCATGGGTCCCCGCTGTGTAGCGAAAATGCTTCGTTCATGCATAACGACTACGTGTCGTAATTAGCGCTGAATGATTACATACCTTTCAAATTTCATTTAATCTCGTTTTTGCGTCTAGTTTATTTTGGTTTATTCGTTTATGTTGTTGATAATATATTTATTAGAGTAGAGTTTATTGTCGTGGATGCATGACGACAACTTGTCGTGATTAGCGCTGAATGATTACATACCTTTCAAATTTCATTTAATCTCGTTTTTGCGTCTAGTTTATTTTGGTTTATTCATTTATTTTGTTGATAATATATTTATTAGAGTAGAGTTTATTGTCGTGGATGCATGACGACAACTTGTCGTGATTAGCGCTGAATGGTTAACTACCTTTCAAATATCATTTAGTCTCGTTTTTGCGTCTACTTTATTTTGATTTATTACTTTATTTTATTCATAATATATTTATTAGAATAGAGTTTATTGTCGTGGATGCATGACGACAACGTGTCGTGATTAGCGCTTGATGGTTAGCTTCCACTCAAATATCATCTAATCTCGTTTTTGCGTCTACTTTATTATGATTTATTACATTGTTGATATCTTTATTTTACGTACTACACGTACGTACTGGCCGAACGCAAAGGAAAATAAACTCACTACCTTACTTTCTTACTCTGATAACGCTTAGCGTAATGATAATAAGTTTTTCATGCTGTGTCTAGTTGGTATGTGATCTGTGACTAGCACACACGATAAAATGAACGAGAAATTCTAATTTTGAATTTTCTTTTTTCACGTAGTTAAGGATTTTTTATCTCTGCATGTGTTTAATGAATTGATATGTGTGCTCACGGAAAATGGAATCTAAATGTACTGAGATTGAGTTTAAATTCAAATGGCTGTTGGTTTGAGTGCAGAAATGTAAAATGAAAATAGGTAATAATTGCGAGATAAATTGAAGCGTTTATTTAATCTGAATCCTATTTGTATGTTCACCGTGGTCATAACATAACTCTTTATTTAGTAATTTTATGAGGTTGATAATTTAACTGTTATTTCACAAAATTCTGAAATGAATATTGTTTTGAATGAAATATTATTATCATGTAATGTATGGACCTTGTTGTCTGTTAATAAATAAATTGAATTTGAATAAAAAAAAAAGAAATTTTAGCAATCTACGCCCGACAAGATGCACACTTTTATTGCACAATTTTAATTTATATCTGATGGCTTCAAATAAATATCACTTAATTTAAAGATAGAATATGGCAAACATATTTTTGGTTTTATATGTTTTATTATGTGTTATGTACTTATGTATGTATGTACCTCTTATATGACTTGCACAAAATTATGAATGCCCACAGAAAATTTATTAAGTTTTGCAAGAAATTCAAACAACGTCGTATTCTATAAACTAAGTGACCTAGGTCACGTGTTTCCTTTGTATATGACATCTATATAAGTTTATAATTTATATATAGTAGTGTGTCTACTTAAATAAACAAATCAAAATATTTATTAAAATAATTTGATTTGTTGTTCAGTTGAACGTCGTATTCTATTTGAAATAGTCAACGTAAGCTACATTTTTTCGTAAGTTTTTTTGTACTTTAACTTGTTTATGTTTTTAAATTCCACATTCAATATGATTCCTCGTGATATTTTTTAATTAAAAAAATATATGTTTATTAGTTATATGACGTTTAAAAAAATCGAACGTCCAAAAATTTTACGGACCTCCAATATTCATCGTGGGGTACTCTCTCCATGGTCAAAAATTTAAAACTTTTTCTCGACGCGCACAATTTTTTCATAGTTGTACTAAAATACATAAGTTACCTACTATTCTATAATATCTAATCATAGATTTTAATCTCTCATAGACAATTGGAAGTATGTCAGAGTGATCCATCTACAAAATTTCATAATCGAAATCAATTTAGGTGAATAATAATAATAATAAGTCTTGACCAACATCTAGACAGACTTTCGCTACGGGGTTGTGGTTGGATCAAGGGTCAAATTCAGAAGGCGGTTATTCTGGACACGGCGCGCATAGTCCGAAGGTTCCTCATTCTGCGGCCCTGACCACCGGCAGCCTGGGCCCTGCTCCGTTGCTGGCGGTACCCTAGGTTAGGTTTTTATGATGCTTTTATATGTTTTAGATGTATTTATATATTTTACTTTTATAAAAATATTGTAAAAAGCCTAGCCTAAGAAGGAAAATAAATAGAGAGATAATAATAATAATAAATACTCTTTATTACACACCTCATACAGTCATTAATTTAAATCATTAAGTCATTAATAGTATTAAAAGTATTAGTATTAAGTTATTAGTTAAGTCATTAAGTTTATCTACACTCACATTGTAAGTTCTCTAAAACGTGTTCGAAAACGGTAGGCAATGGCTAGCTTTACCACAACCGATTTTACTATGATAAGCTTTTCATCTGTGGCAGTAACGTAATTTTAACTTTACATGCTCAAATATTGATGTGTTATGAGTTTTGATAACATAATGTACACCTGCACGCGCCCGCGCGGCCGCCGACACGCGCCCGCGCGACCGCCGGCACAATCGAGTTGGCCATGGCGGTGCAATGGCGGCTATTCTATGGTTTCCGAATACGGCATTTAGGATAAATAATATGAGTGTAGATAAAGCAGTGTATGCAACTGTACGTAATTAGGCCTTAAAACACTCGTGTGATCTTATTATGAAACTCGCCTGCGGCTCGTTTCATAAAACCACACTCATGGTTTAAGGACCCTTATTACGTAACAGTTACATAAACTACTATTAAGTTTATTTCTCAAATAATGTATTTACCTACTTTCAAAACACAAAAATCACATGTCAATCATAAAAATATTATCTACATAATGTCAAAAATGTAACCTAATGAAAACGTACAAAAACAACATTTAATAAAACTACAACTAAACCTATATTTAAAATTATAGTAGTTTATGCAACAGTTGTATAAGAGGGGTCAAAAAAGGTGAGTGGCGTGGGTAACAATTTGAGCCGTAGGCGAAAATTGTTAAGAAAAACGCCACGAGCATTTTTTTACCTACTTATACGACGTTGCATACAATACTTTTTCTACGAATACACTTACTTTTACATAAAATGCGAAATTGAAATCTTCATGGATATCGCAGTTATTTTGTCAACACAATCAACAATCATTTAAGTTTTACCTTTTAAAACACTATTTTTCAATAATACTAACATTACTAACACAAATACACACCGTCGTTATTTGATTAATTATTAAAGAGCTACAGAGATTAGTAAAAATACCTAAATTACTTTCAAAGTTTGCAATTCGCCCCAACAAACGAACGGGAAACGTAAAAAACTACGAAGTAGGTCTGTGGTTCTTATATTTTTTTCTTTTTTAAAGTTTTTTTTTCTAAAAACGCTGCGTTTATTTAGGTTTCTTAGGTTGGCAGTAATTTATTTTATATTAATAGCCGTGTTTGCACGCGATTCCGCGATACTATTTTGGCGCTTTTATAGAACAAGTGTTATTTTGGGGAATAGACTAGATAGACTTTTCATCGAGTGTATTATATATGTTCTTATAAAGGTGTTAACGAATGTATAAATGACAGATAAAAGTACAGGAGTAGAAAAAACTACTTACAGCACACTTAGCCTACAATAACCCACGCTGGATCGTACCTGGCTCAAAGGTCCCCATAATGCCTGCTGCATTCTCCCGCTGAACTGCAATGGAGACCTGTTGGACCAAGTACGACCCAGAGCGAGGATCACCACCCCTTTCCCGCAAACGCCTATTTCCACAAAAAGTCGTCGGGATTCCACGCCTCTCGGCCCCGCCGTTTCTAAAGCCACCGGCACAAAATCGTACGCCGATGCCAGTGCGGAGTACTTAAGTTTATTTGACAATTTATTGGGTTAAAATATTTTACCTAAATAACGTACATTTTTTTATTTTATTAGGGGTGTCATTCAATCGATCTGCAGAATATTCCTATTTTGTTAAGCAAAAATATATATTTGGTCAGCAAAATGAAACACTTGGTTAGCAACTTACGGTCAGCAAGTATTTCTAAACTAGTTCGCAATTAATGTCATACTGAGCTGCTCTAAAATGATTTGGTTGGCAATTTAATTATTTCAGCAGCAGTAAGCTATTCGCCTTTAATCAGATTTCTTTAAGCAATCAGTGGGTAAGTGAATTGTTCAATTTTGAATTACAATTGAACTGATCCGCAAAAATTGGTTCGCTAAAAAATTTGTTGATCAGCAAATGTCTTACCAACCTAACCAACCTTTTGCTGATCAGCTGATTTTTTGAAACAAAAAAAAATACTAGGCATCATTTAATTACTTTCCTTTCATTTTGACATCAAGTAAAGTTACATAAACACTACTGTTTACGAACTAGAGCGGTTCTTCTACTTTCGCTCTATGGGGTAAAAGATCTACTAAACTGACGAATCTAACGAAGTAAAAATAAGGATCCTAATTTTTTTTCTCATGCGGGGGTCTAAGACCCCCCCCCCCGACCCCCAATTTTCCTGTCTTTGTCTGGTGGGTTGAGGGTCACAGTTCTAACCTAACCTAACCCACTTTATTTGTAGCACTGTATTTTGTATTTGTATTTTCCGTATTTTACTAACATAGGCTTAAGCGTCTTGTTTAGGTTAAGTTTTGTAGGTAAGTATAAGTTTAACACACATTATGGATTTTTAAAATCTGAAATAAATATTTATTTTTTTATTATTATTTTATTGTAGCCGTTCGGGTCGGTTGAGGGTCACAGTTCTAACCTAACCTAACCCACTTTATTTGTAGCCGTCCAGGTCCATTGAGGGTCACAGTTCTAATCTAACCTAACACACTTTATTTGTAGCCGTTCGGGTCGGTTGAGGGTCACAGTTCTAACCTAACCTAACCCACTTTATTAGTAGCCGTTTGGGTCGGTTTAGGGTCACCGTTCTTATTTGTAGCCGTTCGGGTCGGTTGAGGGTCACAGTTCAAACCTAACCTAACCCACTTTATTTGTAGCCGTTCGGGTCCATTGAGGGTCACAGTTCTAATCTAACCTAACACACTTTATTTGTAGCCGTTCGGGTCGGTTGAGGGTCACAGTTCTAACCTAATCTAACCCACTTTATTAGTAGCCGTTCGGATCGGTTTAGGGTCACAGTTCTTATTTGTAGCCGTTCGGGTCGGTTGTGGGTCACAGTTCAAACCTAACCTAACCCACTTTATTTGTAGCCAAATTTAATTATATTATAAATTTTTAAAGTCCCTGACTCCGTAGTAGTAATTCTATGACCGAATTCGCAACTTTGGACCAATTCAAGTTCATCATCATTCAAGGCAAGTTAATCCAAAAATAAAATTGTACTAATTTCACTCCGGTTACAACTCTGCCGATTTTTCAAATTAAACGCCACCAACTTTATTATATCAGATTACCATTGCTTTAATATGCATACCTTTCAATTAAACTGCTTACAGCCATGTTTTTTCTACCCACCAATTTTTCAATCTTGCTGACCAAGTAATTATTTTGCAGCTGAACAATTTATTGAGCAGATAAATTATTACAGAAGCAGATCATTATTGGTTATAACGGTGTCCATTTGTGAGTTTTTTGCTGAACAACAGTTGTAGCTCCATTTTTATTTATTGTCAGCAAAATTTTTGTATGCTGATCAAATGATTTAATGGCTATTTTTTTTTGCGAATCAGTTTTAAAAACGGCTGATCATTTAATTACTTCCCTTTTATTAGCTTATATTAGTGTCCCACTGCTGGGCAAAGGCCTCCCTTCTTCTCCTCCATTTAGTGCTGTTTAAAGTGCTTCCCCGCTGTTCCGTAGAGAATGCGTCCAGGTCGTCCCGCCATATCCTTATCGGTCTGCTTCTACTCCGGCACCATACCATAGTAACGTGTTTAGTTACGGACGATGCTTCTACAAGGTGTTTCAAAAATGCTGGTGATCCGTTTAATTGGTATAGTATCCTGATTGAGACAAAAGTATTAAAAAAAACCGGTCAAGTGCGTGTCGGACCACGCATAATGGAGGGTTCCGTAGCTTCAATGGAATAAGAGCCAGACTAATGCCAAAAGGTCGTATCTGATGCCTATGAAAGAAGTTTTTTTGGAAATAACTCAAAAATGGCTAAACCGATAATGTTCAAAACAATTTTCGTAGAAAGTATATGAACGCGCATCTTCTCAAATATTCTTTTTCATATTTTTTGGTCTTACGGTTCAAAAGTTACAGGGGTGGGGGGACGCTATTTTTCCGACTTTCGAAGCGATTATTTCTGAAACTATTCACTTAATTACAAAATGTTAAAAGAAACCTCAATGTTATTTTAAAAAGACATATCGATCGATATGCAACATGTTGATATTTGGTAAAAAAAAATATTTGAAATCTAGTTACATGTATGGAGCCCCCCTGACAATATTTTTTCTGCAATTTTACTACATAACTAAATAGCGGCATACAAACTACACCTTATGTCTATATTTTATTAAGATACGTCTAGCTTCCGAGTAAAATGGCTGTGACATACGGACGGACGGACAGACGGAAATTACCAAAACTATAAGGGTTCCGCTTTTGCCAATCTGGCTACGGAACCCTAAAAATTGAGGTAATTGGAGTTTTGGTATGGAGGGTTACCAGCTGGGACGACGTGTTCTACATACAAAAATATTATCGACGTCTAAAAAAATGATATCTTAGTTTTTCCTAGTCAGAGTAACTTAACAAAAATCTATGGATTATCTTATTGTGATATCGATAGATCAAGAAGAGATAAGTTAGCATTTGTACCTATATTTGTTCGGAATGTGTTCCTTTAACATACTTTGTGTAAATTAATCTTTTTATTGCTAATTTACTCAACCAGAATTTGGGAAAACTCTTATCTATCTAAAGCCTGACCAGAAATATATGATTATTGTCAAGAGAGAGCTATTGAATAATAGCGCACTCCCTAATGAGAATTCATTTATATGGCAGCAGTTCAGTATAGTCATAGAGCGTATTATTCTCTATGGTATGGTGACATCTTGATTTGTTTACCTGTCAGATCCTCTGATGTTAATTTTTAAATGTTTCACAGCGAAATAGTTTCATTTCTCGGGCGTATTAATTACAACAGTTTATTATATACACTATTTACATTTCGCTCTTGACTATGGATACTTTGGGAATTTTTGTCGTTTATTATTTAATATTCAACACTTTATAATTATTCAAGTAAACCGCCTCAATGACACTGACAACTGTGACAGCCTATCACATGCTCTTACATGTACTCACATATGAATATCATTCTGTCATTAAAATTATTGCCAGTGTTAGAAATGAGTTCCAATGAAATTCCGCAAAATGGCGCATGATCATATATTTCTCGTCAGGCTTTATGTCATTCATGTCTGTCATCCATTGAAGATGGCCCATTTAATAGGAGGTAATCTGTGTTCCCAATAAATAGGTCAGACTAATTAATTCCAGCCTTTAAGCAGATATTATCTGACGCAGCCGATATCTAAAACTGATAGTTGCCACTATCTGCCTCAACACAAATACAGCGAAGTTTGTAGTCGGCTTTGGTAGGGGACGGGACGGAGGCGACACGACATAGTAACGACACGACATGGCAATGGGGCCCTGCAGGCCGTTTGGTAGTCGGTCTAAGAATATTAAGAATGGATAATAAAAGGTGAAACATAAATGTTTAAAATCCCCAAAAAGGCGCCTTAAATTGTTTATTTTAAGTTTATTTAAGAAAATCTTTACAGACAAGACTTTTGATTAAAAAAAAGACACTTATGTCGGTCCACCCGTTTGGTAGCTACATCGCCACTAACAGACACACATAACCTTACAAACTAATAAAACCGCTCTTTTCTCGTAAGAGATCATCTGACGGCAGCCAATATCTAAAACGGCGACGGGCCCGTAACCGGTTTATAAATTTAATAATTAAGGCATAATAATAATAAAATATTAAAAAGCCCTTAAATGTTTTTAAGGGCTTCTTAATATTTTATTATTATAAGTATATTATACTAGCTTTCCGCTCGCGACTTCGTCCGCGTATAATACGGGTCCTCATACAGAGTTTCATATCCAATTTTATCTTCTTAACTAACTTTTGTTAATCCCCGAACCATCTTCTTAATCTATTTATACTTATAGCTATACAAACTTTCAACCCCTTTTTTACCCTGTTAGAGGTTGAATTTTAAAAAACGCTGAAATTACTCTTATTGTTTTTAATTATTAGTAAACGTACGAAGTTTCAAATATCTAACTCAAAATTTTAAACCCCATCCATACAAACTTTCAACCCCCTTTTTACCCCCTTAGCGGATGAATTTAGAAAAACCCCTTCTTAGTGGATACTAACGTTATAAAAACAACCTATTGTGAAAAATTCAGCTCTCTAGATCCAACGGTTCAGGCTGGGCGTTGATTTAAGTGAGTCAGTCAGTCAGTCAGTCAGAACTTTTACGTTTATATATATATATATAGATTATTTTAGATCAGATTATTTTTTATTTATTTACTTTCGATGTAAAAATTTGGAACTGTATGCCCCTAGCCTTTTTTATCCATCCTTTTTGTCTTGTAGAAACAGTTTTTGGTAAAAAGGACAGAGAAAAGTACATGTTATTTCTCTATCCGACGAAAAGTGTCGAAAATGTAGATAGAGTAGTCCGTTGTAAAGCGTCCTCCGGGCACCAGCAACTAATATCAATTTAGTTTGTAGTATTCAATGTATGGTAATTCCGTTGTTCTACCGTCCGCCGGGCGGAATTCAATTAAACCGTTTTAATGTTCGCGTCGGCGTGAATGTTCGGTAGTGGAAAACGTTATAAAATTGCACTGCGTTTGTGTTATGTGAAAGGGGTTAATAACTAATAATTTTAAGCGTTACCGAGTTTTCTTAAAGGCTAGCGATAAATTTATTTTTTCCGTATAATTTACACAGTACACAAATTCCGAAATACTTAGGGCCAGCTGCACTAACCATTTTCGACGGACTTATCAGCGTCACCCGGCGAGGTAAATACTATTAAAGTTTTCATAAAACACAATTTGTGAACGATTTAACGGTGACAGACTGTTCAGTGCAACCGACCCTAAACCACGCATAATTAATGAACTGATTAACGTTAAATATGGTGGTGCAGCTGCCATCGTAAATAAAACTGTCAAAATTTTCATACAAGCAAATCTTAATGATGATATTTACGTTACTGTCAGGACATTTTTAATTTTTAATTAAATTTTATTATTAAACATATTTTCATAACATTACAGTAAAAACTAAGTAAGTAGTAAGCGTTATGAAACTTAAACTAACTTGGCATGGCAAACAGTAACGCGTGGATATCACAGTTGAATCGCTACTAGACAAGGTGATATCCATCCGTCCATACGTGTCCACACCTAACTGTCAAATTTACAGTAAGTGTAGTCTTTTATTGATTGTATTAATTTTGTACTAAGCAGAAACGTCTGCAAGAGAAAAATTTATAATTGAAAGAAATATGGGAAAATTCGACCGCGTCGAGCAAGATTCGAACTTGCGACCTTTCGGAACACCGGTCCGACCGCTCTGACCAACTAAGCCATCGAGACTTACTCAACCTCGGTGAATCTTTTCATCAGTTCCTTCATTGCTAACGTCAGAGGGAGACGTGTAGCGACATCTACCGTAAGTGTATATATGTCGCAGTAAGATAGATAAAGCCGTTATATAGCTATAACCCTAGGGATATAATTATATGTCGTAACATAGTTATACGAAAGCGATTCATTACTATCTTACTAGGAATATAACTATAATACGTCTTTGGTTTAGTGATATAGTTATATTACTGGATTAAGTTTAGTGAAATAATTGCAGGTAGGAGTGCGGCGGAGGTATAGTTATGCCCCTAGAGATATAGTTATATGCCGTACAATACGTATTATAATCATATTCCTAGTAAGATATTACTATAATACGTTTCTAGTTTAGTATTATATTTATATTACTAGATTATGTTCAGTATTATAATTGTAGCAGTGTAGTGCGGGGGTGCGGCGGCGCAGAACAAAGTTGATTTTGTAATAAAAATAAAAACGAATATACTTACTGTTTTCTTTGATTCCCTGGCAGATTTATAACCATTTAACCACATTAGTTTAGTTATATGCCGTATTATACGGCATATAACTATATCCCTAGGGATATAACTATACCTCCGCCGCACTCATACCTACAATTATTTCACTAAACTTAATCCAGTAATATAACTATATCACTAAACTAAAGACGTATTATAATCATATTCCTAGTAAGATATTACTATAATACGTTTCTAGTTTAGTATTATATTTATATTACTAGATTATGCTCAGTATTATAATTGTAGCAGTGTAGTGCGGAGGTGCGGCGGCGCAGAACAAAGTTGCTTTTGTAATAAAAATAAAACGAATATACTTACTGTTTTCTTTGATTCCCTGGCAGATTTATAACCATTTAACCACATTAGTTTAGTTATATGCCGTATTATACGGCATATAACTATATCCCTAGGGATATAACTATACCTCCGCCGCACTCCTACCTACAATTATTTCACTAAACTTAATCCAGTAATATAACTATATCACTAAACTAAAGACGTATTATAATCATATTCCTAGTAAGATATTACTATAATACGTTTCTAGTTTAGTATTATATTTATATTACTAGATTATGTTCAGTATTATAATTGTAGCAGTGTAGTGCGGGGGTGCGGCGGCGGAGAACAAAGTTGATTTTGTAATAAAAATAAAAACGAATATACTTACTGTTTTCTTTGATTCCCTGGCAGATTTATAACCATTTAACCACATTAGTTTAGTTATATGCCGTATTATACGGCATATAACTATATCCCTAGGGATATAACTATACCTCCGCCGCACTCCTACCTACAATTATTTCACTAAACTTAATCCAGTAATATAACTATATCACTAAACTAAAGACGTATTATAGTTATATTCCTAGTAAGATAGTAATGAATCGCTTTCGTATAACTATGTTACGACATATAATTATATCCCTAGGGTTATAGCTATATAACGGCTTTATCTATCTTACTGCGACATATACACGTGAACGGCATCGAAGTTCCAAGTCATATTGGAATAACATCGATAACAATGCGCTATCCCATACTGAATTAATCTATACATATAATAAAGCTGAAGAGGGTCGAAAGTCTGTACATGGAAGATAATCGAAAAAAAGTTGGCTGGGGATACTTAGAATCGATAACAGAACACGTTCCAACAATTTTTAGAATTTTTGTCTGTTTATCTGTTTGTCTGTTTATCTGTTTATCTGTTTATCTGTTTGTCTGTTTATTTGACCGCGCATCACGTGAAAACGGCTGAACGGATTTCGATGAAATTTTGTATAGAGATAGTTTGAGTCCCGGGAAAGGATAATATATAGTTTTAATCCCGAAAATCAACCCTGGTGGGGGTGAAAATGGGGTTGAAAGTTTGTATGGGGAATTTTTAACCGCTGAAACGATTTATATAGAAATGAGTATGGAGATAATTTGAGTCTCGAAAAACGTCAAAGGATAGTTTTCAAACCCTTGTGGGGGTGAAAAGGGGGTTGGAAGTTGGTATGAGGATTTTTTTACCGCTGAACAGATTCAGATGAAAATTGGTATAGAGAGATAGTATGGGTCTCGAGAAAGGACAAAGGATAGTTTCATCTTGAACCCCCCCCCCCCCTTACTTTACAAGAAAAAAATAATGGAAGTGAAGCCTGAAAGGTACTTTCAATAAAAACTATCTATCTATACATCTATCGCGTGAAAACGGCTGAACGGATTTTGATGAAATTTTGTGTAGAGATAGTTTGAGTCCCGGGAAAGGACAAAGAATTTCATCTCGAAAATCAACCCTGGAGGGGGTGAAAAGGGCGTTGAAAGTTTGTATGGAGATTTTTTAATACAAATTAGTATGCAGATATTTTGAGTCCCGAGAAACGACAGAATAATTTTCATCCCGAAAATAAACCCTTTCACCCCGAAAAGGGGGTTGGAAGTTGGTATGACGATTTTTTAACCGCTGAACTGATAAAGATGAAATTTGGTATAGTATGGGTCTCAAGAAAGGACAAATGATAGTTTTCACTCCGAAAATCAACCCTAAAGGGGTGAAAAGAGAGTTGGAAATTTGTATAGGGAATTATTAACCGCAGAATCGATTTAGATAAAATTTGGTATGAAGATAATTAATTAAAAAAGGAAATAAAATAGTTTTATCTCGGAAATTATCCTTTAAACGGATACAAAAGGGGTGAAAGTTTACATGGGGAAGAAACAACCAATAACCGCTGTCCGTATTTAGATGAAATTTGGTATTTCAATAATTTCAATAATTCAATAATTAATTTCAATAATTTTTTGGTCAAGGTCATATTTATAACATGTTACCCGTCGATGCTTTAAATTTACCTTTACCCGCTCTTAAGAAATATTTGAAAATGTCATGAATGTCAAAGGGTTATTGCAGGTTCGAGTATTATATATGACGGACAAAGATGCATCGCCCAAACCTAAAAACTACTACAACATTTATAGGACACCGTTTAGGTAGGAAAACATATCAAACGTTTTGTGAAGCAGTCAGATTAGGTTTTATTTTTCCTTATAATTAAACAATAGGTACATTATCTGTCTCTCAAGCTGTTTTGATATGTCTTCTTGAAGAACTACGCATTATTTTGTATCTTTAAGATCTAATAATGTATTACTGTTTTGAAAAAAATAAGTCCCGTCGAGTATCTTTTCGGTCATAATACTTCTTGGGCCAGAGGTGTAGGGTTAAAACCGGTGGTAGTTTTGGAACGAAGTTCCTTATTGGACGGTTCGCGGATGGGGGGCTAGGTGAAAAAAAGTCACGTGACCGGTACGAAAAAGCGTCACGTCACGAAAACGGTACACCCATACGATTGAGAAACATGTAAAATGGAATGAAATAAAAAATATATAAAATAGAATAAAGTGAAGTGAAGTGAATTGTAGGGAAAGTAACAAATTGATAAAAGTGAAAAAAAGTCGAGAACCTAAAAGTAAAAAATCGCAAAATTTCTAAATTTCAAAAATTTCAAGTTTCAAAAATTTCAAAAAATTTCAAAAATTTCAAAAATTTTCCAAAATTTCCAAAATTTCCA
This sequence comes from Pammene aurita, assembly GCA_947086415.1. Lineage (NCBI taxonomy): Eukaryota > Metazoa > Arthropoda > Insecta > Lepidoptera > Tortricidae > Pammene > Pammene aurita. The sequence continues at coordinate 6,428,795 of OX352291.1, forward strand.
AAATTTCAAAAATGTCAAAAAAATACAAAAAAAATTAAAACCACAAAATTTACGAAAAAGTCAAAAATGAAATAAAATTAAATAACATAACTTCGTTCCAACAGAGTGTTCCACGACACTCACGTATTTTTTTTCTCTGACGTTCATTAGTGCATTGTAATGTGCTTACCTTGAAGTATGTAATTACCACAATTATTGCAACCAGTAACGTAACATCAGTGTATTATCTGTGACAGTGTGGTAAAAACGTATGAAAATTCATTACCTACGGTAACGTAATCAAAAATCCCCCCCCCCGACCGCCGGCACGCATGGTTTCAGTGTATTTTTAATATGTGTGTAGGTAAAGCACTGTATGCTTCTGTACATAATTAGGCCTTATTACGTAACAGTTACATAAACTACTATTTATCTCTTTCTTATAGTTTCGCCATGTCCGTCCGTCTGTCCACGGTCTTGCTCAGTTGCTGTTCGCACTAGAAAGCTGAAATTTGGTGAGGTCTGATAAGAACTTTCAATAAAAACTATATTGAATAAAATCGGTTCAGCCGTGTTTGAATTATCAGTCAAAATCGCATAGTGAAAGGATGTGCCGGACAGTAGACTGACGTAAGCACCGCCAAATATCCCTTAATAAACGACCGTTTGAACGGATGTTTCGTAACAGGGCGGCATTTACGAAACTACACTGAGCATCGCCCGACATGCTCTTGGCCGGTTTTTTTGCATTGTTATCCCGGAAATCACCCCTTCATCATCATCATCATAATTATGATGCTGAACATAGGCCTCCCCCAAAGGGTGCCACAATGACCGGTCCTGCGCCACCCGCATCCAGCGGACTCCCGCGACCTTCACCAGGTGTCATCAGTCCACCTTGCGGGAGGTCTACCCCCCCCCTTAAGGATTCAGCCCTTAAGGTTACTAATTCCTCAAATAAAAAAACATTTCTGCATTTGTGACACCCCCCCCCCCCCATTTCAACCGCGCCTGTTCTTACGACTGATTTGACGGGAGGATCGATTTGGATGATATTTGCCGTGGACATGAACGTATAAATACAAAAGTGGTCCTGTATCGTCTGATATACACCTACTATTCTATGTCGTTTAAATCATGCCAATAAAAATTAATAGGATAAATCCATCTGTCAACTGTACTTCAAGTTCCGCCTCCAGAGAAGCGGGAGAGAAATTAGGGGTGAATTAGCCGCTTACTGACACAGACCGAATTCCACGCGGGCGGAGCCGCGGGCACAGCTAGTTTTGTAATAAACAGAAATGTCTGCAAGCGAAAATTTCAATTTTATAATTGAAAGAAAAATGGAAAAATTCACCGCGTCGAGCAAGATTCGAACTTGCGACCTTACGGAACACCGGTCCGACCGCTCCGACCAACTGAGCCATCGACGCAATTATTGGTTGATCGCATCGATTTATTGATTGTGACGTAGTTAAGTGGATATCACTTTTTTGTTATCCATAAACATTTCGGCTGTCACAAAAGTGTGATGTCATAGTTGTTTTACTGGCGATTGTCAGTTTGTTATGTTGAATAGGGGTGCAGCTCATAGACGGAGAGCTGGCCACGTCGGATATGACACAATAATGAGAGCAACGAAACTCTTCTAGTCCGTTTTTCTATATTAAGCTTATTTTTAGACACCCTGGCAGCCGTACAGTGTTGGAGGTCAAAGAATGCAAACCACTTAGCAAAAACAAATCCGAGAGGTTTGATGCACTATTATGAGAAATTATATAAATAATTAGATTAAATCATTGCCAAAAAATTCTGTGGGGGGAAAGTAGTGTCAAACGACGTATAATGTATATAGTTTGTCACGTACTGTTTTTGTTTCCTTAATAATACGCTATGTTTTTTGTTCTAAATGTTAAAATATTGGCCCTGTCCTTTATAACTAAGACAAGTTCGGCAGTTTTTACCTGTTTTGGTATTACTGTTTTCCAATTCAAAAATGTTACTAGTCTGTCACTCTGACCTCCACCCATTAAAAGCTGCCAGATACCCGGATCTAGAAATAAGGATAGTATAGCAATCTAACCAGACGAGTTTTGTTGCTCTCATTATTGTGTCATATACTCATATATGACGTGGCTAGCTCTTAGTTCATCAAAGGGTCACTAACACTGCCTACCTAAACAAAAGGTGTAGACGGGAACGGTCAGCAAACATTCGCTTATCCTCAAAACAAATATTTCCATATTTGTTTTGCGAGAAATATCAAAATGGATGTTGTTGGTACACCGCTTCCGTAATTTTTGCGTTTTTAGTAACAGTTGTCCGATATGGAAATGAATTAAAACTAAACAAAGTAACATTTTGACAAAATTGTTTAGGGTAAACTGACAATTTTATACCAAAAAATTATACAGGTAAGGTACCTACCTTTACGATTTAAAACTAACATAACTACTACTAGTAGTCCGCCTCGCACTGAGAACTCGTGATTTACTTGCAAACGAGATGACCAATATAACAAGACCTTTGTGAATTTTTTTTTGATCGTAACCACAACCTCTTGATGATCCTGCTCATATACGAACTTTCAAATTATGATTGCTGCTACAACCCCAACAAATTTCCTAAAAATCGGACAAACGTTATTAAAGTTATCGCGGAGCAAACCCTCAAAATCAAAAAGCTATAGAAATGCCGAGACGTCCCAGTAGCCGAAGTTGTTTGTAAGAACTTCACTTCGCTTACGCTCCGCTCGTTCGATGAGAAACAAGGTATTTACTATGTATACTTGAGTTTTGGAGCATCCAATATTTCGGCACAGGTTACATGCACCATCGTCACGGTATTAATCAAATATACCGGGAAATAACCCTTTTCTAATAGTAGTAAAAAGGTACTACCTAACTTCCTATTAACATGAGTTTGAAAGTCATAATGTTTCGTTCCTATTATTCCTATTAGTATTAAACACCAGGTTTGCGTTTAATAGTAGCTTATTACCAGTGATCGTAGATTTTTCAGCAAAACCGGTGCAATGACGTTTCCTTGTAAAATTGTTATATAATTACCAACTATCTCTACATTATTACTTAGTTCTAAATGGTTATGATTGTATTTGATAGTAATTTGAACAATTTAATAGCATCTTGAAGCAAATCAAATATTTTTGTTCAATATTTTTTGATTTGCAATTTTTTAAGTAGTTACACTACTATATATAAACTGAAAATAGATGTCATATACTTCAGAAAAAGTGACCAAACCCTCCGGTGTCCGAGGCCAGATTCGAACTGGCGTCTTCAGCTTTCGCGGCTGACGTCCTGACCACTAGACCACCCGGTCACGCATAAAAAGTGACCAAACCCTCCGGTGTCCGAGGCCAGATTCGAACTGGCGTCTTCAGCTTTCGCGGCTGACGTCCTGACCACTAGACCACCCGGTCACGGCGGAACTTGACAAATTTTCTCATGTATATGCAATCTCTGTATTTGAAACGGCTAGGCGCCGTTGACCATACTCTAAGGGCATGCGCAGTACGTGCTTGCACCTCCTATCCGAATCTCTTACGTGATTCTGGTATAGCGAGAGAGATGGTGCTGCCATCTATGAATCTTGAAGCAAATCAAATATTTTTGTTCAATATTTTTTGATTTGCAATTTTTTAAGTAGTTACACTACTATATATAAACTGAAAATAGATGTCATATACTTCAGAAAAAGTGACCAAACCCTCCGGTGTCCGAGGCCAGATTCGAACTGGCGTCTTCAGCTTTCGCGGCTGACGTCCTGACCACTAGACCACCCGGTCACGCGACCGGCGTGACCGGGTGGTCTAGTGGTCAGGACGTCAGCCGCGAAAGCTGAAGACGCCAGTTCGAATCTGGCCTCGGACACCGGAGGGTTTGGTCACTTTTTCTGAAGTATATGACATCTATTTTCAATTTAATAGCCTTAAAATAATAATAAACCTAGCACTGCACCAAAAATGCTGGAAAATCTACGATCACTGCTTATTACTGTGTTAAAGCGTCCATTATTAATCATCAAAAACGCCACAAAATAGCCTTATACAAAAACGTCGTTCCATTCATAACGCCTGTGCAAAATCTTTTTACCTTCTTTGCATTTTAAAAACCCTATATAAAGGAACAAGCCATAAAGTCTCATTAAGGAAGGAGCTCGTATTTAGTGAAAAGAAACGCAAACTGATGTGAGTCGGTATGTTTATGAAACTACTGAGCGGCACGAATGTTCTTTATGCTTTGTGCTTTTTAGGAAGTGCAGTACTAACCTTAGACTAAAGGCCAGTTGCACTAAACCGTCTGTTAACGTTAACGTCATCGTTAAAAAAATCTTGTATGAAAAGTTTGACAGTTTCCTATGGGATGACAGCTCCGTCGCCATATTTAACGTTGATCAGTTCGTTAGTTATGCGTGGTGCAACCCAGTTAGTTAGTTTTGAAATCAGATTTATGATTTCAAAACTAAACTTCCTTGTATTCAAAACTAAAAACTATTCTCGAGACGAATCCATCTCGGATCTCAGCTAGAACTTCAACCTTACATTAATACATTATTTATTTAATTTATACAAAAATGTTGAACTTAAAACTACTACATCGCCCCACAAGACTGTAATTACAGTTTAGTTTAAAACATCTTCTCTTATGTTATAATTTTAAATATATGTATAATAAAGCTAGATGCTAGATCTAGGTAATGTCTTTTTAATCGTTTCTCAAATATATTATAGCTTCTCTCGCATCTAATGGCTTCCCGTAAACTATTGAGTAGGAAGTCAAACAATTGCAGTGGAATATTTCGACGTATTAAAAGTTCAATAAAACCTACATACTTGTACATGCACGTATCATACGCGGCATTAATTAAATGAAAACCGTGGAAAACCGCCGCATGTTAAAACTCAGATATCACCGCTTCTTTCAGAGCTGCGATCAGGCTCATCCCATTTTCGGCATTTACATATTCAAATGTCCAGGAAGGATCAAAGCGGGATCCGGTCTCGTGAAGCCAGAGACAAGTTCATAGTAAAGACCAATCATCACGGTACATTTTTTGCTACTGTATTATTCTGTGTGGCTTAGATGTTCCTTTTTTGTTTTTATTATGATTGTCTCCTCACTGCTGTCTGGTGTAATATATATATTCGCTTTTCCTATAAAGTTTGTATATATACTCGTATGTATCTATAGTATCTACCTTTCTCGTACCTTGTTGTACATGTTGCCGCATTTGTCTACCTCTTTTCACTTTTCCTCTCATCTACTCAAAGGTTAACTGGAAGAGATCCCTTAAAGGGATAAGTTCGCCTTTGTAATTACGTTTTCCTATTGAATGATTGATTTATTTTATTGTTTAACAGAAATGTCAAAGAATATTAATGTAAAGACATCATAAATATGAATTGTTATTTACCTACTTTAATAGTGGCGTTCCTTACCATTTCCTAGTTCAATAACGTTTCTACGTTTTATTATTTGAAACGCTAGCTAATCATGATTAGATGGCAATAAGTTAGTTATACAGAATTTGTTCCACCCTTAGTAGATAATTAATTAGTTAGGTATGTCATACTGAACATCTTTTATTATGAGTGGCGCCGTCGCAACATAAATGTTGGATGTTTCACAGATTTCGGTCGATCAGAATTAGACGTTTTCTATTTTCTATGGAACGTGAAAGTGGTTTTGTACTTTTTTTTAATACCACGACGGTGGCAAACAAGCATATGACCCATCTGATGGTAAGCAGTTACCGTAGCCTATGGACGCCTGCAACCCCAGAGGATTAGCATGCGCGTTGCCTACCCTTTAAGAACCTATACATTCCTTTTTTGAATAACCTCATACTGTAGCCCGCTGGGAAAACCTCGGCAGGGAGTTCATTCCACAGCCGCAGCGTTCGTGGGAGGAAATTCCCGACTTCTTAAGAATCGATACACAAAAACACCCGGTGTAATAAAAAGCCTGAGACATCACTCGGCTGACACATAGCGTTTCTTCAATCGGTGGGGGTATGCATTATTATACGACGATTAACAATCTGTACTATTCACTGGTCCCTGCTGAAAACGGTAAATTCGGTAAGCATTCGCTAAATTGAAGTAAGTGGGAAGTGAGGCGTTTCTGTTTGTTACAGTCGTTGACGTTTCGGATCCGGCCATTTGAGTATTAAGGGGGAAAACGTTTCTTTGACTGCTGGTACAAGCGAGTTTCTAAACAAATTCTTGAGCCTTTGTTACTTTGAAACTAGATGATGTTTCTCACAGAATTTGGATTCGGTATAGTCGGTAGACATTTAGGCCCTAGCTGCCTAGTGAAGATGACAATCGTAAATTGATCGACAAGTTAATTTCCATAAACGTATGGAATATATAAATAATGATATAGGTTTTGATATCGATATAACAATTTTACTTTGGCTAGGTTCCCACGGATATGATGGTCGCACTTGTCTTTACACACACCTGTACACCTAAAGCCTGACCAGAAATCTATGATCATGCGCCATGTTGCGGAATTTTATTGGAACTAATTTCTAACACTGGCAATAATTTTAATGACAGAATGATATGCATGTGTGAGTGCATGTGATAGGCTGTCACTGTCATTGAGGCGGTTTACTTAAATAATAATAAAGTGTTGAATATTAAATAATAAACGACAGAAAATTCCCAAAATTATCAATTGTCAGGAGGGGAACATTGTAGATAGTGTATATAATAAACTGCTGTAAGTAATACGCTCGGGAAATGAAACTTTTTCGCTGTGAAACATTTTCAAATTAACATCCAAGCTGACAGGTAAACAAATCAAGATGTCTCCATACCATAGAGAACTGAACAGTTGCCATATAAATGAGAGTAATAGCGCCCTCCTGACAATAATCATATATTTCTGGTCAGGCTTTAGCATATTTTGACATGTGTCGCGCGAGTTTATACTTCAAGCGCGACTAGAAGTATGAAATGACAGGCGACAACGTAAGATATGCGAGCCCCACTGTTTCTTTCCCTGACGCAGTGTTAAAAAGTAACGATTGTGATAAGTGACAACACGATGCGACAAAATGACGGCGACAAGATCAAAAAGACAAGTAATTGTCACTTGCCCCATGCAAAAACCAGTTTGTAAAAAATACGTGTCTTTCGACTTGTACTTGTGTAAATCACAGACCTTGTCCACGTAGAAGCTGATAAAACTTTCAATCTAATTTACATTCCTTATGGGTTTAATTTCCAAAAATCCTTTATTAGCTCTACAAATATATATTCCTTTCAAGATTATTCCTTAAAGGTGTAGGCCATAGACAAATTAAGCTTAGTACAACTGCAACTGGTTATTAGGTGAAAGATCACACGTGGGTTTCCGCATGCGGCGACGGTGCGCGAGCGAGATAGCGCTCTGCGTGTGTATACCGCTGTCACGCTTGTACACCGTCACCGCATGCGGTTGCGGTGCCAGTGTGGTCGCCTTAGCACGAAAGTTTGACCAGATTAATGCATAACGATTAAGGGAACTGAGGGAGGAGCGGGCAGAGGGCGGGATGGACACCCGTTGTAAAACTTGGTATGGTATTCTGTACGTTGTCTGTCCGGTTTGAGTTAGCGCTACTTTTTTATTTATTTAGGGAAATCTATTATCTAAGAACGCAGAACACGTGAACAAATACTTCACGAACCGCGTCTTAACTAATGGATTATATAAGTAAAGATTAGTTGAAATTTTAGACGATAACCCCCGCGCCCCCTCGGGGTCTTAAAACTTGAGCTGAAACTTGCGAATGCCAGCACCCGGTTAGTTAGCGAACCTTGATCTTGCGAACAATGCTGACAACTTTTAATTGCTATCATTAAGACGTGCCTCGCTGTTAAACAAATTTGTTTACGTTTTTGAACTTTACTCCTTTGCAATAAGGTGCAAGAGTGTTTAAATATCTTTACGTAGATTATTATGTAGGGTGTACAGTGAGTAACAGAAGTAGCTAAGCGGGAGAGGTGTTCAAAATGATCTTGGCTCAACTTTATTTCTAAGAGAATAAGGGCGTGTGAAACTCAACCGCTTAGCTACTTTTGCTGCTGACTGTACTGTAGGAAGAGTTGTGTATATTATGTAGGCCACCCATTCTCAAAGTGTACTCCGCGGAGCCCTGGGGCTCCACAAGCCTCTGTGGAGGCTCCGCGAGAATCATTTTAAAAATGAGAAAAAAACCCGCTCTTCTATCTGTTTAGCACATTTTATTTATTTATTTAAATTTGGGGCTCCGTTAAATATTTCGCTTTACACAAGGAGTCCGTCACTAAAAATGTTTGAGAACTTCTGATGTAGGCTATGTTGTATTCAGTCTAGAAAATAATTAAGACTTAAGCTTATGTGTCTTTTATTTAATCATGTTTATACTAATTCTTAATACTTGAGTCATAATATATTTATATTTTTTGTACTCAATTACCCTCGTGATATTTACTTACCCATTCAGTACTACAGAATGCCATACCAGCCTCGTTCCGCCCACCGTCTGAAACTGCAACTCAGTTTGCTTGGTTAAAATACCCGTAGCCTGAGTTACAGAACACACGGTGCGACGTTGTGCGATCGAGCGTTTTGTATACTGATATAAACCATACGAGGGGCCTCGGTTCGTACTGTCCGAAATTGTAACTTGGTTTGCTTATACCTACCCGTAGTCGTAGCTGCAAAACACACGGTGCGATTTAATGCGATCGAACCTTTTGGTAACGAATATAAACCATACAAGGGGCCTCGTTGCGTACTGTCTGAAACTGTAACTTATATGCTAACTTAATTATATACTTACACCCTGTAACCTCAGCCGCAGAACTCACGATGTGACGTGGAACTGAATAAAGATGAGTAGTTCTTAACCAGTGATTGGCGAATTTATTTATGATCAGAATATCTCCTTGAATAAATAATTCTTTGATTTTGGGAATCCCATAGTTTGTAAAATTATATGGATGGCATAGAAAAGACCGAGCTCCAAGTAGGGCCAAAGGCTCAAAGCATCCACTAGAGGCGTGCAAGCCAACGGGGCTGAAGATCGAGCTGCGGGAAGATAGAGGTCGCACGCAGAACACTAAATACAATTATAAAGACTAAGACAAACAAAGTAAATAACTAAGTAATTTTACAAGACAAAAGGTAGCACAACGCTAAGCATTTTGGTCTTGTTGTTTATACAACAAGACCCAAATGCTTAGAAAAATCCACTGCTAACAACAACACCACTGCCATTCTCAATACAACTTGGGACTCCGATGGCCGGTTGAGAAGTGTAAGACTTCTTCGGCAGATGTCGCTAGACGTCAATGATGATATAGACATGGATGGACAATAACTGTACAAAATCGCGTTCTCTTTTCAGGTTAAAGCACTAGCGTCATCTATCGGTCACACCAGACACTAAATCCTAGTTTCTAATACTTTGTTCATCGCTTAACGCCGACAGAATAACCCGACTCCAGACTCGACAGATGGCGCTGTGGCACTGTGTACCGAAAACAGACGTATAGCCTGAACGCGATTTTGTATAGGCGTTGTCAATCCATGTCTTAATCATCCTTGATGCCTATACAAAATCGCGTTCCTCGAACCTTCAGGCTATACGTCTGTTTTCGGTACGAAGTGCCACAGCGCCATCTGTCGAGTCTGGAGTCGAGTTATTCTGTCAGCGTTAAGCGACGAACAAAGTATTAGAAACTAGGATTTAGTGTCTGGTGTGACCGATAGATGACGCTAGTGCTTTAACCTGAAATAAGAGAACGCGATTTTGTATGGATATTGTCCATCCATGTCTAATTCATCCCTGCTAGACGTCCCCCTAAGACGCATATAGGATATAGTGGAGAAATTCGCAGCCATCAGGTGAGTCTCAATAGCTCAGTTGGTCAAAGCGATGGGCATCCCAGAGTCGCGAGTGCGAGTCTCGCCTGAGGCAGTACACTTTTCTACTTTTCCTTTATTTACAGTTGTTAATGTTAGCAGACATTCTGCTTGATACAGCCGCGTTATGCCGCTACGTGTGTACAACTCCTTTATCCCAGGCAGGTAAAGGATATACTCGACGTATTCTGTACTGTGTTTGAACGGTTTTATTACTTAGTTTGAACACTAGCAACTTGTGTGTGTTGTGTGTTTAAGCTGTTCTTATTGTTTGCCGTAGGAGTGTAATAGGTTTAACGTCTAACGATAGAACGTCTATTTAATAAGTTTATCTACACTCACATTGTAAGTCCTCTAATAGACGGAGAGCTGGCCACGGCAGGAATGACACAATAATGAGAGCAACGAAATTGATATAGTTAGACTGCTATACTATTGTTATTACCTAATCTGGCAATCTGGCAGCTTTAAGCCGGGGGGTTCAAGAGTAGCAGACCAGAAAAGTTGTTTAAAAATCTTGGGAACGACGCAATACTGAGAGTTCTTGCTTTAGTACGATATCGTGGCATTTGATGTATATAATTGGAATATAACGTGGAAGATGTCTCAGTGGGGGGAAAAGAGGCAGGTTGAAGTTAAATGCATTTATACCGGACGCCTGCGGTTTATTTTCTTCTGATCTGTGAAAACTGTTTGTAATTAATCATGCGCTCGAATAAAACTTATTAGTTGACAGCTTTCCATGCCAAGACGATATTACCGATAGTTATTTCTAAATGGGAAATGCACTTTAACAGCCAGGATTCTCGGTTTAAATTGTTATGGAAAAATATGTGACATATTAGGTTTTGTTCTGATAATGAACTTAGCTTACAAAGCCACATCATAATACAGCTACTCGTCACTAGATTGCGCTAATATCTACTAAACATAGACAGGGTATGACATTTGAATTCCAACTGCTGACCCAGCACGGGTGAGCAGTAGATAATTAACCAGTATAAGTGTGCCGCATTGTTACGAATCTCGCGGTCATTTTACACTGGCAGTTAGAGAAGTTGGCTCGCCAAGGGGCGCACGACCATTAGGAAATTACGGATATAGGGCTGCCTAATTTGTCGATAAAAATATTAACCCTTAGCAATATTTTGACCATTGAATACTTAGAGAATTCAACCACCCGGAGTCGCCATTGACAGGCGTTCCCTTCTGCCGAAAACATATGACCAGTGGTCATACACATGTATGGACTGACGTTTATCTAACGTAGCTACGTACGAATAGCCATACATTTGATGTTCCCCTCCACCGCAAAAATCGGCAGACTTTTTTTGTATAGAAAACGACAGACATGACTACTCCATCCGGGTTGAAGTCTCTAAGTTGAATACCGATTCTGATAGCCATGAGCAATAAAAGAAAAGTAATTTCTTATTTTATTATTATATTCTCTTTATTTATCCTTCTTCTTAGGCTAGGTTTTTTTACAATATCAATATAAAAGTAATGTTGGAAATGTCATTGTGATAGTTGCCTTCCCCATTCATTTTAATTACATTAAGTAAGATTGAAACAAGGGTGTACTGAACCAAGTGACAGCTTACGTTTACGGGGTTGTCAAAATCCCCTTCGTTTATTTGCTGCATAACCACAGGTAAGATAAAATATTTATGTAGTTTATAGTAGTAGTTTAGTTAAAATAACGGTTAGATTGGGCAAATTAAGTAAAAAATCTTACATTTATGTATTTTTGTATTAAAATTTCTGATGTATCAGGTAGATTAGGGGCAGGTCCAGCAATCAAACTAATCGCGTACTTGTCAACCCTAGGTAATCGACAAGAAAAATTGTATGTAGAATGTTGACGTCATGTGCCACCGTTCATATGTCAAAGTTCTGTCAAACACTGATTTTGTAGGGAAGATTGAAGAGAAATGGCATGAAACCTTTAAGGAATGAAGATTAACAAGTAAATTACGCTTCGAAAATGGGTATTTTATTGGGTAACAAGACATGAGACATTTTATTTTTGTAAACCTGAAAATGGGTTAAGCTTTCACATGAGCATTGTTTAACTTTACTCGTTTTAATATTATATGTCGATGCTTATCCTTAATCATGAACTTTTATCGATATAAATATCGACCTTGCGCAGCATTTGAGTAGCGAGTATTTAAAGTGACAGAATGATAGAAAGTTCTAGATAAATAAATAGTACTATTCATAGATTATATAATTTTTCAGATGGAGTACAACTGCTAACTACATTTTGTGGTTCCATAATGAGCCAGTGTCCTCGTGGTTACGCACTACACACACATACGCACAACAATATAAATAATGAGCCGCTCCCCCGACAGTCGTGTCCAAACGTCTGTGCAGTCAAGTGCTGTTAAAAAATAATTAAAATATGCCGTCGTGCGTTGTCAAATGCTGCAGAAATGCCACCGGTCAAAAGAAAAAAACGGATGGGGTAACTTTTTACCGTTAAGTAAACAATTCATTGCGTAATCATATTAAAAATCAGTAAATTCGTAAACTATTAACTTCACGGTAGTAGTGTTGCCAGGTGGTTGAATAGGGAAACTTTCCGAACGTAAGGGGGTCTATAATCGCCGCGATATGTTGTCAATACGATATTGACGTTACCACTCCTAACTAGACGTTTTATATTAGTTGAAAACGTGCGTGAAACGTTTTCAACGAATATTATAACGTTACCTAATAGTTAATAACTTTTATGATTTTGTGAGCAAATTATTCTTTATTATTTTTTGAATTCAATTTGTAAATAAACAAAATTATATATATCTTAAAATTATTCCAAAAACTTCGTAAAACAAAAAGCCCATATCTAATCGTTCATTGCACGCGCGAAGTTATGTCCCCACCATCTGTCAAACTTTCGTCTCATACTAACTATCGCTCCCTCTCACTCTGAGCGGCTGACTAGTCGCGTCAGTAATCGACTGGTCAAGCGCTTAGAACGAGATTGAACTATAGTTGGAATGAGAGGTCAGCTCTTAAGTCAAACCGATTGTGTTGATCGATCGAGGAGCATTTTTAACCAACTTCAAAAAAAGGAGGTTCTCAGTTTGACCCGTATGTATGTATGTATGTTTGTTCGCGATTATCTTGCGTTTGGTTGAACCGATTTTGATGCAGTTTTCAAAAAGTTTTTGTTACATTCTGAAAATTAGTATAAAATAAGGCGTCGTTCATTGATTACGTAAGACATTTTTTGCCAGAGACCCCCTTCCGCTACGTAAGAAAAAAAATAATAATCCTCTCTGCAGTAGAAGTAAGACATGGTTAATTCCCCTCCCCCCTACATCGTGTTACGTAATAAATGAATACGTTATAACACTTTTAGTTGTCTTCGTCTTAGCGAGGGCACTGCCGTGCCTCCAGATTAAAAAGGTATAACGTATGCTGAAAATAATAGTATTGGGACGACAAGAGAGGCCACTACACTCAACAGTATTCGTGTAATATTAATAAATAGTAAATTTGGATTTTTTTTAATTTTACCTTTTAGTCGCCTCTTCAGAAATATATTTCATCAAATTTATTAAAAAAGGTGCTTATTCATTCTATTTAACCATATATATTAATAATCGATTTTTTTAAATTCAAAAATACTGTATTAATAATTGGGCAAATTTGTATTACATGGCAACACTCGTCTGGGCACATACATTCAAACCAGCCGTCATCTTGCGTCACAGTTTGTTGTACAGGCATGCTCCATCCTTTTAATTTATTCATCCAAGGTACTATTATTTACTTGGTGGTACTACCAATGCGCAACATAGATTACCTCACTAAGATTCCGCATTATATCGTTAATGAAGGCTGGCAGTCGTTATCTATATGCTGTTTTATTTATTATAGTACATTGTTGTAGAGGCTTGAAAGTAAGCTATAGGTGGATCGAGTTAGTTCGAGGGCCGACCCGCCAGGGGAGGCCCTCGAAGATACGAGTCCACCTATAGCGCTTTCGGCCCAGATATTGCATAGTGCTTTTCACGACTACTGTGAGGAAATAAATCATTTTCTTCACTAGATGAAGTCATTTTCACCGCGTTGATACAATTTTCTAGTTTTTCGGTGAAACAATATCCAATTCAGTATTCCATTCCAGCCTTTTTACTTTTTTTTTCACTTTCAAGAAGCGTTTTTCTATTGTTTGCTTCAAACCGACTCATTAGTTGGAGGCGTTTTTGATAGAAAACTTCAAACGGCAAAAAAAGTTAAAACGCCTTAAGGGTAAATAAATGGTTTTGACGTTTCTTTTTTTTGAAAACAGGTAGTTGCCCAATAAACGCCCTTATTTTATTTTTGAAACATAAAGTTGTGCCAAAAAAAGGCCTTTTAATGTTTTTAATTAATGTAATGACATAACTGGACAATTTACTTTCCAACAAATGACATTTCATCGCTACAATAATATTGCTGTAGTGGTGGTTCAGGTGCTACAGCAAATGCTTATTTTCCAGCTTGGATTTTGACCATCTTTCGTCACATTTCCGAACAGTAGCGTGAAAAATATTGAGCCGCCTGTCGCACCAGTGGATGTAGGTTATGTACAATATTTGAATCTACAAAACCTAACGCCTACTCAATGAACTCGATTCATTTCTCATTTTGTAAGAAAGATTGGCGCCATTCGTATGCGGGAACACTCATACTTTGGCCATATATCGATTTTAAAAACACGTTGACACATTATTATATATAAGATTCCCTGTCATACGCTCAGAATACTCTCGAAGAATGGTAACAATAACACTGTTAGTCCCCTTGAAAGGAGAGGTTTTGTGTTTTTGATAACTACGGACTCTGCATAGGTTTAAAAACTTCCTGCCCGTGAGTACCAAAAAGCTGCTTGTGCAGGCCTTAATTTTTCCTATTATAGACTAAGCTGATGTGTGCACTACCAACATTTCCCAGGCTTCCCTAAACAGACTCGATCGTATATTAGATAATAGAAAACGCTTTATTTTCGTCTTGCGTAAATTAGATTACGTCTCAGGTTATCGTTACCAACTGTACATTAGTTTTGGGATATCCCTTAGGATTTAGGATTTTTACTGTATAAGTTTCAAACGGCTGTACTTACTTGTATTTAGTCACGACACAATATAATCAAAGACTAAATATTTTCATTATTCCTTATTGATAATACAAAAAAATAGCCATATTAAAAATCGTTTTCCTACCTGCACTCAATTTTCTATTCTTTAAAACAATAGATTATTTTTAATTAGTAGGTACAGTCGCCATCAAATATATCGGAGCGGCCAAGGTACTCCAAAATATCTGAACTTACACTTTATCGCCTTGACAATAGAGGCATTGTTCAGATATTTGTGACCACCTTGGCCGCTTCGATATATCTGATGGCGACTGTACTTAAATTATTAACGCTAATATATGTAGTGATCACGCGAGTCGTTTTGTATGCTCAATCTAATGTGCAACATAAGTTGTGCCGTTATTCCCACCAATAGTTGTGTGCACCTTGGCGAGCCAACTGCTCAAACTACCAGTGTAACATGACCGCGAGATTCGTAGCAATGCAGCACACTTAGACTGGTTTATTTTCTACTGCTCACCCGTGCTAGGTCAGCAGTTGGAATTCAAATGTCATACCCTGTCTATGTTTAGTAGATATTCGCGCAATCTATTGACGAGTAACTGTATTATGATGTGGCTCTGTAAGGTAAGTTCATTATCAGAACAAAACCTAATATGTCACATATTTTTTTACAACAATTTAAACCGAGAATCCTGGCTGTTAAAGTGCATTTCCCATTTAGAAATAACTATCGGTAATATCGTCTTGGCATGGAAAGCTGTCAAATAATAAGTTTTATTCCAGCGCATGATTAATTACAAACAGTTTTCACAGATCAGAAGAAAATAAACCACAGGCGTCCGGTATAAATGCATTTAACTTCAACCTGCCTCTTTTCCCCCCACTGAGACATCTTCCACGTTATTTTCCAATTATATACATCAAATGCCACGATATCGTACTAAAGCAAGAACTCTCAGTATTGCGTCGTTCCCTAAATTTTTAAACAACTTTTCTGGTCTGCTACTCTTGAACCCCCCGGCTTAAAGCTGCCAGATTGCCAGATTAGGTAATAACAATAGTATAGCTGTCTAACTATTTCAATTTCGTTGCTCTCATTATTGTGTCATTCCTGCCGTGGCCAGCTCTTAGTCCATAAAACGTGTTCAAAAACGGTAGGCAATGGCTAGCATTACCACAACCGATTTTACTATGATAAGCTTTGTATGCAGTAACGTAATTTTAACTTTATATGCTCAAATATTGATACGTTATGAGTTTTGATAACATAATGTACACCTGCACGCTCCTGCGCGGCCACCGACACGCGCCCGCGCGACCGCCGGCACAATCGAGTTGGCCATGGCGGTGCAATGGCGGCCATTCTATGGTTTCCGATCACGGCATTTTGGATAAATAATATGAGTGTAGATAAAGCAGTGTATGCAACTGTACGTAATTAGGCCTTATTACGTAACAGTTACATAAACTACTATTAGTATACTGCGTCAGTGGTAGGCAACAGATGTAGATAGTACTCATTACGTTATACAGGGTGTAACAAAAATGCTGGTAATTCGTTAAAGGGCATAATTGGTATCGTATTCTAATTATTAAAAACTAAGAAAACAATTTATTCTAGCAAAAAAAATGGTTTTGTGTGGAGGGTCGGCCGGCTGGGATGACGTGTTCCAACAAAATTTTTTTTTTCGCGTCCAAATTTTTTTTCTTCTATTTTTTCTTAGTTGCAATACGATGCTCATTGTGCCCTTAAACGGATCACCACTATTTTTGGTACACCCTGTAGGGATATAATAATGGCTTCAGAATATAATAAACATAACTTCGGAATATAAATTAAATGAACGTTTATTTCAGGCCATTGCCCATATCGTTGTTAGTAAACATAGAATTCATGTTAGTAGTATATACAAATTTACAATTTTCTTAACTTAACACAATTTTCTCCTTATATAACTTTCATGGAATTTGCCTCTCTAAACGAAATTTACAAATGAAAATATTTATATTGAAACTCTATCAAAGGAGTCAAAAACCAAAGGCCCCAATTTGACTAAATCTTTTTCGTCTTAAATTGGTTTAAATTACTTGCAGTAAGGCTGCGGTACCTACTATCCAAACAATTTTACATTTAAGACACCAGGAGGCCGATTCGACGTTCAAAGTTCGCAAATTGTTTTATTATTTTAATGATACGAAAACCTATACAGGGTGTCTCATTCAAATCGGTCAGTATGGGAAAGTCTGAAACTATAAGACATACGAAGATCTGTTCTGAGGAACCATGTCATCGATTTTAATAACAAGAAAAACTGCATTCATTCATTTTAAAAAACATCTGTACTCCGTTCGGGAATCGAACCCGGTTGTTTTGAAAAAAAAAACCTACACTATTTCTATTAAGATATCGATTGTGTAGGTCTTAAGCAGTAAATGTCTGTATGAAACATGATGTCTCAAATGATTAAAATGCATTGTTTCCACATACTTTAATTTATTTTAGTAGGTGCTCGAAGTCACTACGTTTACAATATTCACCAAGTTCAGGTATTTAAAATTGTCTCTATGGTTGTTTGTACCTCTTTGCTGGTGTTGCAACTTGATACATACACCGCTTTATATACATATGACATTGGCATTGCATTAAACCATTCCGGAAGTTTTGTTATCTGCGATAATATTATCTATTGCAATTGCTTACTTCTATTAATCAAACACTAACAATCAATTGAAAAGCCCACTTAAAATAAGTATGTAGATCTGAGACGTGATAAACCTCATTTTGAAAACAACCGGGTTCGATTACCGAACGGAGTACAGATGTTTTTTAAAATGTATGAATGCAGTTTTTCTTGTTATTAAAATCGATGACATGGTTCCTCAGAACAGATCTTCGTATGTCTTATAGTTTCAGACTTTCCCATACTGACCGATTTGAATGAGACATCCTGTATAAGTTAGCCCGAGATGCCCTGCGACTTGCGAGTCGAATAAAAAAGATCGGATTTAAAATTTAAAATCGGCTCCTTAGCTGTAAATTAACAAAGCATTGTGATTTACGTTTACAATTCGTCGAGTTCGTATCTCAGAATTAATTTAAAATTGTTAAGGCTTGATAATCTTGCATTTCGTTATGAAAATGCTTTCATTCTTTTACAGAGTTTAATTATCTTAAAGGGTCTTGTTTAGGAGAAAATGATTAATTGGTTTATTTAATGTATTACTTTTCCTATTTACTTTATTTAGGTATCATTCATTCAGTCAATCCCATTACATGCCTACATAGTTTAGAACGTTGTAAACCCTTGTCATAACCCGTTCATATTTGTCTAATACAAGATTAATAATATAGATAAATAAAGCATTTGACCTGGTTTGTCACAAAAGGCTGCTGGATAAATTTGATTTGTACGGCGTGAGAGGTAATATCCATTGCTGGATTAAATCTTACCTAAGTGAGAGAGCTCAGTGTACAGAAAGAACTAAAGAAGAAGGAAATAATATAGTGAACTATAAATCATGTTACAAACCAAATAAATTCGGGGTACCTCAAGGTAGCGTCTTGGGGCCGTTGCTCTTTTCATTCTATATAAATGATCTTCCGAAAATTATAGGATATCCATCAGTTCTATTCGCTGACGACACATCGATTATTATACCATGCATCAATGATCTGACGTATAAACAAAAGATAAAGCAAACCTTACAAAAGACTATACAATGGCTAGGAAATAACAACCTGTCCATAAACATTATTAAAACTAAACATGTACAATTCCTTACTAGAAAGAGCAAACCTAAAGGACTTGATATCACATATAACGGAGAACAAGTTGATAAAGATCACAGCACAAAGTTTCTAGGCATACATTTGGATGAGCATTGTAACTTTAATGTCCATGTTGAAAATGTATGTAGCAGATTGAACAAATTTATTTTTCCACTCCGAAAGTTACGAGAATCTGTATCATGTGAGTCAGCCCTAGTAGCATACCACGGCTACGTTATGTCTATACTCCGCTATGGTCTTATTATATGGGGAAATTCCCCTGATATACAAAAAGCTTTTCTTAAACAAAAAAAATGTATTAGAGCCATATTTTCACTTAAGCCACTAGACTCATGTAAACCCATATTTAAACTTCACTAACTTTTGTCGTTGCCTTCGTTATATATATACGAAACAGCTGTATTTGTGCATAGCAATCAACATTATTTTAACAAAAACTATGAAGTCAACAGCTACAACGGCCGGATAATCAGACAAAGAGACCTATTATATGTACATAAAGCTCGCTTGAAACAAACGACAAATAGTCCATATTTTATGTGTGTTAAAATATATAATAAGGTTCCAAGAAATATAAAAAATCTACCTTTTAATCAGTTCAAAACGAGCTTGTATGCCTGGTTATGTGAACTAAATGTTTATTCCTTAGATAAGTTTTTTAATGATAAATATACATAGTTGATAGTATGCATGTTGTTGGATAAGACTTGTAAATAGGATAAGTCTCTGTATCTTGTTGGATCATTAATTCATTAACAATCCACCAAAAATACAGATAATTTTTTGCATGCTTGTCTAAGTAGAATATGGAGAACCTGTAATTACTATATTTATACTAACTCTATGTAACCCGTATTCCGCAAATAAAATTCATTCATTCAAAGATTAATAAGTCATTACTTTTGATATATTTAGCTCCATTTTTAGTTAGCCTGGCCTGAACGTGAGTAACAAATTATCATAGTTCATAACATCGCAGAGGCCTGGTTGATTTTATATATAAATAAATAATAATAAACCCGCGGGGGCAGCTTGTGGCGAGCTGACGGTGAGTGGCGACACCGCGGACCCCTATTCCAGAGGGCCCTTTCCATCTGGCCCTCGCCTCTGTGCTTACCTTAACTGGCCGGCCAGAGTGGAGTCGCAAGAGCGGGACCTATGCTCCAGGTTGGAAGTGTAAAATGTCATAATGCCGGCGGCCTGCTGAACGGATTACCGGGATCTGGCTACCGCAGACTCACCTCTCGACAACCTCATAGCCCACGCACCGGTGTTGCCCTTGAGCCATCTTTGATGTCGCTTTTTACGGGGGCCCATCTTGCGGCGGGCGAGTCACCGTCTGCCGGAAATAAAATTGGATACCGTTATACTTATTAGGCAGGCGTCCGGTTCTTCATCCAATAGCCCAGTAGTTAGTCCATACTTTTCACCCAATAGCCTAGTACATTTTAGACTCCATTAACTCTCAATAGTCTTTACACCATGGCGGATGCTGTCTCTGCGTGCGTCCCATGACACGAGTAGGGGCAGCATCCGCTTAGTGCACCCCTCACTTTTCATTCAATTGTCGAAAGGGCCTCTGCGCGTTGGCTTTGGCTCCACATATGCCTCCCAAAGGTCCGGAACAGAATTGTTCCGTGGTCGGGAAAGACATACAAATAAATAATAATAAAAATAATAAATAATTTTTTTATTGCGGGCGACTTATAGTCCATATATCATAAAAGATCTTTAAACCGAAACCGATATATCTTGTTAGTTACAGTTTTGCTTATAATCTAATGTTGCAACCGAGATGCTGATTCAAAGAGTAAAATTGTTACAAATTTATTGCAGAATAGAACGTTTGTAAGACCAAACAATCATAGACATCATCCAAAACCTTACTTTATCTTAGCCTATAAGGTCCTAAATATATAAAGGACTAGCTTTTGCCCGCGACTTTATACGTGCCTAAATAAAAAGTGATGGCAAACATTTAACCACACATACGACCCCTCCCTCCTTTTCACCCCCCTGAAGCAATGATTTCCATGTGAAAAACTATTCCATCCCCTTCCTTGGGACACAGACTATCTCCATACGCTTACTCCTTCAGCTGTTAAGTTAGAGATAAAGTGAAATCTGATTTTGAGCCAATAAAGTTTTTGTAGAAACATTTTGGAAGTCATCCGCCAAAAATATTATTTATCATAACATTCATAACATCAAATTTAATGTTTAAGGTGCCCCATTAATTAGTGCCCTGTAATATGTGACACATTTGTCATATTATCAAATGTTTAAGGTGACCCATAATTGTGTCGTCTGACACATATACGAGTATTTCAGTTTGTCTCATTTCTCACATGTAAAAAAATAGTTTTTCACCTCAGCAGCTCGAACGTGCTCGAAAGTGCGACTTTCGTCACTCCAGGGAGTGAGACAAAGTAGTTTTTTAATTTAGTGAAGGCCAGGAACTGCCACTTCATTTCGGGGTCTATTACAAATTCGAAATACATATTTTAAACCTTTATGTATATTCTCACTACTGAGGTGAAAAGTTGTATGTGTCACATGAGAGCAAAGTTATTTTACATCTCGTGTTTTTGAGTCCCTCGCTACGCTCAAGATTCTAACTTAGAATCACTTGCTTTGCTCGTGATTCAATTATAGAATCTTTCGCTTACTCGGGACTCAAAATCAACACTCGCAAGAAAAACCAACTTTCCTCTCTTGTTGCACAAATAACTATTACAATGCTTTTACGAGACGTGAGACTAAAACTCATTTGTAGACAAATATTAAGAATAATATACTCGTAATATTATTAATTTAAAAGCATAGGTACAACTGGATGTTACATATACTTGATAAATAAACGGATAAAGAACTAGTTAAGAGTTAGAAATATGTTGAGAAGATTTTCATAGTTAAAAGACAAAAGTTTTACCTCAACAAATTTAACTTTTAAATAAAACTGCATTTCCAAGATATTTCGAATACAAATCCAATTCAGAAATACCTTTAAATGGCATTTACTAACTACTGAGTCCTAGGGATTTCTTATCTTGCTATGTTTCAACCATAGACTATCTCTCATAGAATCGGCAAAATACTCACTAAACTACTTGAATTACCTCGTGTGTCGTGCAGTAGGAGCAATAATAGTTGATGTTATAATGTTTACTATTTATGAATCTTAACTATATTACTTAAATTATTTGTACCGCACGCACAGATTATATTAAAATTTCCATACCTTTATTATTATTTTCGTTTTAAATTACATCTAATCTCTTAAATTGGTCACAAAATATGAGTTTGAAATTGATATAATTTAGCGAGGTTCACTAATTCCATTGTATGGTTTAATTTTGTCACAGAATAACTAATAGTACAGAAAATTCCCTCCTTAACAAAAGTCAGATTTAGGTAAAAAAATTATACCTATACTCGCCGCCTGCAAGCAAACTTGAAACTTATAACCGCGCGCGAACCGTGAATCTTCTTTGCGCGCCGCAGTTTTATGACCGAGCTGTGAGCGTCGGTCGGCACGGGGTTGTCACTTGACAAGTTTTTGTATATATACCTGTTGATTTATTATTTTTAAGATAAATGTGTAGGAATTACAAACGTTGATTATGTAAACATGAAAATTTTGTCCGGAGATAGAAATTTTTATAGACATTATGTCTGGTTCTCACGGAAGTAGGTATGCCACAGCCGTATTCCTTTGAAAAAATGTCAGTCAGTTCCTAATATTGTTTCTGGGCAACCGATATTCAATAAATTAAGGATGTTTATTTTAACTATTACTTAGTAAGGAAAGGACTTCGGGACCTTTCAATATCGTCCGGAATTTAAAAATGTTATTTCTGCTTCATTGTTCTTCCGCTTATTCAGACATCCGTAAATACATTTTTTATACGGATTAGATCGAGATAGGTTTCGAAGCCATTGTGAATTTTAAATTTTGCGCGAGCGCCACGAGTATCGTGCGAGCCGAGCGGCAGCCCACTACCATACGCCTGCCCGGGAGGCGCGCCGGCCAAATGTACCTAAACTGCGTAGTGAAACCCCCCTGATTTTGTGTAGAAGACTGTAGCGTCTTAACAGCCAAGTCTCATTAATTATTTGACACTTGATAAATACGAAAATCTAGTATGTTTTGTCATACTTACAACAATAGGATACAGCGAGATGTTTAAGATGGTTTGATGTCAATAATATTTTGTCGTGCTTAGTACTTATACATATCGAGCCCTCATCGTAAATAAGCACTTTTAGTTCCCCCACGCATTTTAGCCAGTGCTAAGTAGACTTACCTACTTAATTGAGGCTGTAAGGTGCGGGATGAACACAACACTGATGTACTTCATCTATCGCTTGTGATCTGTGACAGCCGTCTTTAGAAAACACTCCCAAGGTGCGTTCAAGTCACTGGAATCGGCTAACTTGACTGGGAACTTGACTTGTAAGTTGCCCCTTAGGACCGTTTCGCTTAATTAGCTAGCTTTAAGGCAAGCATCTTTAAAATAAACATTTTAATGTAACTATACCAAAACTTGTAATGAAAACACTGGTTATTTGTTAAAGGGCTTAATTTTAATCGTATTGTCTAACGAGCGGAGCGTAAGCGCAGGGAAGTTCTTACAATTAACTTCGAACACAACTGTCACCTAACTACTGGGACGTCTTTGCATTTCGATGGCTTTTTGATTTTGAGCGTTTGTTCTGCGATAACATTAGAAACGGCGATTTTATATTAATAGTTTATTCATTCATATTAAGCTTTTATTTTGAAAAAAAATACACAAATAAGTATGGACAACTATATTTTTTCACAGTTATGTGTAATCTCTTTAAATAAAACCATTTTTGTACCTAAACCCCAAATTCTGAGACATCTATGTCTTAAATACTAAAAAGGTCCTTGATTAAAATAAAGACTGAATAAAAAGGTTCTAAACTAGCGCTGTTAGCTTGCCAACTTTTATGTTTAGCTATTCAGCTACCTCGTTAAAGGCTAATTTAAATTTAAATTGTTTTTAATTATGCGTTAACAACTAGTAATTTATGTTGTGTAAGTTAGTTATGTTCTAGGTAGTTTATGTTTAAAGTAAATTTACCGTGAAGAAGAACAATGTTTACGTATAGTTCTTGACCATATGTACATATAGCTTCCGCTCGGTGTTACACAACGATGACTGTTACACAGTAGTACAACAGTCGTTAAATCAAACCGCAATCACACTCTATTTGAGGTTGATTATCGTATTTTTTTGAAGACCTTAAAAACATTTTCAAAGGTAAAGGACTAGCTTTTGCCCGCGACTTTATACGTGCCTAAATAAAAAGTGATGGCAAACATTTAACCACACATACGACCCCTCCCCCCTTTTCTTCCCCCTGAAGCAATGATTACCATGTGAAAAACTATTCCATCCCCTTCCTGGGGACACAGACTATCTCCATACGCTTACTCCTTCAGCTGTTAAGTTAGAGATAAAGTGAAATCTGATTTTGAGCCAATAAAGTTTTTGTAGAAACATTTTGGAAGTCATCCGCCAAAAATATTATTTATCATAACATTCATAACATAAAATTTAATGTTTAAGGTGCCCCATTAATTGGTGCCCTGTAATATGTGACACATTTGTCATAATATCAAATGTTTAAGGTGACCCATAATTGTGTCGTCTGACACATATACGAGTATTTCAGTTTGTCTCATTTCTCACATGTAAAAAAATAGTTTTTCACCTCAGCAGCTCGAACGTGCTCGAAAGTGCGACTTTCGTCACTCCAGGGAGTGAGACAAAGTAGTTTTTTAATTTAGTGAAGGCCATGAACTGCTACTTCATTTCGGGGTCTATTATAAATTCGAAATACATATTTTAAACCTTTATGTATATTCTCACTACTGAGGTGAAAAGTTGTATGTGTCACATGAGAGCAAAGTTATTTTACATCTCGTGTTTTTGAGTCCCTCGCTACGCTCAAAATTCTAACTCAGAATCACTCGCTTTGCTCGTGATTCAATTATAGAATCTTTCGCTTACTCGGGACTCAAAATCAACACTCGCAAGAAAAACCAACTTTCCTCTCTTGTTGCACAAATAACTATTACAATGCTTTTACGAGACGTGAGACTAAAACTCATTTGTAGACAAATATTAAGAATAATATACTCGTAATATTATTAATTTAAAAGCATAGGTACAACTGGATGTTACATATACTTGATAAATAAACGGATAAAGAACTAGTTAAGAGTTTGAAATAAGTTGAGAAGATTTTCATAGTTAAAAGACAAAAGTTTTACCTCAACAAATTTAACTTTTAAATAAAACTGCATTTCCAAGATATTTCGAATACAAATCCAATTCAGAAATACCTTTAAATGGCATTTACTAACTACTGAGTCCTAGGGATTTCTTATCTTGCTATGTTTCAACCATAGACTATCTCTCATAGAATCGGCAAAATACTCACTAAACTACTTGAATTACCTCGTGTGTCGTGCAGTAGGAGCAATAATAGTTGATGTTATAATGTTTACTATTTATGAATCTTAACTATATTACTTAAATTATTTGTACCGCACGCACGGATTATATTAAAATTTCCAAACTTTTATTATTATTTTCGTTTTAAATTACATCTAATGTCTTAAATTGGTCACAAAATATGAGTTTGAAATTGATATAATTTAGCGAGGTTCACTAATTCCATTGTATGGTTTAATTTTGTCACAGAATAACTAATAGTACTACCGTACAGAAAATTCACTCCTTAACAAAAGTCAGATTTAGGTAAAAAATTATACCTATACTCGCCGCCTGCAAGCAAACTTGAAACTTATAACCGCGCGCGAACTGTGAATCTTCTTTGCGCGCCGCAGTTTTATGACCGAGCTGTGAGCGTCGGTCGGCACGGGGTTGTCACTTGACAAGTTTTTGTATATATACCTGTTGATTTATTATTTTTAAGATAAATATGTAGGAATTACAAACGTTGATTATGTAAACATGAAAATTTTGTCCGGAGATAGAAATTTTTATGGACATTATGTCTGGTTCTCACGGAAGTAGGTATGCCACAGCCGTATCCCTTTGAAAAAATGTCGGTCAGTTCCTAATATTGTTTCTGGGCAACCGATATTCAATAAATTAAGGATGTTTATTTTAACTATTACTTAGTACGAAAGGACTTCGGGACCTTTCAATATCGTCCGGAATTTAAAAATGTTATTTCTGCTTCATTGTTCTTCCGCTTATTCAGACATCCGTAAATACATTTTTTATACGGATTAGATCGAGATAGGTTTCGAAGCCATTGTGAATTTTAAATTTTGCGCGAGCGCCACGAGTATCGTGCGAGCCGAGCGGCAGCCCACTACCATACGCCTGCCCGGGAGGCGCGCCGGCCAAATGTACCTAAACTGCGTAGTGAAACCCCCCTGATTTTGTGTAGAAGACTGTAGCGTCTTAACAGCCAAGTCTCATTAATTATTTGACACTTGATAAATACGAAAATCTAGTATGTTTTGTCATACTTACAACAATAGGATACAGCGAGATGTTTAAGATGGTTTGATGTCAATAATATTTTGTCGTGCTTAGTACTTATACATATCGAGCCCTCATCGTAAATAAGCACTTTTAGTTCCCCCACGCATTTAAGCCAGTGCTAAGTAGACTTACCTACTTAATTGAGGCTGTAAGATGCGGGATGAACACAACACTGATGTACTTCATCTATCGCTTGTGATCTGTGACAGCCGTCTTTAGAAAACACTCCCAAGGTGCGTTCAAGTCACTGGAATCGGCTAACTTGACTGGGAACTTGACTTGTAAGTTGCCCCTTAGGACCGTTCCGCTTAATTAGCCAGTTTTAAGGCAAGCATCTTTAAAATAAACATTTTACTGTAATTACTTATACTAAAACTTGTAATGAAAACACTGGTTATTTGTTAAAGGGCTTAATTTTAATCGTATTGTCTAACGAGCGGAGCGTAAGCGCAGGGAAGTTCTTACAATTAACTTCGAACACAACTGTCACCTAACTACTGGGACGTCTTTGCATTTCGATGGCTTTTTGATTTTGAGCGTTTTTTCTGCGATAACATTAGAAACGGTGATTTTATATTAATAGTTTATTCATTAATGTTAAGCTTTTATTTTGGAAAAAAATACACAAATAAGTATGGACAACTATATTTTTTCACAGTTATGTGTAATCTCTTTAAATAAAACCATTTATGTACCTAAACCCCAAATTCTGAGACATCTATGTCTTAAATACTAAAAAGGTCCTTGATTAAAATAAAGACTGAATAAAAAGGTTCTAAACTAGCGCTGTTAGCTTGCCAACTTTTATGGTTAGCTATTCAGCAACCTCGTTAAAGGCTAATTTAAATTAAAATTGTTTTTAATTATGCGTTAACAACTAGTAATTTATGTTGTGTAAGTTAGTTATGTTCTAGGTAGTTTATGTTTAAAGTAAATTTACCGTGAAGAAGAACAATGTTTACGTATAGTTCTTGACCATATGTACATATAGCTTCCGCTCGGTGTTACACAACGATGACTGTTACACAGTAGTACAACAGTCGTTAAATCAAACCGCAATCACACTCTATTTGAGGTTGATTATTGTATTTTTTTGAAGACCCTAAAAACATTTTCAAAGGTAACGCCTTGAGGCACAGTGTGGACACGTCATACTGCAAAACTCGTTTGAGTGCCTTTGTGTGCACGGCACATCTGTACACACTTCAATGTATGTGTACTGTGCGTGCGTCTTAGGGCGCTGTTTCCGCTGTCGTAAATGACGTTTGACAATACACCGCCATTTTGCTTTTATCAATGCGCTGCAACCTGAAGGATTACCCTACTAGTTCCCTACCAATCGGCCACCGCGGGGTGAGGTAATTCCGTTCGGGGCGGGGCGGAGCGTGGCCGTTCTGTATGAAGTACTATTATTTATTCTGTGCTTTAGGTAACATGACTGTATTAGTTTACATCAATGATTAAAATATTTGTCTTACTACACAGTTAAAAGGTGAAAATATCGGTCCAAATATCAGTTTGGTTCACAGAAAAATTAGAGTTTTCCAAGATCACGCACCCAAAATCAAACGCTTAGTTTTTCGACCCAACCAACACAACCGCCATTTTGTCGGGTGACCAGGGGGCTTAGCCAAGATGACAATCGTTTGTAGAAAACGAATTGAAACGGTATCCGTCTCTCTATTGCACTAATATGGAAGAGTGAGCGAGAGCGTGTAGCGTTTCGTTTCGTTTCCTTACTTTGAATAAATGTCTTAAAAATATTGTAGAAGTTAAGAGAAAGACTAAAGAAATATAGTTACCGCGGCAACAGGACACAATATTATTTAGTACACATTTCTAACTTCTTATTATTGTTGCAGCAACATCGCTAGTGACGTACGCTGGGGAGCGATACGACTTTATCCTGGAAGCCAACAATGAGATAGATAATTACTGGATACGGTTCCGAGGCCTCATGGACTGTGACGAAGTGTAAGTATAGTCTTTTTTACTTTTTTATAGGATACGGGAGTATCCCACTGCTAGGCAAGAGCCCTCCTTCCATTCCGGTCTTGTGCCATCAACCACAAGTTTCTATCGAAGGTGGTCGTCTCGCCATCGTCGCCGAGGTATTATTGTAATTTAAGAATTTAATTAGAAGACACAGTTTTGAGTAGTACTTCGTTTTGAAATAGTCAGATTTGGACTCATTAACATTATTTTTTCTTTGGTATTTCTCTTAAACTATAACCTATTGTTGGTTTACTTAACCTTGGTCTGATATGTTTTTTTATTGAAAAACGCATTTATATGTATTTTTAAGTTTTGATTTACTGTGTTTTGGAAAAATAAGTCCCGCCGAGTTTCTTGCCGATCATAATTCTTCTCGCGTCAGAACCGGTGCAGGGTTAGAACCGGTGTAGTTTTTTACTTTGATAAACTATCTGACGCGTGTAAAAGTGCCCTTGTGGCCTACTTACTGAATAAATGTTTGAGTTTGAGGTTCGCCGCGGCCCCAAGTTCTGTTTCGTGGGACCTATTTGGTTGTCATTTTAGCCCACAAGTCAACGGACATGCAGCAAACGCGTCACGCCCAATTTCGTTTGAGCTTAGCGGCTGTTCCAGCTACGTCAGTATAGTCTAGCATACCAGTTTTGTTAGTAAAGAAAAAAATACACTGATTCTACTGATCTTTTTTCCGGAAAGTATTTATTTAAAATAGTTCGGTATCAGTGTCAAACTTTTCAGGAATCTGCACACCAAGTTGCACGAAAGAGCTTACGCAAGTGCCGTAACTGAAAAAAAACAAGAATATTAAAATAAATAACTTCACACAAATTCCTAATCACTTATTTGTAAAGGCAGTAGACACACACATATTCACATTTAACTGAGAGGTCAGACACTAAGATTGATGAGGTAACAAGATAACTTTAGCAATGTGCCACCGTAACTCGGATAGCCTAGGGCAAATGCAGAAGACGCTGGTTCGATTCCAGCATTGGGCAACAAAGGCCTTGTTCACGTTTTCTTTCGTATATTAGTTTAGAATTAAAGTTAATTATAAACTGAAGTAGATAAAGTTACAACTGACCAGGCCCCGTAGCCAAGATGACAATCGTTTGCAGAAAACGAAACGAATCGCTACATGCTCTCGCTCACTCTTCATTACTGCGATAGAGAGACGGATAGCGTTTCGATTCGTTTTCTGCAAACGATTGTCATCTTGGCTAAGCCCCCTGTTAACGGACTATACGTTGCCCTTTCGAGCGTTAGTTTGATTTAATTTATTTGTATGTGTTCTTCTTTTAAAAGTACTTGTTTAATAAGTAAGTAAATATTCTTTATTGCACCAAAATGTTTTTTTACAATAAACTTAAAATAAGGTAACAACAGGCGGTCTTATCGCTAAAAAGTGATCTCTCCCAGACAACCTTTGGGTAGCAGGAAATGAAGAATTAATTAATTTTAATTTTTGCCATTCCCCATTTCAAATGATTTTTCTGGCCCTACTATACCTAAAAACGACTTCTCTGATTACGATACTTACTAGGCTATCTGTGTCAAGCGTCTTCCCATCTCCCGTAGTTTTTCGTTGTAGCAATCTAATCTGAAAATAATAGATAGAATATAACTAATTTATTCTTTTATTATAAAAGTAATTATAAATATTTTATTTTAAAACATACATAATTATTTTAACTACAATTTTATAATCCGCAACGCAGGCTTCGTCAGGTGTATACACAAAAAAGATCAACCCCAGGTTTCGTCACATAACAATCAAAGATGAAATCCGCCACACACCTTAGTCACACTGACTACCCCGGACCGTAGCTGGCTCAAACGTCCCCATGACATTTACGAGAAAGTGCCACTACACGAAACTGCGTCATCTTAGCGTGGTTTCAACGATAGCCAATGCTGACCTTCCAATGTCAAATCAGGCCAAGATGACAAACGTTTGCAGAAAACGAAACGAAACACTACACGCTCTTGCTCACTCTTCTATATTAGTGCGATAGAGAGACGGATAGGGTTTCGATTCGTTTTCTGCAAACGATTTTTATTTTGGCTAAGGCCCCAGGTGAGAAATTGAAGGCAGTAACACGGGGAAAGAAAGCTAACATACTCGTAAAATAATAATAATAAATGTACAGACATTGAACATCTAAACAAAATACAAGATGAAATTTAAAATTTAATTATAGAATTGAAAGAAAAATGGAATAATTCACCGCGTCGAGCAAGATTTGAGCTTGTTGCCTGTTCGGTACAACCTTATTACCAATTTAGTTTTTGACGTAAAAAATATATTATGTCAATGTGTCACTTTCCTTTTATTTGTTTCTGGACAACATTGAAATTAATATAGAGGAAATGACACGTCAACGAAAAACGAGTGTCGATTTTGAGGTACCATCGCCCACACTGTTAACTGCCCATCGGTGGACCTTATATCTTTTGTAATAAGGTACACCGATGTACAGTTAAGCGTGTTGCTGTTTGTACTGGAGCTCTTAACACGGCGGTTGTTCCAGTTTTTTCTTGCCAGGAGTCATCAGCGCGTGAATATATTAGAGTGAGCGAGTATTTGCGCTAATACAAGTCCACTCTCTCGTCCTCTAGTTCCAGTTACCAGTGGAGCGGAGGTCCGCTACGACTAGTTAGTACTAGAAGATGCAGTAACTGGCCGCATGCCTCTACGAATCCCGACATGCGCCCTTTCAGGCACGTTACGGACGCCCTGCTGCAGCGCCTCGGTTGCCGGATCATTTGCCGTACTGGCGGTGACCGCCTTCCGAGCTGTTGCAGGCTTTATGCACTGTGCGAGGGGATTATCCCATTTTACCATGCCCTAAATTAGGACACAGCCCCTTCACTGAGTTTAGCCCGCGGATCGACGCGGTTTACCAGGGTGTGGCCGCTGTGTGCAACAGCTACGTGGAGCCATCAGTAAAGAGATTTATCGAGCATCTGCAAACTAATCAGAGAACACTATCTACGTTTGGAGACCGATCAGTGTCCTCCGACCGGTTCTGCTGTCAGACACCCCATATACACCCCTCAGACACCCCATATACACCCCAAAGTGTATAGGTTTTGATGTCCAGAGCTCTCAATATGGCGGATTTTTCGGCCGCATTGGGTTTTTACGTATATACTCGTCATCTCTTTTTGCTTATGAATAAGGCGCTGAGTTACAACGAGGCGAATATATTTTGATGTGTTTTGATTTACATATGTCGTATCCCCTATATAGTACATCCATGCTGGAAAAGCACATTAATTTTTATACACGATGACATTTAATCGGCAACCCAAATCAGGAACCAATTTTACTAATTCAGTTATCGATAGCGATCACATTAATGAGGCAGTGGGGCTTTTTATTTAAAGTGTACACTCCTGTTTCCTCGTGATTCTGAGTCAAATTCACTTAAAATTTTCAAAGAAAAGGAGTGTATAAGTACAACTTTAAATAAAATGGCCCAAGTGCTACTTAAATGTGATCACTATCGATAACTAAATTAGAAAATTTGGTTCCTGATTACCGATTAAATTTTACCGTGTATAAATAAAGAACCAGTGAATTTTACTATAATGTTTCATAATAAATATGTAGGTAAATATGTAGGACATGACCGCAAGGTCGCAACTACGAATCTTGCTCGATGCTCCTTCTTTCTTTTCTTTCAATTATATAATTGCTGTTTCGCTGGCACGTGTCTTCTTTGTGCAAAATGGCCGAACCTGCACTCGTTGACGAACGTCAGCTCGTCTTCTGAGCACACCGGAACGTACGCGCTGGGGCAGGTGGAACAATTCATCTGGCTCGGAATGGGCAAGTCGTCTGTGAGTGACGATGCTAGAGATATCAACGGGACTATGTAGACAACTGAAAAAAGAAAGAATGTTCGACATACGCGCGGAAATAGTGATTTAGTGAAATATAAGTAATTAAGTTTACAACTATAGTGGCAGTTGCAGCTACAAAAATGTACAGCTTTTCGTGAAAAAGTGGTTTCCTTCAGCATGATTATTCCTTAAGACCCAAGGATGGATTTGAGAAGTGGAGCCACCAAGATTTTTGATCTATATTCTTAGGGGGGGGGGGGGGGGAGGCTCTCAACTATATCTTGATATCTCCATAAGTTAAGCTACTAGGCCAAGTTTGGTATCGTTTTCGTATAAATCGGGGATGCTGAATTCATTAATGGTATAATTTTGGCACCATTCTGAAGCAA
Organism: Pammene aurita; assembly: GCA_947086415.1. NCBI lineage: Eukaryota > Metazoa > Arthropoda > Insecta > Lepidoptera > Tortricidae > Pammene > Pammene aurita. The sequence goes on from OX352291.1 coordinate 6,461,374, forward strand.
AAATATGTATAATTAAAATATAACTAATTTTGAAACTCCCTGTTTCACAAGGAAAAAATCCATAACTTATAAACAATTATGAATCTTGAAAAAATAAAAGGTGCTTTAGAGAGCCCTATTATTTCATCATTAAAGAAAAATCTCATGTCAAACTAAAACTTCTCAACTCAACCTACTTTGAAACTAGTAGTCCGCCTCGAACTAAGAACTTGATTTACTTGGTAACGAGATGACCAATACAACAAGACCCTTCTGAAGTATTTTTTTCGCCTTCTAGCTCCACAACCCCTTGATAGATCCTGCTCATATACGAACTCTCAAATTATATGTATCTTTACTACAACCCCAACAAATTTCATGAAGATCAGAAAAACGTTACTGAAGTTATCGCGGAACAAACTTTCAAAATCAAAAAGCCATCGAAATGCTAAGACGTCCCAGTAGCCGAAGTTGTTTGTAAGAACTCACTTTGCTTACGCTCCGCTCGTTCGATTAAAAGATGGTGCTGCTACAGATGCCATATTGGCTAAAAGCACTCAACGTTTAACAACTACCGTATATAATAGATTACCAAATGCTAGTACGGTGAATATGCTGTAGTGGTAGCATTAAATGCCTCTCAGAATAATTAACAGCGTTAACTCACCCACGGCAATCATTTTCGCTATGGTTGTATTGAATGGTTTTAGCACACTAATCGCGTTTTAACATCCACAGTTTTCAGGGCTTAATTCCTAAATCATCATTTGTTAAATGAAGGAAAATAAATTTGATATCTGAGCCTGCTTGCTCTAAAACTAAAGTACCTGTATTTTTCTTAGTCTACCTGACCATTTAAAGGGCCAACTTTGCGTGATATACCTAATCCGTTCAAATTTAAGATCATGCGTTTATGCTACAACTATGTACCCAGGCCGCTTTTAACTTCCATGTAAGTAAACAAAACATACAAAGAGCTCAAAGAGGACCCAGTGTGTTGACGATGAGGGACCTTCTTGTTCCTTTAGTCGTCAACACAGTGAATCCTCCTTTTTGTAAAGGGTCGGCAACGCGCATGTGACGCCTTTGGAGTTGCAGGCGTCCATAGGTTACGGTAGCTGCTTACCATCAGGCGGGCCGTATGCTTGTTTGCCACCGTCGTGGTATAAAAAAAAAAAAAAAAATACAAATAGTATAAAATATTACGGTTACACTCACATCAGTCACTATGGTTTAAGAGCTGGCCACGTCAGATATGACACAATAATGAGAGCAACGAAACCCGTGTAGTAAGATTGCAATACCGTCCTCATTGGTAGATCTGGGCATCTGGTAGCTTTTAATGGTTGGAGGTCAGAGTAACAGACTAGCAAAGTTTTTGAATTGGAAAAAAGTAATACCAAAATAGGTTACAAATGCCGAAGGCATCTTATTTATAGAGGACGGGGCCTATTTTTTAACATTAGAACAAAAACTATTGCGTAATATTTCGGAAACAGAAACAGTAGGCGACAAACTATGAATTACATTATACGTCGTTTTGGACTACTTTCCCCCATCAGAAACTTTTGGCAATGATCTAATAATTTATATAATTTTTAATAATACTGCATCAAAACCAGAAGTCTAGGATTTGTTTTCTTAAAGTGGTTTGCATTCTTTGACCTCCACCACTTTACAGCTGCCAGATGTCCGGATCTTGAAATAAGCATAGTATAGCAAACTAACGAGAGGGGTTTCGTCGCTCTCATTATTGTGTTATTGTGTTGTGTCATCTGACGTGGCTAGCTCTCCGTCTACTAGTGTCACTACGCACGACATGTTTCGGAGAATCTTGGTCTCCATCTTCAAGCATAAGAGTGCTATTCAAACCGGTCCGTGGCGCACTACTGCAAGGGCGAGTGTAACCGTTATATTTCAGTTTTAGTATGTCTTATTCCTTCGAAATATTGAAGTCGGTTGAAAATTACATTATTGTTTCCGAATATAGCCGCAGGACATTAGCTGGTACCGCTATCGGAGTAATTACTGGCACGGACTGATTGGATTTAGCCGCTATTATAAAACCAGTGGAAATGGCCCGGAAATGTAAACATACGACTTTATCCAATAGGGAAGATGCAGCTATAATATTTACCATTATTTTGTAATCAAAATGTTGACAAACATAAAATAATAGGTATTAAAACGTTTTTACTTTAATTTATACTAATTTTAAACATTAATTACTATTTAAAGTAATGTGAAACTGAACGTATGGAACGTATTTTTATCCACCAATCATCGTCTGGTGACGTCACTTCTGTTTTGACAACTATGGATGGTATAGTAAAAGATGACAATCTCATATGGCGGAATTTAACGCCTTTTGACAGACACTTTTGCAAGATAGAGATTGTCATCCGTACCTTCTTCCATCCATAGAACCAAGGATGACGGACATGAGTGACGTCACAGGAAATGTAGATCCGTTTAATTAATTATAGTATTTTCGTTTTTTAATACACTTGTGGTCTACGTGCAATTCTTTCAAATTAAAGTAAACATGAAAATATTTCATCTTGCCTATTTAAATGGGTGAATCTCAGGCATATTAACAGCAAAGGTTAATACGACTCAAGGAGGCGTAGGGCATATTATATATATATTTTATTGAGACGGATAGGTAACTTACCTTATTTTAGTCGGTAATTACACTAATTACACATGTTTCTACTCTATAATGAGGAGCAATCTCATTATGACAAAAACTGTGCAGAACACAACAATAACATGTCAGCAAATTTCGGTTTAAAGTAACCCGTTTAACCAAAACATTTAGTTAATTACCAACAGAAAGATTTAAGTTTTTAATTCTCAATTTATTAACCATTGTTTCAAGCTCTTTGTTTTGTATAGCATTGTTATTTGTTATTATGTAACTATAACGTGTCCATAAAAGTGAGCAATAAAAGATATTGATTGATTGATTGATTGATTGATTAATTTACTTTTGATATTGCTTTTAACGGCCTCCTAGCCTAGTCGGTACAGACCTTGCCTACGAAGCAGGAGGTCCCGGGTTCGAATTTCGTAAGGGCATTTATTTGTGTGTTTATCACAGATATTTGTTCCTGAGTTATGGTTGTTTTCTATGAATTTAAGGCGCTAGGCGGTGAATGTGGCCGAAAACTGTTACTTTCTAAGGGATATATCTCAATAAAGAGTCATTCAAAAAATTTGAAAAAAATATATTAATTACCATTTCATGTACAACATTGTCAACGTTTGAATAACTCGTGTAACGTATAGTTTCTCCGTTTTTTAAATGTAACAAAATGTCGTTTTACGGTTAATTTTGCTTATATCTACTGAACGACTAATTCGATTTAAAATATTGTTGAACTAAAAAATGTGTACTACAGAACACTACAAACTCAACGTAGGATATTTAAATTGATTAAATTTTCTTACACAACTTAATCATAATTCCACATTTCGTGCGTTGGTAGCTTGAAAACGGCGCTGCTGGTAGTCGTGAGTTAGCTTTGAGACGAGGAGGCTGTGTCGCTCGTCGCTCCGTGCTTCCCTTGTACTACATATACTTGTGATTGGCCCGTGAGCAATAATATCGGACTTACTGTGCCTAAAGACTAAATAACTGCAGAGGGTTCATGCGATGCGGACATAACGTGTCTTCCCGGAATCTATAAAGTATAAACGTTTTATCTTTTACGATAATGTTCTCGTATGCATGTTCATGTACGTTCGTATAAAAAGTGTATTTTATTTAGATTATAATACAAGTAAAAAACAAATAAAATTAAAATGGAGGAAAAAACAAAAATCATGAATCTCATAATTCTCTGAAAACAAATTTGGTCATGTAAGTAAACTACAATTATTATGTTTTAGTCGACTAATGCATCACGCAAAATAGGCGTTAGTCGTCGAGTTGTGGAAATCTGCTAGTACTGCAATACAATAGACTAATAATCAATTTAATAAAAACTCCGAAGCACCGAATTTATTTAAACATATTTATTTAAGAATACCGTGTTCTAAACGAATGTAATATGCGTTTTTTTTTAAAGATTAAACACAATTTTTAATGTTATACTTTATACTAATTTATCAAATCAAGAAATTGCGAAGTAAACTGCAAAGGATTGCATATAAACCGGCCAAGAGAATGTCGGGCTATGCTCAGTGTAAGGATCCGTAGTTGCCGGCCTGTTACAATGCATCCATTCAAAAGGTAGTTTATAAAGACATGTTTTGTGGCACTTACGTTATTTTACTATAGGCATCACCCAAAACCGCTCAACCGATTTTATTCCATATAGTTTTGATTGAAAATACGTGATAAGTATTTCAATGGCCTCACTTCCAGGAATTTTTCCAAATTTTTTGGACCCACGGTTCAAAAATCAAAGAGCAAGTTTTACTTTCGAAGCTATTATTTACGAAAGTATTCGTTTTATCCAAAAGTTGTTTAAGGCTTATTCTTCTTGAAAGACCTATCCAACAATGTGTTTCAGATACTTATTGTTTTACCACTTTTTAGGCGTAATTAAAACACATACTCATACCAAATTTCAGTGTACTAACTATCACTGAGCAAAGCCTGATTGATATTCTAATAAAAAATGGCTGATATTTAAGAGTTCAATGTATGTGAGAATAAAGGAAAAAAGCTTTTTTCTTATACCACGACGCTGGCAAACAAGCATACGACCCACCTGATGGAAAGCAGTTATAAACCCTATGGACGCCGGCAACCTCAGAAGATTCACATGCGCGTTGACTACCCTAAAAAACTTTACTATGTCGGTGAAATAAATACAAATTTTATATTAATTATCAACACAAAGTAAATAAATAAATTACTAGTAAGGGTTAATACTACATATCAAATATCTTTAAAGGACCGGCCAAGTTTGTATCGGACCACGCATATTGTCCCTACCCTTTCCGTAGAAAGTAGTTTCTTGGAGATAACTGAAAAACGGATAAACCGATAATATGTGAAATAATTATCGTAGAAATTAAGTACTAAGCCTTCCTAGTTTTTTTCATATTTTTTAGACTTACGGATTAAAAGTTAGAAGGGGAGCCTATTATATTTAGACTTTCGGACAAATATTTCTGAAAATATTGACTTAATAAAACAGTTTTAAAAAACCGTATCGTACAACATGTTCATATTTACAAAAAATATATTATTGACATTTAGTTTGGCATATGTATGTATGGATGGAGTGCCTCCCCTAAAAGTTTTTTAGCAATTTAGCTAGAAAACTAAGTAGCGGCACATGAAACACACCTCTAGATAAAATTTCAGTAATATGTTTTATAATAAAAATGGCTTTGACATACGGACGGACAGACGGACATGTTTCAAAAAACTTTTAAGGGTTCCGTTTTTGCCATTTTGGCTATTGAACACTAAGAAGTGTTTGCACTGTGTTATATTTTAAAGATCTAAATTTAATGGGCTTACAGCTCTCATGACAATTGTATGACGATTTCGTGCACAAATACCGCTCCTTACATGTGCATTTTTACTATACGCAAATCGCAACAGGCTTAGTTTTGTTAATTTATCGTAATTAAGTGAATTTTTACGGTTAATATTTAAAATCACAACAAAAAAATAACCATCTATTAAGCTCACTTGCACAGCAAAAAAAATCCAAATTCACATGAAAACACCGCTTTGATGTGCATTCAGTTTTTTTTGCTGTAATAGTCAGTATTTTTTTATTTTTTCTGATATGCGGGATATTTTTAACCATATTTCGTAAATTCGTAAATATTTTGCCGTTCACTGTACTTTAAATTCAAAATCTAGGTTTTTATTTTTTTACATAAAAATCTACTAATCGAGATCGTTATTACTTATCTTATTTAATAGGTAAGTAGCATTCCTAAAAATGTCACCGTAGTACTTAATCACAGTATTCAAATCACAAAACATCCGCAAAAGGATTATTATTATTATAAAACTGCCCGCGCGCCTCTGAGTAAAGTCTTATTCTTTGAACATTGTTGCGGTGCATCGCGGTGTATTTACGTACGATCGAAATGAGAAGGGTACGCGGGTGGCGCGGGTAGAGAGCGCCCAAACGCTCAAGGACACTCCGGCGACAATCGTCTTAAGTATTTATCTAGATCTATCTATTATATATATCGTCGTCTACCTGTAGTAGCCACAACACAAGCCTTAATGAGCTTACTGTGGGACTAGGTCGATTTGTTTAAGATTGTCCAATAATATTTATTATTTATTTATTTTATTTTATTACTTAATTATGACCTATAATTTAAGTGTGATCAACTTCGTCCATTGTATGTTAATACTACTAGGTACTTTCATCTATTAACATAAACCAGGGGCTTGGCTGTAATGAAGCGCTTACAAAAAATCCGAAATTACTACAAATACTACGATTAAATATCCATGTTTTACTAGAATTCAATTATATCTTTAGTTAAAAAGAAACTGCACTTTTACCTAATCTATTAATTATCATTTCAGTAGTTGTAAAATGAGAATCACGACACTAGGCAATCACAGTTAACCGCATTTAGCTCAATTCGAGTTCAGTCGTGTGGAAGAACTATTAATTATACTGTCTTATAGTCCTTTGTTGGAGAGTACCATTTCGCGGTACGACATTCAATGGCAGGCTAATGGTGGCTACGATATAATTTACTATTCAGTTTGTAGTACCTCATTTTCTGAGGTAGAACCAGAATTATTTGCCATTTTTAACTCAAATACATGTTGCTGTAATTGTCTATCATATAAATAAATAAATAATAAATAAATATTATAGGATAATCTTACACAAATCGACCTAGGCCCACGGTAAGCTCAATAAGGCTTGTGTTATGGGTACTAGACGACGATATATATAATAGATAAATATGGATAAATACTTAAATATATAGAAATCATCCATAACTCAGGAACAAATATCTGTGATAAACACACAAATAAATGCCCTGACCAGGATTCGAACCCGGGACCTCCTGCTCCGTAGGTAGAGTCACTACCGACTAGGCTAGGAGGCCGTTCACCACCGACCAAATAACACTAGGGATACACAATCAGCTCATAAAAATGGCCCCACTATGACCGCAAGAACGACTCGTGCTATCGTTTCTCTGACAGTCTTATTACAGTAAAAGACTGGCCGGTTACAAATATTCACGAGCCATATTTTCAGTAAATCTTCTTTACATTGCTCGACGTATTTCTCTCTCTCTTATTCACACAATGGTTAGTTGGAAGAGACCCGTTATAAGGACAAGTTCGCCTTTGTTCTTAACAATTTATTTTGTTTATCTACTGTGTTATGTACAGTAAAGTGTTACTTACTTACAAATTATAAATTTAAGATAAATAATCATTAGGTAAGGTATAGAAAATGTTTTATTTTATAGTCTTTCGCTGCTTGAATACCGTTTCGCGGTACAAAGCCCTTCAATGGCGGTTTATCATGGGATATGATTTAGGTAAAATTGAGTTTGTAAGTACCTCATTTGATAGACAAAGAAACCTCAATGTGTTTATTTTACTAGTATTTGTTGTCATTATCAATATTTCTTCTTAGTAATCATTCTTCAAAATTAGTACATAATCGGGACTTTTGAATTTATTTATTCCTATACATACCAAAATGCAGTTCTGTTCAGATGCAGTTCAGATGTCAGTTCAAAAATACTAACCCATTTGAGGTAACATTAGACGAAACAACACTACGAAGGCGACTAGAGGATCTTTAAGAATTTTGATTTTCTTTGATTCGAAGTATAATTTTCAAAACTTTTAATTAAATAAATACAAATTGCTTTGAAAGTTATTTGATACATCACTCTTGAATTAGGCCTGGCGTTTGAAACTTTAACTTTCAAAAAGTTTTATTCAGACGCATTGTACTACATATTTGATTCAATTAGTGACTTTGAATTAGGATAGAGTCAATTGAAATATGTTTTTAAACCGCGTTATAAATTCAATAGGTACTTTGAATGATAGATTTTAAATGTCGAGCTAGTAATTACTAACAAACCAAATTCATTATTAAACGAAATTTGGTTTAGTCATCTGCAGATGGTTTTTGAGAGTAAATAACGGTTCACAGTTTAATTGGATTGAAATTATTCATTTCAAGCACAAGTTAGGTATGCTCGTTAAATCATTTACAACAAAAAAAATAGTAGAACCCGCTTAATATGATCACGTTTAATACTATTTATTGCATAATACGCCATTTTACGTCAGTCCCTGCAACTTGCGGTCCCGCAGGACAATCTCGCATAATACGTCATTTTATATCAGTCCTTGCAACTTGAGGTCCAGCTGGACAATCTCGCAAAATACGCCATTATTTATCAGTCCCTACAACTTGAGGTCCCGCACACAATCTCGCAAAATACGCCATTTTATATCAGTCCCTTTAACTTGAGGTCCCGCAGGACAATCTCGCAAAATACGTCATTATATATCAGTCCCTGCAACTTGAGGTCCCGCAGGACAATCTCGCAAATTACGTCATTTTATATCAGTCCCTTTAACTTGAGGTCCCGCAGGACAATCTCGCAAAATACGCCATTATATATCAGTCCCTTCAAGTTGTGATCCCGCAGGACAATCTTGCAAAATACGCCATTATATATCAGTCCCTGCAACTTGAGATCCCGCAGGACAATCTCGCAAAATACGCCATTATATATCAGTCCCTGCAACTTGAGATCCCGCAGGACAATCTCGCAAAATACGCCATTATAAGTATCAGTCCCTGCAACTTGAGATCCCGCATAATACGCTTTCCCGCTTAATAACGCGTTTTAGGCCGGGTCCCTTTAAATCGTCTTAAGCGACTTCTACTGTATTAGATATCATTGACGAAGTAAATAGTAGATTGAGTTTGTTCCAACATCTCATCAGTGGGCAATGCACAATCAAATTTAAAAAATGGCCCCACAATTACTATTTATTTGTGTGTTTATCACAGATATTTGTTCCCGAGTTATGGATGTTTTCTATGTATTTAAGTATTTATCTATATTTATCTATTATATATATCGTCGTCTAGTACCCACAACACAAGCCTTATTGAGCTTACTGTGGGACTAGGTTGATTTGTGTAAGATTGTCCCATAATAATAATAATAATATATGTCGGGCATGCCGCCGTCCCGGAGAGTCACTCAGGCATATCATCTCCGGTTGTTCTCATCTTGCTAACGGCGAGTAATTGCACAGACATAACCTCGTAGCCAGGATTATACACCAGCAGCTTGCTCTCCTATATAGTTTTGTGGACCACGAAGTGCCGTACTACAAGTACACACCTGCACCAGTTCGCGAAAATGGTCGTGCCACGCTCTATTGGGATCGATCTATTATCATGGACAGGACTATTGTAGCCAATAAGCCTGATATCGTGGTAATAGATCGACCGCAACGCCGGGCCATACTCGTCGACATCACCGTCCCATGTGACGAGAACCTCGTGAAGGCCGAGAAGGACAAGTCCAGCAAGTACCTAGACTTGTCTCACGAGGTAACCGCCATGTGGGAGGTTGATTCGGCGATCATTGTACCGATAGTTGTTTCTGCGAACGGTCTCATAGCGAAGAGTCTCGACCAACATCTAGAGAGACTTTCGCTACGGGGTTGTGGTTGGATCAAGGGTCAGATTCAGAAGGCGGTTATCCTGGACACGGCGCGCATAGTCCGAAGGTTCCTCTCTCTGCGGCCCTAACCACCGGCATCCTGGGCCTTGCTCCGTTGCCGGCGGCACCCTAGGTTAGGTTTTTTATAATGTTTTTATTGTTTTTGTATGTTTTAGATGTATTTTTATATTTTACTTTTGTAAAAATATTATAAAAACCTAATCTGAGAAATTAATGAAATAAAGTGAATAATAATTATATTTAATTACTACTGTAAGGACGACTCGTACCGTACAGCAGTGTCTCTGAGAGTCTTATTACGGTATACTCGTAGCACTGGCCGGTTACAATTTTTTCACGAGTCATATTTTCGGTAAATCTGGTTTGAGACTGTATCTCTTCTATACCTCTACTATATTCTTACTCAAAGGTGGGCAGCCATTTCTATTGACAAATGCATTTATGACTATTGGAGCTAGTCGGCAATTTGGTCAAAAATTATGTGTTGACGCTAGAATTATTTAATGTATTTACCTAATTTAATGCGTACCAAACCGAAAGCAAATGAATGATTATTAAATATAAATATTAAATATAATGTAAAATATTTTGATTTTGAAAATAAAATTTTCGAAGTTTTCTGATAGTAATAATACTTGTCCCCAGATTTACTAAAGCGAAGCAGGTGGCGGTCTTGCACTATGAGGGGGCTATGGAGTCCGAACCCCCTGGAGACCCCACGTGGCAGGAGCTACATAACGAAGGACTGGTAAGGAATCGTATATATCTTTTCAGTTGTAATTATAAGTTTTTTTTACCAGTCATCCAGTAAAACTTTCGTGAGACTAACATACTAAAAATATTTATAACGGGTTACTCACGTAGTACGCCGGCGCGCTGCCGTCGCGGAAGGCCGCTCGTAAGAATGTCATTTTTTTTATAAGCGCGACTCTAAATCTAAAAGTCAAGCGCGATTTGACATGTGAGTGTGAGAAAGCGCTATGCACGTTGAAGCGTCCACACACCAGAGTGACGAACGGATGAGCATCCTGTTAAGATGGTCTTTAAGTAAAACTATACAACTTTACCAATTTAATTATTCTCGTATAACAAAAGAAAGTTTTGCTGTTAAAACTTAATAATCGACAGGGCGTTCGGAAAAGTTCAAAATGAAAAAGGATAAGAAACGAACCAGTGACTTTGCGGCAAGTTTACAGGAAATAATACTCGATAGAGCTAGACCGCAGCTGTGGCATACATTGCATAATGTACGATCCTCAGAAAAAGTACATTTATATAATATAAACTTTAATATTAGTAGTAGGCAAATAAAAATAAATTTCCGAAAACCTTTTCTCTAATCTCTAAGCCATTTGATTAATATGTATGTGTCCCAAACAATGTTCGAGCTTTTTTTATACCGATTTTTGAATTCATATACAGGGTGAAATCGGGGTCCTGTAGCAAACGATCAAGGCATGATACAAAATCGAAACAGGAACATAATGATGGCTGTAAATCATGTTTTAATAATTATAATTATTCTTCAGATGTGACTTCAAAAGTGGACAAATTTTAACGTACAAGTCACCCTACTCAATGCGACGTCTTGTTGTTTTCCATACAGCGTATGTCAAACCTAATAGGTTGATCATGATTTACTTAGTTTAAAATTAATGTAACTAGAAAAATAAAAATAATTTAATTCACTCTGTTTTGAAAATACTACTACTTATATGATACTCGTAATGGTGATCAGTAACAGATTTAAACTCACAGGATTTTGACTTATTGTTTTGACAAAAATGAGACTTTATCGTGTACACTTACTCCTATTATTTTCCTGATTACTCGTGGTAGCAGGCAGACTGGCGAGGAATTGTATCAGCATCTCCTAGCTGCACGGGTTTTCCGAACTACCCGCACTTGGTCTCGATTATTTGCCACTTTGCCCACGACATCCGATGGTTTGAAAATGCAAATATTTTCACGCTTACATTTGCTGATCAGGCCCAGTAGCCAAGATGACAATCGTTTGCAGTAAACGAAACGAAATGGTACACGCTCTTGCTCACTCTTCCATATTAGTGCGATAGAGAGGCGGATAGCGTTTCGGTTCGTTTTCTGCAACGATTGTCATCTTGGCTAAGCCTCCAGGAAAATAATAGAAGTAAATGTACGCGATTAAGTCCCGTTTTTGTCAAAACAATCAAAAGAAAAAGTGGTTCAGAATAACGACCCAGATTTCACCCTGTATATTACACGTCTGTTTATAATTAATGTAATGTATATAATACAGATCTTAATCCCAAATCCCCTATCAGCATCCGCGTGCAAGACATAAGGGGATATCATTTAATCTCACGTATATCTAGCTGGCGAGCGGCCAACCTGTGTTACGGCGATAATACTCCTACGCTGTTTGATTCCAACATGTTAAGGTACAGTCGCCATCAGATATATCGGAGCGGCCAAGGTGGTCACAAATATCTGAACAACGCCTCTATCTTCAAGGCCATACAGTGCACGTTCAGATATTTTTGAGTACCGTGGTCGCTCCGATATATTTGATGGCGGCTGTACCTATTAGAATTAGTAGGGTTTTATTACAGTGCCGCAATCAGAATGGGATTATAGATGACACATTTGCCATATACTTAACTCAGGTACGTCAAAACACATATGACTTGACAGCTACATAAAAGTATAAGACTCTAGTAAAAGGTATACTCGTAAGGTACGGTGAACAGTCAAAAGTGTTCAGTTAGTATCGTTTGTGTAAAATAATACATAACTGTTTAATTTTAAATAGATTGTGTCTTTCGTGCAAATGTAAGAAGCGAATTGTATGAAACGTATAAAAAATATATTCAGCTAATTAAACATGTAATGTTTTTGATGGGTATCTTTTATCTTTATCAAGCTCGAGCGTAGGCCCTAATGCTTATATATAAATGTAATGTATACAAAAGAGTCCTGATTGTGACGTGAATGTAAGTCACGTTTATAGCCGCAAGATTTATTCTTTAATATAGGCACATTACAATCCACTTATAAACGTCAGAAAAAGAAAAAAAAAGCTACCACTGGTTCTAACCCTACACCTCTGACCCGAGAAGTATTATGACCGGCAAGAACGGCTCGAAAGACTCGGCAGGACTTATTTTTTCAAAACAGTAGTACATTCGATCTTAAACATACACAATAATTCGTACTTCTTCAAGAAGACATATCAAAACAGGTTGAGAGACAGACAATAACATAACATAAACCTAACATAACATAACAATGTACCTATTGTTTAATTAAAAAGAAAAAGAAAGAAATTGCGCAAACTTGATCTTGTTCTTCCGCGTTCCGCCGCATCCTGTATATTTTACCACCAACACTCTGACCGATAAGTCGTATCATTCTCACAAAATAACCCTCCTGCCGCTCGTAAATTCACAATCTACTATAAAACAAAATTAGAAATTTTCTATCTTCGTCACTCATTTATCATTCCGCTTGATGGAAAAGGGATAGAACGACAGAATTTTCCAATTTCTTTGGATGCCAGTTTTTGTGAGCGTGTTCGGTGATCCGGGTGTGATCCAATGGCGGATTATCAATTTTGTCTTTTTAGTTTATGTCAACTCGTTTCTACCAAGTTTGTAATTTTTTGTAAATGATAAGCAAAAATGTGAAACTTATAATATCCATACAAAGTTTGCATTAATTTAAGCGTTTTCTGACAAGATACGTAGGTACGTACGTAGTTTAAAATAGTAACTGTAACAGGTGCTGTACAGGGTAAATTATTAATCACCGTTCATATTGAGCCAGGTAAATAGCTAGGCCATACTGAAAAACTTTTACTATGGGACCAACTCCGAAATCGCAAAAAACAATTCTGGCTTCTCCGTAGAAAACGACAACATCTGATCGACCGAAATGTATGAAACAGCCAAAAAAATTTTTTCGATTTCGCAGTTGTTCCCATAGCAAATGTTGTTCAGTATGGCCTAGCTAATGACCGGTGATTAATATTTCACCCTGTATGTGATAGTCAAGATCAAGTATCATTTGCCAACCGGCGCTTACGCTTTTATTACTCGAATGCAATATTCAACGTACCACTTAAGGGCATTCTGTCAAATGGTACCTTTAAAAAAAAATCGTATACAGTATGTAACAAAAATCCTGTCTAATCCGTTTAAGGTCATTAATGTCATTATCGGTATCCTATTACGACTAAGAAAAAGTAAGAGTATTTTTTTTAACACGAAAAAAAATTTTGTATGGGGCACGTCGTTCCAGCCGACCAACCCTCCATATAAAACATTTGTGTTTTCGCGTTTACATTTTTTTTTGTTTTTAATTATTTTAATACGATACTAAATACACCCTGAGACGGATAACCATCATTTTTGTTACAGTGTTGGTTATTTATCGAAACACTAACCGTCAGTCACTATACGCACTTGACAATGTCAGCATTGCGCACCTTAAAATGCGCCTTCATTCCATCGAATAACGTATAGTATTGCGAGTTACATAAAGTTGAGACGGTTTAAAGGTTAATGGCGAAACTGAGCACATTAAAGCCATGTAATGATTAATGAACATATTGAGAGATAAATAAATAGTGAAAGTGCCATCCGATTTGAACCTTGCACGGGTGTACTAAGGTGGAAATTCTCTTGACGCTTATGAGGTCGATATGCATATTAATAACCCAGGTCCTGCCCGATATTTCAATAAACAGCAATGTATTATATAAATGATCCAATTTAGGGGCTGATTTCCGCCGTACACCGTCCGGGTTTCTAAATTTTCAATTCAACAAAACCCCGATTTTGGCCACTTTAAAGAAAGTTTGTATATTGATACGTCCGTTATTTTGTGTGAATAAGGAATTATGACAGTTTATCTACACCCACACTGTAAGTCCTCTAAAATGTGTTCAAAAACGGTAGGCAATAGCCAGCATTACAACAACCGATTTTATTATGATAAGTTTTTTATCTGTAGCAGTAACGTGATTTTAATATTACATGTTCAAATATTGTATAAGTTATGAGTTTCAAATTTGGAATATTGATTTTCGTAACGTAGTGAAAATCCAGCCCTCCACCCCGACCGTGCTTGCCCTCCTCCCCGACCGCCGGCATAATCCAGTTGGCCATGGCGGTGCAATGACGGTCATTTTAATGGTTTCCGAACACGCCATTTAGGATTTATAATATGTGTGTAGATAATGCAGTGTATGCAACTGTAAATAAACGTACAAAACTGTACATAACGTAAAAATAATAAGTAACTGTTACATAAACTACTATTATATAATGAGTCATTGAAAATACGTATATTACTTTATTGCACTGCTAAGATTCTGACATTAGATTTTTTTTCTGTATGAAATGTCAGAAAAGCGCCCAGGAGCCACTTTTGGCCTCTCTTTTCCATGTCTCCTGACAACTGAACGACAGCTGATACATGGCAAATGAAGTGTCATCTTTGCTGCCATAATTTACTCTTATATCAAGTATAAACCAGATAATCGTTTGAGCTTCAAGATGGCTGTGCCGTCTTTAGAGTAGTTTTTTGTGTTTTGATCATTTACGTAGTTCAGTGTGTAATATTGATAGCTTATTGTGCGGTGACCTAACGAACAAGTGTGCAGCTAATGAAAAATTAGCCTAAAAACGCGCGTAACCACCCTTTAGTTGAAGAAACGGTTATCCGGGGTCCCGGCCACCCACGTGTTTGTAGGGAGGCTATCACCTTATACCGGCATTACACCTGCCTAAATCGGGCCCTAACGAAAAGGCCGCTGCAATACGTTAGACGCGTTTGGGGATGTTGCTTAATGTGTCTAACGTATTGTGGCATCCTTGTCGTTAGGGTCCGATTTAGGCAGGTGTAATATCGGCATTACAATCAGCAAGGCCTTTACCGGACAACGTTGCATATAATTTAGTTAACAATAAATAAGTGTGATTAACGTTTAACGTCGACATTGGCAAAATTCCCATTGCTCTGTGCAGAGGGAGAAAGCCATTATATATAAAAAAAAGTATAAACCATAAGACTTGTAAATTAGTAAAGTTGAAAATGGCCCAATCCGGCACACTAACCACAACCGGGGTATGTGCCCTATAATTGATTCCGTTTTGAATAAGAAATCCTACAAAACGATCAGACAGACACATTAAAATAAAAGGAGATATAAATATAAGCGACCAATCACATTTGCCGAACGACCTTCATTACGGATTATTTGCAATATTGACACGATCTCATTTCAATCCAGAATGGTATCTATATTAAAACCAATCTGAGTCCCTAATCCTAAGAACGGATTAAGAAATACGTGATTATTTTTAAAGGTTATAAAATATTCCTATTTGTCATAATTGTATTTTCATTCAAGTATAATCTACATGATGCATATGCATTTATATTTTCCAGTACGTATAAAACAAAATATAATGATGTGTACAGTCGCCATATCGGAGCGGCCAAGATATCAAGACTCAAAAATATCTGAACATGGACTTTATCGCCTTGACAATAGAGGCGTTGTTCAGATATTTGTGAACACCTTGGCTGCTCCGATATGTCAGATGGCGACTGTACCTAGAGATTTTCCTAGCATAAAGATCGTGTTGTTAGTGGTCGACATCATAAAAATATTGAAATCCTGTTATCGATATGTGCAACTTCAATGTCATAAAGGAAGGAATGGGAAAAACTAATTCTGTGAAATCCTTGGCTATGAACGATGACATTAAAATCGATAATGAATACGAGGGGCGTCTGATAAGTCCTAAGCCTATGGTAGAAAAAAACGATATATAAATAATAACTTATGTTTATTTTTCAATATAATCTCCCTCTAATTCAATGCATTTTTTACATTTTTTATACAATGCTTTTAGGCCGTTAAAAAAATATTCTTTAGATTGGCCTTCAAAATGCTCCTGTACAGCCGCCTTCATCTCTTCATCACTGCCAAATCGCTTTCCCCGTTACTCTTTCTTTAAATTACTGAACAGAAAATAATCGCTAGGGGCTAAGTCTGGACTGTAGGGTGGGTGGTCGATTTCATCGAAGCCAATTTCCTTCAGAGCCTGCCTCGCAACCCGGGCGGTGTGAACGGATGCATTGTCTTGCAAAAACAAAATGCCTTTCCTTAGTTTGCCCCTCCTTTTCTCAACTACCGCTTCTCGCACTTGTCTCAATAGATTGGCATAATAAAGTGCATTTATTGTAGAACCTTTGGCCAAATAATCTATTAAGAGAATGTCATCACAGTCCCAAAACACAGTGGCCGTTAACTTAGATGCCGATTTTTGCACTTTAAACTTCTTCGGTGGTCTTTCACCCTTTTCAATCCACTGCATGGATTCAGACTTACACTCCGGATCATACTGCCTGGTCCATGTTTCATCAACAGTTACTATTCGGGAGCAAACTTCATCTATACCATCTCCGCACAGATCTAAAAACGCCTGGGAAGTTTCAACACGACGTTCTTTATCGAACGCCGTCATCATTTTTGGTACCCAGCAAGCACTGACCTTAGTCATGTTCAAATGTTCATGTAAAATCTCCCCAACCCGTTCTTTACTAATGCCTACAGTATCAGCTATTTTCCAAGCCTTAACTCTCCGGTCTTCTAATACCAATTTTCTGACTTTTCTTACATTTTCCTCAGTCACCACCGATATTGGCCTCCCTGAACGGGGATCGTCTTCAATCGACTCCCTATCTAGTTTAAATAAGCGACTCCACTTTTTGACCGTAGCATAGGAAGGCCCAGAGGCACCATAAATACTAGCCATTTCTTCAAAAATACATTGCGGTGATTTAGAACATTTTGTAAGGAACTTAATTACAGCACGGTGCTCAATTTTCGTTATATTTGTTGATAATTCAGACATGGTGAACTTTGCCGTTGAATATCTCAAGAAAATTTTAAAAAATATGACATGATTTTGTATTTAATAATTTGTTTTTAAATGGCCTTTCTAGTGGCCAGTACCATAAACGCATATACGACCTCGAAATACCATAGGCTTAGGACTTATCAGCCGCCCCTCGTATACAATACAATACAATATTCTTTATTGCACCACACAAAGAAAAAGAAGTACAGAAACAGATTTAACAAAGTAAATCATGGTAACAACAGGCGGTCTTATCGCTATTAAGCGATCTCTACCAGACAACCTTATGAGCGAGTGCAGATTTATGGCCGAAGGGTGTCGTGTTTCGGCGATTCCGGGGCAATCTGCCGAATCCTACGCCCGATCAGACGACGCAACGGAGCCACGCAGTTACGTCGCCTAAATCAGCCTAGTATTAAGTCATTTTATATGTTTATTTTGTAGTTCGCAGTGCCTTGGTTTTTACTGTAATGCCGTGTAACTGTTTTTAACAATAAATAATAATAATAATGAATATATATGATGAATACATCAACCAGTGACATCGATAATCGATGGAAATATGAATAAAACTGAAATAATAAAACAAATCCGCCAGCTACGAGTAGTATGCAATGAAAACGAACAGTTTACATAATATTACGGAGTTCACTTCATTTTAATGCGAAATTAACAGAGTCAAGCTTGCAGATGCTAAACGTAATCTGTACTTACACCGGAACAATTACAGGCCAACAGTAAATGTAATAGTATAAGAGCCCACGACACTGAACCTAGTTCGATAAGTCTCCTAGATAAGATATATCTAATTAGTCACGTACGTAATCCATTACTCCAAAAACAACTAATTAGGTAATAGAATATCAGCAAGACTCTATAAATACATATTCACGAGTTTTGATTTAAAACTGTCCCTATACTTAGTTACTTATAGTTAAGCTTGGTTAATTTAAACAAAATATCTAATAGCAGAATTTCATTTCCACAAAATAGCAACACTCGAATTTATATTAAATGTGCGTAGAGTTTATGATAACAGATAATTTCTACGAATTGCAAACAGACGGTTGTAAAGAAAACCACACAAATGTTAAATGGCTACGTTAAAACAAACACAATCATTTCGGTAACACTAATATTCTAGATCTGCTCCAGACTAATAGACCTAAACTATTCTCGTTTATTCTAATTGCCGTAAGTGTTGTTATAATCCAGAAGCTCACATAGCTTTTTCAGTGCAGCAGAATTGAGCTAACAGTTTAGGAAAAGCCCTCGGGGCCAATAGGAATCAGACACAATATAAGTATTACAATAAGTATCTTGCTTTTAAAGAGGAAACGAGGTACGCTAAGAGTTTCTTTGCGAAATTAAATTACTAAGGAAAACTGCAAATAAATACGTGGTCTTAATTTTTTCAACTATTTCATCTTTGTCACGTCATTAAGGCGTTATTAGTAGCCAAGTGGTGCATAGTTGTGCACATAGCCAATATCGTAGCGTAGCACATTGACGCAATCACATTACCTGAAGATAATGTGAATGAAGTAATCCTTGCTTTCGTCTTGACCCTTTATCATACTGAGAATGCTGCAAGGTTAAAAAAGATTACATTCATTTTAAAAAAAAACATCTATCTAATTAAATTACATTTTCATAAATATTTTTTCTAATCGTCGACTATAATGATTGAATTAAGACTTTGTAGACTGACGCAAACTTTTCGATGGAGCTTTTATAGTCGCATATTTTACCATCGTCGACGATGCTGAAATAGATTTTCATACCATATTATATATATAGTCTGGCCAGCCAATGAACGCAGTAGCAATGTACAGCGAACAAAAGTATGACAATACTAAGAATCAGTGGAAATAGCTGCAATGATCATCAAATTTTATGTTTTTAATTTTAGTTGGTATTTCCGCCCCTTTCATTAGGTGACATTTACGGTGTGTAAAATAGAGACGGATATATTTCGTCTGATCTGTCATCAACTGCAACATATAATCTAGTTGAGGCAATTGACATATGCCTTAAAAATTAATTTAAATTTAATTGGTAACGTTGCAGGAGTTCTATCTCACTCGCGCTTAAGATGAGAGAGTGAAATGAACTAGAAACAAATTCAATGTGAATTGAAATGTTCGTCATGAAATACGGTGTCTCATCACAAAGGGTTGCCACATGTACGTATTTTGAATTTGACGCGCGTTTCTACTGACAGAAATGGTTTGCCAGACTATAACACGGTCGTCGGCACAACGTCCTCGACAATCCGGGAGGATTGTTTGTAAGGCATTCTTCGTACTTAATCCTTAGCGGCTTGCCTATTTCGAGCACTTGTAGAAAAATAATTGTATACAATAGTGACATATCCCTATTATCCTATGGAACCAATGTTCCATAGAGTTTGTAGAATTTCCCCAAATCAATATTTGGGGAAATTCTACAAACATCAAGCGAGCCTTGATACTCCAAAAGCGTGCGATTCGAACAGTGGCCGGAGTCCATATCCGACATCCATGTAGAAAACTGTATAAACAAAATGGCATTATGACGCACTACTCACTTTACTTATTTCAAGTACTGATATTTGTACGCAATAATTTACCAATGTTCAAACGTATCAAGGTTACTAACCTACAAATCCGAGCTACGGGGAGACTAAGTACCTACAGTGCCGCGTCACAAGGCACGTTCACTCAAAAATGCGAGGGTAATTGGACCAACTGTTTATGAGCGTCTACCTACAGAGTTGCGAACTGAACCATCTGACGAAACATTTGAACGCCAATTGAGAGACTTTTTATTGGAAAATCCATTATATTCTGTAAATGAATATATGACTTTGACATCCAATATTATAAACTAACTTTGAATATATTTTTTAAATTCTATTTATTATTATTATATCTCTAATTGACATGTGTGTATTTTTCAATCTGATATTGTATTTCATTATTTATTATTAGTTTTTATAGTTTTGTGACATTTAAATGTAAGTAATCAATCAATAAAATATGTTTATTTTCAATGCTTTGATGATTATAATATAAATTTGTATAGATTAGGCTAAGACCATTTTGTACTATAATTTATTATTATGAAATAAATAAATCTAAATCTAAATCATAATTTTTCAATCTCGTAGCTTACTTAACACCATACTCGACCGAAAAGCTCTTCATTACGTCACAATTTTATAAAATACTGTTACGATACGATACTCAAAAAACTGATCTAATAGTTAATTGTGTGACTACGGAAATAGCGTTAATAGTCGTGGCAAACCGCTCACCTTTGCACTCTGTAAATTTTAAATTTATTCTATATTATCGCGCAGTGAGTCAATAGTTTATTTTAACTGCTGTTTATTCTTTGTTCTCAGATTTAGAGATTGTATACCACTTTATGACTGATTTTTTAGTCATAATTATAAATAATAAAATATTAAAAAAGCATTTATTGTCGCAGAAATCCAGAATCCAAAAAAAAAAAAATACACAAAGAAATACAGACAGGTAGACATACACCGAAGTACACAAAAAAACATAGAACAATACACAAGAAGGGAAAGGAAAAAAAATACAAGTAACACACAACTTAAAAACTAAACTAAATTTCGCTAAATGATATTACAATACCTTTTGCGCCACTCTGACTCCACGCATGAAAATGCGCCAGGTACTCGGATCAAGTTATAATCATAAAGATAGTATTATAGTCATAGTATGTATCTATGTAAACACTTAATTGTAAGTGTTTACATAGATACACACAAGTAACAAAACAAACATGATAAAAGAAAAATAAACAAAGTACAAAGGCGAACTTATCCTTTTAAGGGATCTGTTCCAGTTAACCTTTGAGCAATTGAGAGAAAAGTATAAGATACACAAACATGCACTTTGTACTGAGTGTACTTACGGAAACAAATATCTAACCAAATTATCTATTTATCCTTAGGTATAATAAATACATATGTATATAATATAGGTATAATGCTGAGTAGATATATAGTAAAAACCACACAGCAGGGCACACCGCGCGCAGGCGCGTAGTAGCCGTCGCGCTGCCGTCGCGGAAGGCAGCTCGTGAAAATGGTCATCGTAAATTGACCGAAACATGTCGAGCAAAAATCGACTTAAATTACGTGAGTAACCCGTTATAAATATTTTTAATATGTTAGAGTCTCACGAAAGTTTTATAGTTAAAATTAGATATATAGTATTCAATTAATTTTCCTTACTCCTCCAGCAACTTAATGCTCTGAACAAAGGAGAAGAGGAGAACGAGACCATCAGCGTGGCAGAGATGAGGAGTCTAGCGGGCTACGACGACAGCCTGAGGGAGACGCCTGACCACCAGTTCTACGTGGCCTATGACTTCTACGCTAAAAACAACTCGCATTTCCATAAGTCACCTTATTACGGATATTATCAAGGTTAGTCTTTGGTGGATACAAAAACCCTGAATTGGGCTTTATACTTTTAAAGCGGTACATACACAGTACAGTACGCGAACAGTTTTGAGCTTCGATAACTCACAAGTGCGCTTTTATTTTTTAGTTAGAGAATATGATATGATTACTTAAAGAAAAAAATATTTTGTAACAGCTTTTGACGTCGCGCTAGGTATTATATAGATATTTGTTAATAAAAACAATGAAAGATTATACAAGATATATATTCCTATACCATACTATTGCATTCAGCTATTTCAACATCATCTGTCATTTTATAACAGTTTGGTCAATAGATTATGTGAGCATATTTAATCGAAAACAATTTGTCAAAATATAAGTGACCCTGAATTCTAAACGAATTACAAATGGCTAAGACGACAAATATGCTCTTGACAAAACCGTTATAAAATGTGAAGTTATGCTGATGGTAGCCCCGGGGGGGGGGGGGGGGGGGATCCAGGACCCTTCCGCGATCAGACAGGATTTGCTACACTGGTAATGCTCCTACCGAGCTTTATTTATACCACGACAGTGGCAAACAAGCATACGGCCCGCCTAATGGTAAGCAGCTGTCGTAGTCGTAGTCCTTTTTACAAAAGGAGGAGACACTGTGTTGACGACTAAAGGAACAAGAGGGTCCCTCGTCGTCAACACACTGGGTCCACTTTGAGTTCTTTGGCAACCTTACTCACCGACAGGAACACAACACTATCAGTAGAGTCTTGTGCTATTTGGCTGTGGTTTTCTGTAAGGTGAAGCTTGGTTTTCCAGCGAGATCAGTTGAAGTGAGTTCAACCTGATCTGATTTATTGGCACAAACTATGACTACTTAATCTAACTTTTGGGTTGGGATGGGTCATTGTCCGGTGACTACTTGATTGGTTCATCTAGCAAAATAGCCTTTAATTGTGCAATTTATATGAGCGGTAGGTTTACAACACTCCTATAATTGTTTTAGAACATGCTATCGATCTTCAGCTAGTATCAGTCTAGCCGGTATGGACTCAAGAACGCTCAATCTTATTACCTATTATATGCATTTAAGAGCATTTTGCAATGCGATTCTCGAACTCTCGAACGTATGAGACACGTATGAGCATTTTACAACGGAATTATTAGTCACTTACCCATACAACAGCAATTACTAAGACTATATGCACTTGAGAAAAGTTGGTCTTATATCCACATTTTCTGAGCTCGTTTGATTTTATATTATACTTGCTAAATACTATTGTAAGAATGCCGCACTAATATCAACATTACGTAAGAGCATTGTAAGCGGTTATTGGCTTAATAACTCTTAGTCTTATAACCTAATTTTACATATTTGTATAAGAGCATTATACAATGCCATTATTAGCCACTTACTCCTACAACAGCCCTTACTAAGACTATATTATGCACTTAAGAAAACTTGGTGCTATATCCACATTTTCTGAGCTCGTTTGATTTTATATTATATGACTTAGTAAATGCTATTGTAAGAATGTCACACTAATATCAACATTGCACGAATATTCTATTGGCCTAATAAAGCTGGTAACTTAAAATACCTAAGTAGATTAAGGTCTAAGTCTAATATTAATATTTATTTTTAATACATTTTTCTGTGACAATTTGATTGGTTAATTTTGAGTATTTTTTAAAGTTTTAAATAACATATGACTGTAATCTTGTTGACTTTGTGTATGTAATCGTAATCAACATTAAAGTTTTTTTTTGTTTTCTAGTGCCAGATAAGCAGAACCGACTATACACACCGCAGCTGAACCACATCAGCATGAAGATGCCCTCCAGCCCCCTCCTCATCGACCGACCAGCTCCCGACAACTTCTGCAACATGTCCAGTATCGACGACGAGTGCAGAGAGGGCTACTGTGAGTGCCCTCATGTGCTCTCCGTCAAACTCAACTCTGTCGTAGAAATTATCATTCTTGATGAGGGAATCACCTTCGATGCAAATCATCCTTTCCATTTACATGGACATAGCTTTAGAGTTGTAGGTCTTCGACGTTTGGGAAAACACACAACTATAGATGAAGTTAAAGCATGGGATGAAGCGGGCCTTTTGAAACGTAATCTAAAGAACGCGCCTATAAAGGATACCGTTACTGTTCCAGACGGAGGATACACTGTTATCAGATTCAAAGCTGACAATCCAGGGTACTGGCTTTTCCATTGCCACATAGAGTTCCATGTTGAAATTGGTATGGCACTTGTATTTAAAGTAGGAGAACATAAAGACATGCCTCCTGTACCAAGAAACTTTCCTATTTGCGGCAATTATATGCCTGACAACATGCTAGAACATGAGACAACTCCAAAGCCTAGTGATGACAATCATATTTCTATTTCACAATGGTGGCCTGTTGTATTCATGAATGCAACAACATCGTCAGCAACTAGCGTACTGAATAGTTTAACAACGATTTTAGTCAGCTCGGGATTATTAATTTTTAGATTTTTAACGTAAGTATTACCAGTATTATAAGATAAGCCAACTGTGCAATGTATACTATTATAAAGCTTATATGAATGACTTTTAAAACCGAATTTGTACTTACTGATTTTTTACTCGTTAATCAATAGGACTTATATTACGTCTTTTGAACAGTACTTACAAATATTTATTGTAAACTACAGTTTAAGGTAATTGACGAATGTAAAGCGGTATCTAGAATTAGAAAGATAAAACCGACGTAACTAGAGAACAAAATAATAGTTATGTTATTTATATTAAGCAAATTATGGATGCGACTCAGCATTTTCGAAGATTGCATATACCTACACGTTTCAACATTTCATATGTATTTTGTCCCTTAATATGGACATTATTAACCAAGGTTGGACGATATTTGCTAAGGATTATTTTTTGTAGTTCAGTTCAGTTTAGTGTACGGTTTTCCAGTACAGTATACCATTTAAAAAAAAATCTTTTTGTATGCTGTATAATACTTCAATTTGATCGGAATAAGCAGAGTATATACCTAAACTTAGTAGAACAGAGACAAGAGTTGGAGAGTTCCTTGCGAGAAAATGTTTTTCTTTCGGAATGTTTTTTATCATTTTTCATATTTCTTTCCCAACATATAAAAATTCAGTATTACAAAAGTACAAGCTATTCCTAGTTTACAAGTAAAAATATGTAATTGTTCTATTATAAGTATTTGTAAAATAGTAATAACTTGTAATTTAGTACTACTCAATTTTTAATACCTTCGGGTAAGAAATATAAAAATTAAATTACTTATTTAACTTTTCACGGGAAATCCCACAAGAAAAAAGTTTAGTCGCAAGGAAGTACTTATATTGGAAAAAACTTCAATATACATGGTACGAGTAAATACTCCGTTACAAATAATAGTTATAATGTTAATGACCACGTGAGCTTAAAATCGTATATTTACCTATACTCAGCCTATTCCGATCACTTTATAACTCAATTTCGCCCGAATACCAAATAGTAAGAAAAGTGGCCAAATATTTGTGTCCTCTCCAGTTATTTACTCCTGTCTTTCCTCAGCAAACGTGTTTTGCTGCTATTGACAAGAAATTTAAACACTAAGAGGTGTAGCTTGCCAAGTAAAACGCCTAAATGATGCGTTTTCTGCTGAAGTACCCTTTTAACGAGGTTTCGCTGGTGATATGTGATATTATTAAGTAGTTGATTAGTTAGTATAAGTATTATATGTTTATAGGTAATGTAACTATGAGTTCCAAAATGAAAAATATAAACAGTTCAAACATTGATTGATTTATTTAAATTCCATCTTTCTATTGGACTTACTACCTTATCCTTATAGATAGAGCTGCCGTTTTAATGGTTGGAGGTCAAAGTGACAAACTAGCAAAATTTTTGAATTGGAAAATAATAATACCTAAATAGGTAAAAACTGCCGCAATTGTCTCAGTTATAGAGGACAGGACCTATATTTTAACATTAGGATAAAAAACATTGCAAAATATTGCGGAAACAAAAACAGTACGCGACAAAGTATGAATTACAATATTCGTCGTTTGGCAGTGAGTACTTTCCCCAACATAAACTTTTGGCAATGATATAATCTAATTATTTATACATTTTCTCATAATATTTCATCAAACCCAGAAAGGATTTGTTTTCTTGAAGTGATTTGCATTCTTTAACAGCTGACAGCATAGCATAGCAAGGGGTTTGAACCCGAGACCTCCGAATTGTAAGTCGGACGTGTTACCTCTAAGCTACCAGAGGATTTTCAAGTTTTCTTTCCCATCAACGTACTATAAATAACTAAAATACTTACAGTATACCAACTTCTTAATAAAAGTAACGAAGCCTGGTACAAAAACTCCATTCACAGTAAAACGTGCAAAAAAACATTTCAACTCCAATATTAAAAATGAATGGACAGGAAAAGGGGAACACTCCATAACATTCAATTGTTTTCACTTAACGAAATAGGCGTTGATAAGAGCTTCCAAACAGATTCGCGTCCGATATTTTCTAATATACTATTTATTCTGAATAGACTCTTCTATTCAGACCGTAAGTTTGAACGTAGGTCGTGAAAATGGCAATATCAATCATTCTCAAAAAAGGTGAAGCTCGGTATCTCTATTAAACATATGGGCTCTTTTACCACGGAATATTGTTTATCTACACTCATATTGTAAGTTCTCTAAAACGTGTTCGAAAACGGTAGGCAATGGCTAGCATTACCACGACCGATTTTACTATGATAAGCTTTTTATCCGTGGCAGTAACGTAATTTTAACTTTTCATGCTCAATTATTTGATGTGCTATGAGTTTTGATAACATAATGTACACCTGCACCCTCCCGCGCATCCGCCGACAGCCCGACACGCGCCTCCCCGACCGCCGGCACAATCGAGTTGGCCATGGCGGTGCAATGGCGGCCATTCTATGGTTTCCGAATACGGCATTTAGGATAAATAATATGAGTGTAGATAAAGCAGTGTATGCAACTGTACGTAATTAGGCCTTAAAACACTCGTGTGATCTTATTATGAAACTCACCTGCGGCTCGTTTCATAAAACCACACTCATGTTTTAAGGACCCTTATTACGTAACAGTTACATAAACTACTATATACCTACATACAAGATGTAACAAAAATGCTGGTAAACCGTTTAAGGTCATAATTAGTATCGTATTCTAATTACGACAAAGTAAAAAATTTTTTTTAATACAATTGCTCAAAAAGTTTAGTTTATGTAGCTGCAAATCGTGCGAAAAGTTTGATTTTATGCACTAGTGCTAAAAAGTAATCTGATCTGTAAATCGTGCGTAAAGTTTGATTTTACGCACGATTTGCAGATCTGAATTTTAAATAAATGAGTATTATGCGAGACCCGCTTATAAATGACCCACCTGAACTACGCGCGATTGGGAATAAAGGAGTATTATGCGAGACCCAATAGTATTACTTGAACCACGCGCGATTGACTAAAGCTGTCTTTCGTACACTGACAGATTAGAATATAAATGTAATTTTATTTCATTGTAGTTTTTTCGCAATTGTATTAAAAAACGTTGTTCAACACACGTGCGGAAGTGTCATTTTCACTCGTCCCGAGTCTGGACCCTCTCCTATCGGCTCGGGTCGTCAAGAAACCTCGGTACTCGTGCAAAATAACATACTTCTCGCACTTGTATCGAAAACTACTATTTTAGCGTCAAAAAATGGCAATACGATACCTATTATGCCCCTAAACGGATCACTAGTATTTTTATTACACCTGTATGTATGTATGCTTGTTTGCCACCATAGAGATATAAAAAAAGTTTATAACTGCGACTTATCTGTCAGCGGATATGACTACGGTTATTGGAATTTTTTTAGGCCTATTCGAATGCCTATTTGATAGTGATTTGATATTGCACAGTATTTGCGTCTGCCATTTTTAATATCAATTGGCTATCAAGTTCATGTCAAATATATATTAAAAGGAAATTGCTTAAAGTTGATACGATACGTCAAACGTTTTAGCGACATTTTTTGTCAGAATCACAATTGTAATATAGATGTCATTCTGATGACAAGATAACGTTGATAACAAATCCGTAACAAATCACGATTTTCTAATTAGGAAACTGCAGCTACCTTAGCCTATCGACGCCTGCAACTCCAGAGGTGTCACATGCGCGTTACCGACCCTTTACAAAAAGGAGGATTCACTGTGTTGACGGCTAAATGAACAAGAGGGTCCCTCATCGTCAACACACTGGGTCCTCTTTGAGCTCTTTAGCAACCTTACTCACCAGCAGGAACACAGCACTATGAG
The DNA here is from genome assembly GCA_947086415.1 of Pammene aurita. Taxonomy (NCBI): domain Eukaryota; kingdom Metazoa; phylum Arthropoda; class Insecta; order Lepidoptera; family Tortricidae; genus Pammene; species Pammene aurita. The sequence goes on from OX352291.1 coordinate 6,489,708, forward strand.
TAGGGTCTAGTGCTATTTGGCTGTGGTTTTCTGTACGGTGGAGCCCAGCTCGACTGGGGAAGAACCTCGACCTTATCTGCTCCAGATTTGAGCGAGATGACATTCGCAGTACCCATACCTCTCTTTCGGGCGTAGTTTAAGGGCATACCCGTGTCCGGACGTAGTTTAAGGACATATCCGGGTCCGGGTCCTAATTAATACAGCATTTAAGAGGAATAAAAAATTATATTTGACTAAGTAGGCTAAAATTCAATTATAATTATCTTTATATAAGCAGAACGTCTGCTAAAGATACCACAATGTTAAGAAATAATGGAAAAGTAGAGTTCGTGTCTCGCCTGGGGCAGTTGGATTTTTATAATTTTCCTTTATTTCGAAACTTCGTAAAATTCAATTCTAATGAAAAGGTTTTCCGTGAGCACATCCCCGAAAATCAAACGACCCCTTATTATACAGATCTCTATAAGCGAGCGAGAATTTTACCAATTAAGATAGCGCTAAGGGATGGTCCTAAATCAAGGGGCAGAAAGAAAGGTTGAAGTCATAAATATCGCGGAGGGAAACAGATGCTTCTTAGGGGTAAATGGGAGAAAAATAGGCCCTGTCGGGTATCTACGATCGCTGCCTTCGGTGGGCGTATCTTAGATCACTTACATATTATTATGCATTTTCGTCTAAAATATAAGTAAAATTTAGGAAAATATACAAGGTATAACAAAAATGTTGGTGATTCTTTTAATATTGTAATTATGAAAAACTAGCTTTTTCCCGCGGCTTCGCTCCAGTACAATAAGTACTCAAAAAGGAGGTTTACAGTTAGATTGTTATGTTTGTATGAACCACATTTCCCCTTTTAGGGGTTGAATTTTCAAAAAACCTGAAACACGTATTTACTCATTTATCGTTAGGAATACTTCTGTGAAGTTTCGAATAATATAGTCTAACAAATCTTGTTACGCCATACAAACTTTGGACCCCCATTTTACCCCCTTAGGGGGTGAATTTTGAAAAATACTTTCTTAGTGCACCCCTAGACCTTATAAGGAACCTACGTGCCAAATTTGGAATCTCTAGAACCAGCGGTTTGGGCTGTACGTTGATATGTCAGTCAGTCAGTCAATCAGTCAGTCAGTCAGTCAGTCAATCAGTCAGTCAGTCAGTCAGTCAGTTTCTTCTTTTATATAGATAGATATAGATATATAGATAGATTTAAAAAAAAATTCTGGCGAAAAAAAAATTGGTTTTGTATGGAGGGTTGGCCGGCTCGGACGACGTGCCCCATCCAAAAAAAATACTATTCACGTCAAAAAAAAAATTTCTTCTACTTTTTCTTACTCCATATACGATACCAATTACCCTTAAACGGATTACCAGTATTTTTGTTAAAGCCTATATGTAGTATGTACACAAGAAGACAGCAATAATAATAAACTTACAAATAAAAGATGCTCCCCAAGTCAACGTCAACAACAACGGCGAAAATATGTTTGCGTCAAAATGATTGTAAAATGATTTAGGTTGAGTGGTGCAACTTGTGATACTATAGGCACTTTATACATTAAAAAGTGCCTTGGTATGGAGATCTTGCGTAGAGTGATGTCTGTGAGTTGTGTTAGGTTGTACCTACCTATATACACATGAATGCCTTGCTTTAGGTTGCGTTTCCATCAGATGAGCGAGAAAGTTGTTTAATAAGAACCAATCCTGGAGCTGCGTTGTGCGAGGATAGGTAAATGAAGTGATTCCATTGGTTCTTAAAAAACACATTCCTCGCAACGCATCCTCGCTCATCTCTGGTGGAAACGACCAGTGGTTCTTAACCGATGACCCATGGACCATTGGAGGCTCCACTGTGGTACGCGAATGTATGAATGGGACAACCATTTTTATTTTATTATTTATTAATTATTAAAAATACAAGGGTATATCTTAAATCTAATACATAGCCCCACAAAACTCTAGAATGAGTTTGTCTGTGGGATCGACAGTCTCTTATTAGACTATTATTATAATCTATAGTATTTTACATAGGCTGCTATTTATATATCCGGAAACCGGGATTACAATCTTCTTAAATAGCATATTTGACCTCCATGGTAAAATTTGAACTTTTTTAAGTACTGGCCGGTATATTTTTTCTTTCTTATTAACGCTCGTGTTTTGTTTTTGACGGGTTTTAAATGTCATCTCGCAGCAAGAATGGAACTCACTCGTGAAAATATTCGTGCTATGATTTATTATGATTTTCGGCGTGGTTTAACGCAACAACAGTGCATAGATCAACTAACTTCAACTTTTGGTGATGAAGCCCCATCTAAAACTACTGTGTATCACTGGTTTAGTGAGTTCAATCGTGGACGTAGTATGCTTACGGACGAAGTTAAGGTAGGTCGCCCGAAATCGGTCGTTGTACAACAAAATATCGAGGCTGTGCGAAAACTTATAATGGACGACCGACATGTTACGTACCGCGAGATAGAGGCGACTCTGGGTATTTCTATGACCAGCATTAATAGCATATTACATAATTATTTGGCTGTAAAAAAAATTTGTTCGCGTTGGATACCCCACAACTTAACAAAAGAGCAAAAAGATGCTCGCGTCGAATGGTGCAATAAAATGTTAAAAAAATATAACCGTGGTGACTCAAAAGCCGTTTATAACATCTATTACAGGTGACGAATCCTGGATCTATGCATACGATCCCGAAACGAAGCAACAATCAACGGTATGGGTGTTTCAAAATGAGCCGAACCCTACGAAAGTTACTCGTGCAAAAAGTACATTGAAACAAATGGTGGCCTGCTTCTTCGGTATTAATGGCCATGTAGCTACAGTGCCACTAGAAAACCGTAGAACGGTTAATTCAGAGTGGTACACGACCATTTGCTTACCGGAAGTATTTGAACAAATTCGTAAAACTAACCAGCGACGAAGAATCATTCTTCATCATGACAATGCCAGCTGTCATACGTCACGCGAAACAACTCTATTTTTGGAGGGTCAAAATGTGGAATTAACGGGTCATCCGCCGTACAGCCCTGACTTGGCACCCAACGATTTTTATTTATTTCCAAATATAAAGAATAAATTACGCGGTCAACGATTTTCGACCGCTGAAGATGCTGTCGACGCATTCAAACAACACGTTATGGAGGTACCTCAGGCGGAGTGGCAGAAGTGCTTTAAAAATTGGTTCACGCGAATGCAAAAGTGCATAGATCATCAAGGGGAATACTTTGAAAAACAATAAAACCATTTTCAGCCGTGTACGTTTGTTTGTTTTTTTGTTTCCGGATATATAAGTAGCAACCTCGTAAGCTTATGTTGTGCAACAAGTCATCAATCTACAGGTAATGTGTGCAAGTGCATTTTTAATAAACGTGTGAATACATTCTTTTTCTCTTCGAGCCTGATGGTTTCAGGCAGACCGTTTAAAAGGTATGGGATACGTTTTTTTAGGGTCCTGTCCCCATAATAGTTGTTAACTCTGGGAACAAACAGTTTGCCTGAAGCCACAGCCTTCGTAGAATAAGCATGGTCAACAGGCCTCAATAGAGAATCCCCCGAGCTAGGCTCTTGACAACTATGGTTATTGATGGCAAGTAGGTACTTATGTTTTAGGCTAACCGGTAAGATTTTACAGATTTTAAATAGATGTTTATAGTCTGTCTTTACGTTTCAGTTTAGTCTTATTGTTAGCAAGTAGTTTTAAAAAACGAATCTGCATGTTTTCTAATTTATCAATATTTGTCTTAGTTGTGAGTCCATAGCTGTCAAGAGCGTAACTCAGGATGGAATCCACCAGAGACATGTATAAACATCTTGAAGTGCTAATGGGAACTCTGAATTGTTACCTTTATCCTATATAGTGGGTAGTCATGGCAAGAAATAAATTTTGTCAAGTGGCTCATTCCTACTTAAGGACAAGAACAACTACTTCAGCGATGATGGAGAATTACTCCTGACAAAGCGGACGTGCCGTGTCAGATATGTTTGATGCGATTCGTCCGATACGCACGTGCGGAATCCTAGTTTTAAACGGAGTTTGTTGGTGGCTCTATGTGGGCCTTATATTCTACGTGCCAGTGAGTATTCTTCCGAGGACCACTGTAAAGTGATCCCGAGACCAGTTACAACCATGACTTTTATCGTAAAGTTCCATTCTATGGTTACTGCTGCTGATTTGCATCTTACTCAATTGTCTTTTCCGGGGGCAAAATGATCGAGCTACGCACAAGACATACCCAAATCACTATACATAGATGTGTCTCCAATATTTGAAGATTTAATCTTCAGAATGTCGTCATCAGACCCTGATCTCCTAACAATGGAACCAACTTTCATCACGAAACTCACGCATTTTTGTGTTACCTTTTAGACAAAAAGAACCTATCTAATTGAGAACCTTCTTCTTCAAAACTGCGTACGCGTACAGCGTACCTCGGACCTATAGATATATAAAAAACCGGCCAAGTGCATGTCGGGCCATGCTCAGTAAAAGGTTTCGTAGTTGCCGGCCTGTTACAATACATCCGTTAAAAAGGTCTTTTATTAAGTGATATTTTGCTGCACTTACGCTTTTTTACTACGTGCCACGTAGTCCTTTTACTATGCATATTTGAGTTACAACTCAAAAACGGCTCAACCTATATTTTTAAATTCAGTTTTCATTGAAAGTACTTACTTATAAGGTTTCACTACCATTTTTTTTTCCAATTTTTTTGGACCCACTGTTAAAAAGTTACAAGGGGTAGGGGAGACGCTCTGTTATAAGCTTTCGGAGCTATTATTTACAAAAGTATCCGTTGTACCCAAAATTGTTTTAAAAAACCTTATTCTTTTTGAAATACCTATCCAACGACATCTCATACGATATGGTTGGAGCGAAAAAAACCTTCACCCCCTACTTCATGTGTACGGGAGGTACCCTAACAATGATACCTACTTTTTCAAATTTTGTTTTACCACTTTGTCGGCGTGATTAAATTACATATTTATACCAAACTAGCTTTCTGCCCCGCGACTTCGTCCGCGTATAATAGCACCTTCGCACCCCTATTTAACCCCTTCAGGGGTAGAATTTTCCATAACGCTGAAAGGACTTTTATTGTATTTTAATAAGTTATCTTCCCACAAATTTAAAAGACTAGCTCAAAAAAGTAATTTCCCTCATGCAAACGTAGCACCCCTATTTAACCCCCTCAGAGGTGGAAATTTCCAAAACACAGATTTTTTTTTTATTGTGTATTAATAAGTAATTTTCCCAAAGAGTTAAAAGTCTTTACCTCAAAAAAAAAAACATTTCCCCCATACAAATTTTGCACCCCTTTTTAACCCCTTCAGGGGTGAAATTATATTAAACGCTAAAAGCACTTTTTTTGTACTCTAATGAGTAGATGAGTAGTAGATGAGATTTCAAAGAAAGAAGTTTCCCACATACAAACTTTGCACCCCTATTTAACCCCCTCAGGGGTCGAGTTATCCAAACCGCTGAAATAACTTTTATAGTTTTTTAAATATCAGCGATAGTACGAAGCTTCAAGTCTCTAACTTAAAATTTAAAATTCTATACATACCTCACTACTCTTTTTACCCCCTAGGGGATGAATTTTAAGAATTGCTTCTCATTATTTGTATAAATTATAAATGTAACCTGACCTGTAAATTACAACTTTCTAGCTTCAGTAGTTACGGCCTCGCTTTAATACCAACTTTTCAACCCCGTTTCAACTCCTCTGGGGTGGAATTATGCAAACGCTCAAATTAGTTTTTTTGCTTTTATGTTCCTAGCCTACAAACGAAAATTCAAGTCTGTCACAAAAAAAAATTGATCTCTATACAAACTTTCAACCCTTTTTAACCCCGTTAGAGGTTGAATTTTGAAAAACGCAGAAATAACTTTTATTGTTTTTTAGTTATCAGTATATGGACGAAGTTTCAAATCTCTAACCTTAATATTTAAGCCCCATCCATACAAAGTTTCAACCCTCCTCTTACCCCCTTAGGGGATGAATTTTTCAAAATCGCTTCTTATTACTTGTACACATTACAAATGTAACCAGACCTGAAATTTTCAACGTTCTAACTTCTGTAGTTTCGGCTCTGCGTGGATCAGTCAGTCAGTCAGTCAGGACAAAGGTATTTATATACAGGGTGTAATCGTTAAGTGTAGCCAGGCGATTACTCCGTAAATATAAGAGATATTAGAAAATATCTAACGGATATCGAAAGTGCGTCACCTAATGAGTAAAATTACATTAATAACTTTTTTTAATAAAATTAGAACTATCCCAAACATTAACTTCAAACCCTCCCATACATTAAGTACGACGTTCGTTGAAAGACTAGTTTGTACGGTCTAGTTATTTCACCGTTATCAAATGATTCATTAATTGTTTTATTTTATTCCATATCAATCAATTATCATTTTATTACAGTTTATTCGTGCAAATAATGAATTTCAAGCAGTTTTATCTCTTACGGCACCGACGTTCTACTTTGAGAGTGAGTCGTCGTAGGTACTAACTGTATGGGAGCGTTTAAACTTAATATTTTTAATATTAATACTTTTATTTCAAAAAAGTTATTAATGCAATTTTACTCATTGGGTAACGCACTTTCGATCTCAGTTTGAAAATTTCTAATATCTATACATATAATAAAGCTGAAGAGGGTCGAAAGTCTGTACATGGAAGATAATCGAAAAAAAGTTGGCTGGGGATACTTAGAATCGATAACAGAATACGTTACAACAATTTTTAGAATTTTTGTCTGTTTATCTGTTTGTCTGTTTATCTGTTTATCTGTTTGTCTGTTTATTTGACCGCGCATCACGTGAAAACGGCTGAACGGATTTCGATGAAATTTTGTATAGTGATAGTTTGAGTCCCGGGAAAGGATAATATATAGTTTTAATCCCAAAAATCAACCCTGGTGGGGGTGAAAATGGGGTTGAAAGTTTGTATGGAGAATTTTTAACCGCTGAAACGATTTAGATAGAAATGAATATGGAGATAATTTGAGTCTCGAGAAACGTCATAGGATAGTTTTCAAACCCTTGTAGGGGTGACAAGGGGGTTGGAAGTTGGTATGAGGATTTTTTTACCGCTGAACAGATTTAGATGAAAATTGGTATAGAGATAGTATGGGTCTCGAGAAAGGACAAAGGATAGTTTCATCTTGAAAAAAGCCCCCCCCCCATCTTACTTTAGAACCGTACGTCCAAAAAATTTGAAAAAAATAATGGAAGTGAAGCCTGAAAGGTACTTTCAATAAAAACTATCTATCTATACATCTATCACGTGAAAACGGTTGAACGCATTTTGATGAAATTTTGTGTAGAGATAGTTTGAGTCCCGGGAAAGGACAAAGAATAGTTTTCATCCCGAAAATCAACCCTGGAGGGGGTGAAAAGGGGGTTGAAAGTTTGTATGGAGATTTTTAATAGAAATTAGTATGCAGATAATTTGAGTCCCGAGAAACGACAGAATAGTTTTCATCCCGAAAATAAACCCTTTCAGCCCGAAAAGGGGGTTGGAAGTTGGTATGATGATTTTTTAACCGCTGAACTGATAAAGATGAAATTTGGTATAGTATGGGTCTCAAGAAAGGACAAATGATAGTTTTCACTCCGAAAATCAACCCTAAAGGGGTGAAAAGAGAGTTGGAAATTTGTATAGGGAATTATTAACCGCAGAATCGATTTATATAAAATTTGGTACGGAGATAATTAATGAAAAAAGGAAATAAAATAGTTTTATCTGGGAAATTATCCTTTAAGCGGATACAAAAGGGGTGAAAGTTTACATGGGGAAGAAACAACCAATAACCGCTGTACGTATGTAGATGAAATTTGGTATTTATATAATTTGAAGAACACATTACGCATTATTTTGTATCTTTAAGATCTAATAATGTATTACTGTTTTGAAAAAAAATAAGTCCCGTCGAGTATCTTTTCGGTCATAATACTTCTTGAGCCAGAGGTGTAGAGTTAGAACCGGTGGTAGTTTTGGAACGAAGTTCCTTATTGGACGGTTCGCGGATGGGGGGCTAGGTGAAAAAAAGTCACGTGACCGTCACGAAAAAGCGTTACGTCACGAAAACGCGACACCCATACGATTGAGAAACATATAAAATGGAATGAAATAAAAGAGAACCTAAAAGTAAAAAAAATTAAAAATTTCAAAATTTTTTTTAATTTAAAAATTTTCAAAAATTTCAAATATTTCAAAAAAAATCAAAAATTTCAAAAAAATGCAAAGAAAATTAAAACCATAGAATTTACGAAAAAGTCAAAAATAAAATAAAATAAAAATAACTTCGTTCCAACAGAGTGTTCCACGACACTCACGTATTTTATTTTTCTCTGACGTTCATTAACAGTACATTGTAATGTGCTTACCTTGAAGTATGTACCACAATTATTGCAACCAGTAACGTAACATCAGTGTATTATCTGGTAACGTAATGAAAATCCGCCCCCCCCCCCCCCCCCCCCCCGACCGCCGGCACGCATAGTTTCAGTGGATTTTTAATATGTGTGTAGGTAAAGCAGTGTATGCTTCTGTACATATTTAGGCCTTATTACGTAACAGTTACATAAACTACTATTTATCTCTTTTTAGGGTTCCGTAGTCAACTAGGAACCCTTATAGTTTCGCCATGTCCGTCCGTCTGTCCACGGTCTAGCTCAGTTACTGTTCGCACTAGAAAGCTGAAATTTGGTGAGGCCTGATAAGAACTTTCAATAAAAACTATATTGAATAAAATCGGTTCAGCCGTTTTTGAATTATCAGTCAAAATCGCATAGTGAAAGTAAATAAAGAAAGATAGTACACTGACGTAAGCGCTGCCAAATATCCATTAATAAACGACCGTTTGAACCGATGTTTCGTAACAGGGCGGCATCTACGAAACTCTACACTGACTGAGCATCGCCCGACATGCTCTTGGCCGGTTTTGTTTGCATTGTTATCCCGGAAATCACCCCTTAAGAATTACTAATTCCTCAAATAGAAAAAAATCATTTCTGCAGTTGTGACCCCCCCCCCCCCCATTTCAACCGCGCCTGTTCTTTCTTACCTTTCATGCTTAGACTGATTTGACGGGAGGATCGATTTGAATGATATTTGCCGTGGACATGAACGTATAAATACAAAAGTGGTCCTGTATCGTCCGATATACACCTACTATTCTATGTCGTTTAAATCATGCCAATAAAAATTAATAGGATAAAAAAAGTATTCATTTTTGAGTGTAGTTTCATTTAGTGGTAATTGTAAAATATATTACTAGGACTACTGTCCTCTAGCGTATCCATCTGTCAGCTTTACTTCAAGTTCCGCCTCCAGGGTAGCGGGAGAGAAATTAGGGGTGAATTAGCCGCTTACTGACACAGACCGAATTCCACGCGGGCGGAGCCGCGGGCACAGCTAGTCTCTTATATTTACGGAATAATCGCCTGGCTACACTTAACGATTACACCCAGTACATAGATTATATATTGCAGTAAAACAATCACTTTTGCAGAACACGTATAATTTTTACTTCACACAAAAAAAATATTATTAATATTTCGGTCATCAATTTTACACGGTGTATAATGTAAACATTTTTTTTTATACAAAATATATAGAAGCACAATTTAAACAGATTATTTTTATCCGAACAATGGTGGATGTCTGTCTTCCGCATAAATGGAAAAAAAGGAGTAGGTACAAGAACAGAACTCGGCTGAAAATCTAAACATGTAAAAGAAGAAGTCCTGATCTACCATCAACGCACAGCCGAATCTACTGGAACTAAAAACTTCAAATTTGGTCCAGAGCTTACTTTTATGACGGATGCAAGGGATAAGACGGGATTTTTGGAAATTCCACCCCTAAGGGGATCAAATAGGGGTGCAAAGTTTGTATGGGAGAAATTTTTTTTGAGCTGAAGACTTAAAAATTGGTAAATATGTAGGTTACTAACTTAAATCCAAAGAAAGTGTTTTCAGCGTTTTGCAAAATTCTAACCCTAAGAGGGTAAAATAGGGGTGCAAAATTTGTATGGGAGAAACTTCTGTTTTAGAGTTGGAGACTTAAAACTTTGTAAAAGGTGCAAAGTTCGTCTTGGAGAAATTTTTATTTTGTGTTAGAGACTTTAAACTTTGTGTTTTTTGACAAATTCCGCGGCGATCTTTCCGTATTCCAAAACTTATTCACTTATTAGGTTCACTACTCCCCAGTAGATGGCGTTACTGGTGTCATCTAAACATATAAAAGAAGAAGCCCTGATCTACCATCAACGCACAGCCGAAACTACTGGAACTAGAAACTTCAAATTTGGTCCAGAGCTTACTTTTATGACGTATGCAAGGGATAAGACGGGATTTTTGGAAATTCCACCCCTAAGGGGATCAAATAGGGGTGCAAAGTTCGTATTGGAGAAATTTTTATTTTGTGTTAGAGACTTTAAACTTTGTGTTTTTTGAAAAATTCCACGGCGATCTTTTCGTATTCCAACACTTATTCACTTGTTAGGTTCACTACTCCCCAGTACATGGCGTTACTGGTCTCATCATAAATATGTTTTTGCCGTTGATTCTATTCCATTAACTAGAGAAAATGAACGTATTTAAAACATTTACATTTTGTTCATCGTATCGGCAAATAAAACCACCACAATATAGTACACAAAGAAGTTACGCAAATAATAGGGTACATTTACGTTATTATTTGCATATTAACACTTATTTGTAACTGAAACTATGTCTACGTTACCCGTTTTTTCGCGAAAATAGCTATAACTATAAATAGATTAAGAAGATGGTTCGGGGATTAACAAAAGTTAGTTAAGAAGTTACAATTGGATATGAAACTCTGTATGAGGAATCGTATTATACGCGGACGAAGTCGCGGGCAGAAAGCTAGTCTATTTATAGTTATAGCTATTTTCGCGAAAAAACGGGTAACGTAGACATAGTTTCAGTTACAAATAAGTGTTAATATGCAAATAATAACGCAAATGTACCCTATTATTTGCGTAACTTCTTTGTGTACTATATTGTGGTGGTTTTATTTGCCGATACGATGACCAAACTATTGTCAGTGTTCTTTTTGGAACATGGAAATGGAACGGAAATAGGAACAATAATTCCTAGTAAATCTCAAACCAAAAAAATAGTAAATCTCTATACAAACTTTCAACCCCTTTTATATTTTTTAATTATTAGTAAACGTTCGAAGTTTCAAATCTCTGACTCTAAATTTTAAACCCCACCCACACAAATTTTAACCCCTTTTTTACCCATCAAGGGGTTGAATTATTCAAAATCGCTTCTTGTTAGTTGTACAAATTGTAAATTTAACTCGTTCTGCAAATAACAACTTTCTAGATTCAGTAGTTAATCATTTTGAATGCTACGCTTATGCAATTAAAAATTATAACTCGACTAAGACAATCGTAAAGAACTTTAAGATAGGTACTTTGCTTATAATTTTTTTTTTGCTGAATGTATTTTAATATTCCGTATTTTATTTATTTTTAGAAACAACCTAACAAATGACTCAAGACCCAAACGACATCAAATTCAGAAAGACGAAAGATGCATTTAGAATAATTTCTCTTTAACCCAACTAACTCAGAAAAAAATCTTAATAGCGCCATTTATCTTCATGGCACAGCGCCATCTATTGATGGATTTGTTTTTATTTGTTGTGATGTCTGCTTATAAAGTAGTTCAGGATGAACGGGTCTTATTTAATTTAGTAAATACACCTTTTTACCCGACTACAGCAAAAGTCAAAAGGTACGGCTATAATTTTTAAATTTCAGCAGAACCTCTAACGCCATGTAATGTGGAGTAGTGTAAGGACCTAATAAATGAAAAAGTATCAGAACACGGAAAAATCTATGTACATAATTAATATATTACTGCGGTTGAATCTTGTAAAATTCCAGCAGCTTACAAAGAAATCTACGTGGACGGAAAACATCTTCCTGACAATGTATGGTAAAAAAAATCTATTTCAACAAACAAATATTATTACAGGTACCTACTAATACCGAAAGATGAAAAATAATTAACATCCTACAGGGTCAATATGTAATCTAAATGTAAATGTTTTAAATACGTTCATTTTCTCTAGTTAATGGAATACAATTAACGGCAAAAACATATTTATGATCAGACCAGTAACGCCATCTACTGGGGAGTAGTGAACCTAATCAGTGAATAAGTGTTGGAATACGAAAAGATCGCCGTGGAATTTTTCAAAAAACACAAAGTTTAAAGTCTCTAACACAAAATAAAAATTTCTCCAATACGAACTTTGCACCCCTATTTGATCCCCTTAGGGGTGGAATTTCCAAAAATCCCGTCTTATCCCTTGCATACGTCATAAAAGTAAGCTCTGGACCAAATTTGAAGTTTCTAGTTCCAGTAGTTTCGGCTGTGCGTTGATGGTAGATCAGGACTTCTTCTTTTATATGTTTAGATGAGACCAGTAACGCCATCTACTGGGGAGTAATGAACCTAATAAGTGAATAAGTGTTGGAATACGGAAAGATCGCCGCGGAATTTGTCAAAAAACACAAAGTTTAAAGTCTCTAACACAACATAAAAATTTCTCCAAGACGAACTTTGCACCTTTTACACAGTTTTAAGTCTCCAACTCTAAAACAGAAGTTTCTCCCATACAAACTTTGCACCCCTATTTTACCCTCTTAGGGTTAGAATTTTGCAAAACGCTGAAAACACTTTCTTTGGATTTAAGTTAGTAACCTATTTACCAATTTTTAAGTCTTCAGCTCAGAAAAAAAATTTCTCCCATACAAACTTTGCGCCCCTATTTGATCCCCTTAGGGGTGGAATTTCCGAAAATCCCGTCTTATTCCTTGCATCCGTCATAAAAGTAAGCTCTGGACCAAATTTGAAGTTTTTAGTTCCAGTAGATTCGGCTGTGCGTTGATGGTAGATCAGGACTTCTTCTTTTATATGTTTAAATTAAGAAGATGGTTCGGGGATTAACAAAAGTTAGTTAAGAAGTTACAATTGGATATGAAACTCTGTATGAGGAATCGTATTATACGCGGATGAAGTCGCGGGCGGAAAGCTAGTTTAGCTATAAAGATAAATGAATTGATGAGATGCGAGTGATATGAACGATGATGGCTGATTCACTGGATGAAGGAAACCTAAATTTAAAACCGATTATTTATAACGCCCGTCAGATGAGGCTATTTATAATTTTGAGAAAGGTTAAAAATGCGGATCTGAGATATTCAACCAAGGTTGGCAAAACAACAAAAAAAGCTATTATGGCACAAAAACACTGGTTACAAAAAGGGAATCGGATTTATAACGTTTAAAAAATGTAAATAAAATAATATTCTTGAAAGTCAGGAAATGGTGTAAAGTAAAACTGAATTTAAATAAAATACGTGGGCAGCAGCTCGCTGAACCCTGTGTCTCACTTGGAGAACCACGCGAAATGCGGGCTCTAGTCTTCCGACGACGGTGAAGAACCACGCGAAACACGGGCCCTAGTCCTCTGACGACGGTTGCCGATTGTCTCGCAAGACCGGCACCCACGAGCGCCTTCCGGAGCCCTCCCGGCTCAAACGGTCCCAGCACCGGCGATCACGGCAAGCACTACCCGCACCCTCAAACACAGCCAAAGGGGAGCCTGGGTATAGGAAAACCTGTATTGACGGCCACCCTCTTCTAGGGAATTAAATAACTCTGATGAAAAGAGAGGAGAGAGAGGATACTAAACAATATTACATCTAAAGCCGTAGCCTTAACAGCTTACCACGGACATGTCTCCTCCGTTCTGAATTATGGCTTATTGATCTGGGGCAACTCTGTTGATATCCACAAAGCATTCCTAATTCAGAGAAAATGTATACGCGCCGTTTGCAACGCCCATTATCTAAAACCATGTAGACCACTATTCAAATCCGTGAAAGTTCTACCCCTACCATGCATGTACATATTACAGGCATCGCTCTTTGTAAGAGCTCATCCTGAATATTTTGATACAAATAATACCTTTTATCCTAGAAACACCAAACGGGAAGACCAAATATTCTTGCCTAGAGCAAGAAAAGATATATTTAAAAACAATGCCTTTTACATGGTAATCCTCATATACCGTAAATTACCAAAATGTATATCAGAAAGCCACACGAAATTGTTTAAAAGTGCCCTCTGTAAATGGCTATTATCAAAATGTTATTACTCTGTTGAGGAATTTCTGTCCGACGGGAATCAGTAACTAAGCCATTTCTTATTATTTTGTTGATAATTAGTAATTATAATATAATTAGTAATAGTGTAAATTATGTTATTTATTTATGTTTGTTATCTAATTTACCTATCCTATAAAATTTAATTTGACATTCTAAGATAAAATAATTTGTAATATGACATTTTTAATAATTTTGATATCTAGCTTAGTGCTATAATAATGCTACTGACATGACATATTGTATATAAATTGCTTGCTTGCTTGCCGCTTGCTCTACTTATCATTGCATGCCTACTATAAGGTAGAACATAAGGACACCTGTTTATTATAAGACCAATGTAAACACTATGTTCTAGCAATAAAATATTTCATTTCATTTCATTTCATTTCATTTCATTTCATTTCATTTCATTTCATTTCATTTCAAAACTTCCAGGGAACAAAAAAAGGACTCAAAAGGATAATTCCTGCTTTTTCTTCAAATCTCCAAGTTGTTCTATCACTAACTATCACCAATAAACAAATCCAATCTTTTTACAATCTCGAATACCTGAAAAATTTTAATTCTAAATTGGCGCGAATATTATCTCAATTTTATAACTGCCAGTAGCCTATGACAAAATGTGGACTGATATAAGCGCCATATAACCGTAATGGCGTGAATCACAATGTACACTTTTTTATAAATCAACCATGACCTAGCCTTAGACCTTCCTTAGACAAACTAAACAAGGAAGTAGTTCCAAAGGACGTCGACAGATGTCAATCAATAGACGTAGCGTCATGCTACAATATATATAGATTTCAGTTTTCTAGTATAGTAACCATCACTGAGCAATGCAGCGGACAGACAGACGGACATGGCGAAACTACAAGTTGACTACGGAACCCTTAAAACCGGCTAAGAGCATGTCGGGCAATGCTCAATGTAGGGTTCCGTACTTGTCGGCCCGTCACAACTCACAAGACACTCAAAAGGTCGTTTTTTATAGGATATTACACGGCACTTACGTTCTTTTACTATGAAATGGCAACTTTTTGCGATAACTCAAAACGGCTCAATTAACCGATTTGTTTCAATATAATTTTCATTTATAGTACTTATAAAGCCTCAAGTACTTAGTAAATAGAGTTGTGCAGTTCTCCGAAACATTATCTACTTTTTATGGGAAACATTCTCACTCGAGAATATTTCCAATAGTGAACGGAAATGTACTCGATAACGGCATAGCTAAAGTAATAAACAAAAACAATCGCTAGTCGCTACTGCTTCTCGCTTGTTGTATTTCCATCTGTGCCCGTTGAACACCAAAATAAGGGTTTCCACGTAAATTATTGGACTAAGAGCGGGCCACGTCAGATATGACACAAAACAACACCTGTCTGGTTAGATTGCTATACTATCCTTATTGCTAGATCCGGGCATGTGTTAACTTTTAATGGGTGGACGTCAGAGTGACAGACTAGCAATTTTTAGGGTTCCGTAGTCAACTAGGAACCCTTATAGTTTCGCCATGTCTGCCCGTCCGTCCGTCCGTCCGTCCGTCCGTCCGCGGATAATCTCAGTGACCGTTAGCACTAGAAAGCTGAAATTTGGTACTAATATGTATATCAATCACGCCGAGAAAGTGGTAAAATAAAAAGTGGATTTTTTTTATTTATTAGGGTACCTCCCCTATACGTAAAGTGGGGAGTGATTTTTTTTTTCATTTCAACCCTAACGTGTGATATATTGTTGGATAGGTATTTAAAAATGAATAGGGGTTTGCTAAAATCATTTTTCGATAATGTAAATATTTTCGGAAATAATCGCTCCAGAAGTAAAAAAATATGCGTCCCCCCCCCCTCTAACTTTTGAACCATAAGTTTTAAAAATATGAAAAAAATCTCAAAAGTAGAACTTTATAAAAACTTTCTAGGAAAATTATTTTGAACTTGATAGGATGAATAGTTTTTGAAAAAAAATTACAAAATAATTTCTGAACTAAGTTTGTAATTTAACCGTATAAGCAGGTGTTTATTGTACCTGTAATTTCTACAAAATTACAATGAAATGACGTGCTTTCAAAAAAAGTAAAAACAGTGAAAATCGGTTCACGCAATAAAGAATTATTCCATAAAAATCATCTTCCATACTTTAAGCTCGCGCGCAATAGTTTACTTAATTTGCCGATAGATGTCGCTGTACGTGGAACTCTCATATCATATCCTACATGGCGGTGTTATTAACTCTTAAGTGGGGACGCTTACTGTGACGGACGGAAAACTACGGAACCCTACACTGAGCGTGGCCCGACACGCTCTTGGCCGTTTTTTTTGATTTAGATACCAAAATAGGTAAAAACTGCCGAAGTTGTTTCAGGTATAAAGGACAGGTCCTATATTTTAACATTATAACAAAAAACATTGTACGTATTATTACGGAAACAAAGACAGTAGGCGACAAACTATGTATTACATACGTCGTTTGGTACTACTTTCCCCCAACAGAAACTTTTGGCTTTGATATAATCTAATTATTTATATAATTTCTCAAACTTGCACTAATATTGCATCAAACCCAGAAATCAAAAATTGTTTTTTTTGAGTGGTTTGCATTCTTTGACCTCCACCACTTTACAGCTGCCAGGTGTCCAGATCAAGAAATAAGTATAGTATAGAAAACTGACTAGATGGGTTTAGTTGGTCTTATTATTGTGTCATATCTGACGTGGCTAGCTCACCGTCTGTATTGTCAGCGATCAAATTGGTGCCTACTTGGTGCTAATTAATGACTACCTATACGATGAAATTGATTAATTTTTAATTTATTTCGATACATTGTAGCATCTAAATGACATATTTCCGTTAGTTTTATAATTGAAAGAAAAATGGAAAAATTTATCGCATCGAGCAAGTTTCGGATAGTTTCTTCCATTGGATGCATGAAATACACTCACCCAAAAGGTGGTCTTTATAGAATACTACTTCGTCTTCGCGACTTCGTCTGCGCGGAATTAACTTTCGCTATTTGGAATTATAAAACGCTTTACTAGAATCTAAGGACAAATAATAATTTAGCGCATATATTATGCTATTTCAAGTCACATTGAGCTACAATTCCATACAATCTTTAACCCCATTTTCACCCCCTTAACATATAATTTATGGGATAAAATAGGATAGTTCATATGTCCTTTTCCCGGAACTAAAACTCTCTTCATACCAAATTTGATCTAAAACAGTTCAGCGGTTTAAGCGTGAAGAGGTAACAGACACACTTTCGCATTTATAATAGTTATATGGATTTTACGACACTTACTTCCTACTACTACCATGAAACGACAATTTTTTTTAGTTAAATACTTCTCAACCGATATAATTCAATATAGTTTTCATTGAAAGTGTCTATTAGGGCTCACTTTCATGAATGTTTCTTCACCTTACGGTTGAACAGTTAGAGGTCCCTACGCAATAGGGATAAAACGAAAAAAAAAACACTCCCACTTCATGTGTACGGAAGGTACCCCAAAAATGTTTGTTTTTACTTTTTTATTTACTATTTTCTCGGCGTACTTAATACACATACTCGTGCCAAATTTCAGCTTTCTAGTGCTAACGATCACTGAGCTATGCTGCGGACAGACAAACGGACATGACGAAACTAAGGGTTCCTAGTTGACTACGGCCTAGTTGACTACGGAACCCTAAAAACTGTAGAAAAACTAAGAAATGTACTAAAATGCGTGTAAGAGTGTAAGTACGTATTAGTATAACAAATTGCCATTAATTAAACAGCGATAAATTAAAATTTTCTCAATCTGCCACCAGAAATTACTCGAGGTGAGCATGAAGATTGTAGCGGCGCTTTGTTTTAGTAAGTACAACCTTCCTTGTGTTTAATAATTTTAATCCGTTAAAGTTTCATTTAGTTTGGATTACTTTCCAGGTGAAACGTACATAACTACTGGACTAATAACACTCATAAGATTTTTTTCCAATCTTGTATAATAATAGGCATAACATAACAACTATCAACACTACTGACCAAGACCACACATCACTGTCTTTATTTTAAAGTTCGTGTGAGTAGATCTACCATCAAAAGCCATCAGCTAACCGCTTTTTAGGGTTCTGTAGCCAAAATGGCAAAAAAATGTGTCATACGGACGGACGGATATACGGACATGACGAAACTATAATCGTCATATCCGTATATCCGTCCGTCTGTATGTCACAGCCATTTTACTCAGAAACCAAAAGACGTATCTCAATAAAATTAATATATGAGTTGTAAAGACTGTGTACGATAAAATCCGGACATGCATGATCTGGTATATCTTTTTTTCGGTACCACATATTCAAGCAATACTTCTTTTAAATAATTTATGGTCATCAAGCTACATAATAAAATTACAAACGTAATATAACGTTACGTTATCTGTGACTTTGATCACTATATATTCCACAGTGCCTATATTTTTTTGTACACGGTGTTCAGACAGTGTTTGCCAAATTTTCCTGTGAAAAATTGTTTTTTTATTTCATATTATTTTTTTATTTTATATTTTGTTCTATATTTCTTTTGTTTTTATTTTTTCTTTACTTTTGTATGCAGCAACTATGGTTTATCAAATTATCACGAATAAAACGATTGATTCTGATTCTGATTCTGATATTAGATAAACCAAATTATACCTTATTACATTATCTTTTCATAATAGCTTATATTTTTCTAATTGTACTTAGATGTAAATAGTTCTGAGGTATTCTAGCTTTGGTGAGCTTGACTTTTTTACAAAAATATGCCTCCCATATTAAAACTACTTTTAGTGCTTGGAGTAGAAAGTCTTCCTGACTGCCTCAAATAGAAAAGAGTTTCAAATCGTATTTTTTTTGTAAGATAAAGCATAAAACAGCTTTTGAAAATATAAATACAATTGTGACATTGTAGCAGAAAGCGAGTGAAGATTATCAAAAAATGCTGGACAAAACATTCAAGATATGATGGAATATATTTGACATAAACGCATACAAGCCCATACAATTGTAATATGATTCTATTTTTAGTATATCCATACTAATATTATAAATGGGAAAGTGTATGTGTTTGTTTGTCCGTCTTTCACGGCAAAACGGGGCGACGAATTGACGTGATTTTTTAAGTGGAGATAGTTGAAGGGATGGAGAGTGACATAGGCTATTTTTTGTCTCTTTCTAACCCCCCACTTCCCTAAAATGGGGGGTGGAAGTTTGTATGGAGAATTTAACGCGAGCGAAGCCGCAGGCAAAA
Organism: Pammene aurita; assembly: GCA_947086415.1. Classification (NCBI taxonomy): domain Eukaryota; kingdom Metazoa; phylum Arthropoda; class Insecta; order Lepidoptera; family Tortricidae; genus Pammene; species Pammene aurita. Next base: position 6,509,220 of record OX352291.1, read on the forward strand.
GCTAGTATTACTATAATTCCAGGTTATTAAAATAAAAGAAACGCTTGAATATGTGGTACCGAAAAAAAGATATACCAGATCATGCATGTCCGGATTTTATCGTACACAGTCTTTATTTCTATGCCCCTATTTAGTTATGTAGTTAAATTGCAGAATAAATTATTTTTAGGGGGGCGCTCCATACATGTAACTAAATTTTTTTTTTTTTTACAAAATATCATGTTGCACATAGGTAAATCGATATGTCTTCAAAATTAAGATTGAGGTTTCTTTGAACTTTTGCGTTTAAGTTTATATTTTCAGAAATAATCACTTCATAAGTCAGAAAAATTGTGTCCTATCCTATCCTCTAACTTTTACCTCCTTATGGGTTGAATTTTTCAAAATCGCTTCTTATTAGATGTACAAATAGCTTCAGTAGTTACGGCCTCCTTTTAATACAAAATTTTCAACCTCGTTTCAACGCCTCTGGGGTGGAATTTTGAAAAACGCTGAAACCAGTTTTTTTGCCTTGAAGTAAGTAGCTTACAAACGAACTTTCAAGTCTGTCACAATTTTTTTTTATCTCCCTACAAACTTTCAACCCCTTTTTTACCTTGTTAGATGTTGAATTTTAAAAAAACGCTGAAATCCATTTTATTGTTTTTTAATTATTATTAAACGAACGAAGTTTAAAATCTCTAACTCAAAATTTTGAACCCCATCCATACAAACTTTCTACCCCCTTTGGGGATGAATTTTGAAAAACCCCTTCTTAGTGGATACTAACGTTATAAAAACTACCTATTATGAACAATTCAGCTCTGTAGGTCCAACGGTTCGGGCTGGGTGTTGATTTAAGTGAGTCAGTCAGTCAGTCAGTCAGTCAGTCAGGACTTTTACGTTTGTAAATATAGATTACGTTACTCGTGGATTGACAATATCCATACAAAATTGCTTTTACCTACTTATTGAATAATGAACTTTTTCTGTTTCGATTTTTTTTGTGTTTATCTGTGTCGCATAAAATGTTTGTTGGGTCAGATTCTAGGGCTTCTTAAATTTATTTACATTCTTGTATTTCAGCATTTCTGTTAGGACTGGTGGTTGCCCAAAACGGCCGTGGACCGTGCGGCTGCAAAAAGGTCTACGAGTTTTGTGCCAACGACTACGAGACGTACCACAGCATTTGCGAGTACATGTGCAAACATCCCTCAACCTCGTTCCATGATTGGTTTATACTGTACGATGGGCCGTGCGTTGATGAGCCGGAGATTACAACTAAGCGGACAACTACAACTGAGACGATAGTGACCACCACTGAGGAGCACTACTTCGATATACAGGAAAGTGAATTAAATGGATAACTTTAATCCATTTAATCATAGCGTATATGGCACACAAAATTTACGTGTGGCTCTCAAAGAAGTTATGCGAATTTAAAATAAATGATTATAGAGTAGTTTTGATTTTGTTTATATCGTTTCGATCATATATGATTAACTAGCTTTCCGCCCGCGACTTCGTCCACGTATAATACCACGGTTCCTCATACGGAGTTTCATATCCAATTTTATCTTCTTAACTAACTTTTGTTAATCCCCGAACCAGGCCTATGAATCATGCCCGCGCCAGCGAGTTATATACCTACATTTTGCGCCTTCGCCGAGGGAGCTAAAGTCAGTGGGTTACCAACGCGCTTACTGAACGCACGTCGTACCGCGCGCGACGCTACTCTTTCACATTATCCGATCCGATATCGGATGTAGGATAGACAGTGGCATGGATGGCACCCGGTGCGGATAATGTAGTGTAACCCCAAAAATCACAGTGAATCCTCCTTTATTTATTATATTACTAGCTGTGCCCGCGGCTCCGCCCGCGTTGAATTCGGTGTGTGTCAGTAAGCGGCTAATTCACCCCTAATGTCTCTCCCGCTACCCCGGAGGCGGAACTTGAATGTCTTGAAGTAAAGTTGACAGATGGATACGCTAGAGGATAGTAGTCCTGATAAAATATTTTACAATTACCACTAAATGAAACTATTTTTATAAATTTTTTTGGCATGATAAACGACATGGAGTAGTAGGTGTATATCGGACGATACAGGACCACTTTTGTATGTATATGTTCATGTCCACAGCAAATATCATCCAAATCGATCCTCCCGTCAAATCAGTCTAAGCATGAAAGTGTACTTGGCTGGGGGGGGGGGGGTCCATGATCCATGCAAATTAACTCAAACGAGTGTATTGGCTACCCCCCCCCCCCCCTTTTAGACGTTGCATTTATATAGGCTACGTATAACCTGGCTTGGGATTTTCTTGAATTGGAATTAGTAATACTTAACGGGTGATTTCTGGGATAACAATGCAAAAATGCAAAAAAAACCGGCATGTCGGGCGATGCTCAGTGTGGAGTTTCGTAGTTGCCGCCCCGTTACAAAACATCCGTTCAAAAGGTCGTTTATTAAGGGATATTTGGCGGCGCTTACGTCATTTTACTATCCGGTACTTCCTTTCACTATGCGTTTTTGACTAATAATTCAAAAACGGCTGAACCGATTTTATTCAACATAGTTTTTATTGAATCTTCTTATCAGGCCTCACTTCCATTATTTTTTTCTATTTTTTTGGACCCACGGTTCAAAAATTAGATGGAGGAGACGCCCTTTTTTGAACTTTCAGATCTAATATTTACGAAACTATCAGTTTCATCCAAAACATGTATTAGAAGACCTCTATTCTTTTTGAAAGACCTATTCAATAATACCCAACACAATAGGGTTGGAGTGAAAAAAAATTTACCCCACCCGTTTTATGTGTACCCTAATAAAAATATTTTTTTTAGTTTTTATTCTATTACTTTGGCGGCGTGATTAATGCACATACTGATACCAAATTTCATATTTCTAGTGCGAACGGTCACTGAGCTAGACTGCGGACAGACGGACAGACAGACGGACGGACATGGCGAAAGTATAAGGGTTCCTAGTTGACTACGGAACCCTAAAAAGAGATAAATAGTAGTTATATGATTTCAAACTCACATGGTCATTCAGATTATAAATATTATTTGAAACGGGATATTTCGGCGCAGTTGCATGCACCATCATCACGGATTTTTGAGTTACTCCGTGATGATGGTGCGTGCAACTGGGAATCGGGAATTATCTCCATACTAATTTCTATTAAAAATTCTCCATACAAACTTTCAACCCCCTTTTCACCCCCTCCAGGGTTGATTTTCGGGATTAAAACTATCTATTATCCTTTCCCGGGACTCAAACTATCTCTACACAAAATTTCATCAAAATCCGTTCAGCCGCTTTCACGTGATGCGCGGTCAAATAAACAGACAAACAGATAAACAGACAAACAGACAAAAATTCAAAAAATTGTTGGAACGTGTTCTGTTATCGATTCTAAGTATCCCCAGCCAATTTTTTTTCGAATATATTCCATGTACAGACTTTCGACCCTCTTCAGCTTTATTATATGTATAGATAGATAGATATAGATTAGGGTTGACGACGCGCATGTGACACCTCTGAAGTTACGGGCGTATACAAGGTGTAACAAAAATTCTGGTGATAATTTTAAGGGCATAATTGGTATCGTAATCTTATTATGAAAATGTAAGAACAAAAATTTGCTTGCGAAAATAAAATCGACTTTGTATGGAGTGTTGGCCAGCTGGGACGACGTCCCATAACTCCCATATATGGAATGCAAACCGGTTATAACCGAAACAGTTTTTCACGTAAAATTGTGTCATAAAAGGTTGTAAAACCACGCATAGCTTTTCGTCTGCACCTATGATTTGTATACTCTACAATAATTTTAGGTTTCTTTCCTATTACTCTATTTTGGTGAGTGATTTGCAGCAAGTATGGCTACATTTTCGATTATAACCGACAGCACCACTGGTTATGAAATTTCAACGGTTATTGCATTCCCTAGTTCGATACAAAAAAATTGCGACCAATTTTTTTTCTCCTACTCTTTCTTACTCGCAATACGATACCAAATATGCCCTTAAACGGATCACCAGTATTCTTGTTACATCCTTTATATAGGCTACGATAGCCTGCTTACCACCAGGCGGGCCGTATGCTTGTTTACCATCTTCGTGGTATAGAAAAAAAACCAAGTCTGTTAAAATTAAAAGTAATAGTAGGTAATAAAATAAATAGTAATAATAAAATAAGTTTATATAATTTATGATTGTTTTTTAATTCATTATTTTATTATAAATCAATGATGTGTGAAACAAGTTTAGTTACTAGAAAAATGTAAAAAAAAAAATCTAGCTTTAAGCAAACTCCGAAATCCCATCATCAAAATTTATATTTTGTTTTGCTAAAAAATTTTTGATAAAACTCCTCTTACATGAAGCAAATTTAGTACCACAATTACATTCGGAAGATCTTGTAAAATACCATTTCACAATTAATTTCAATTAGTCCAGAGTCGCATAATTCCCACAACAGCATACATTCCTAAAACAAATATAGCAAAGAAATGTAAAATTGCACTGCATACTTACATCAGGCATAAGGTTTTTAGCAGCTCCTTTGATATAAAAATTTGCTTCTTAAGTATCCCATCAAAATGTTCAGCCAATACTTTTATTGCATCATAATGTGTACTCCAGCGCCTTGTGGAAAGCTTTTTAACTGATACTTTGCTGTGTTTAAGAAGCACTTCCTAGCGGCTTGTAGAAGCAGAAAAAAGTTGAATATTGCTTCTACTGCTCCGAAAAATCACATTGTGTACGAACAAATGTTGACCCCATACAATGAATTTTGAATGATCTATACAACCAACAAAAAATGTTTATTATTTTTATTTTAAATAATAGCTTGCACTCCCCCATGTAATTGCTGCATTATCATAATCTTGATTAACCATCGTTTTGAAGTTTTTGTAAAAATATTGTAATTCTTAATTTATTATTCTCGTGACACCTATTTAATTAAGCTCACCGTGGAATGAAATAAAAAAAACCCTACAATCTTTCTAAATGAAAAAAAAAAAAAACTAACTCACCTACATACTCGTATTACGTATCACCTACATACATGCCACACTTTTACAAATTTTATAGGTGACTACTGATACGCCCCCCACCCCCCACCCTTAGCTACGCCACTGCATGTCGGACCGACATCCGATATCCGATAACTCGCATCCGATACTGTCGGACCGACATATAAACGGCGGAGGTCCTATAGACGTTACAATTTATCAGGCCTCTACAGACAAGAGCGACATGACGGGGCAACAAAGTGAGATGGAAATATTAGTATACCTATGAGTAGAATGAGATAAAAAAATCAAACCAGTTGTCGCTCATTATATGTGTTGGTAAAATTTTGCTCAGTCTTAAACATTAAAATTATACATACACGGTGCCCGTGAGCATTGCGAGAGATTTTAACCACGCATTTCTGAGGTCAAAAGAATGAAAAAACATTATATGACTTTTGTTGTAAAACGCCAAAAAAAAAATTTTTTTTTTACTTTTTTTTTCACTTTTTTTGAATGCTGTTCTACATAAAAAGTAAATGTCATTAGAAAAAAGTAACGGAAAAAGTAAATTGCTACATTTTTTCTCGTAAAAACTAGTCCATGCAAAGTGTTTCTTAGGTCTTTGATATCAGTTAATAAGAGATGTCTGGACTATGCCCCATACCGGTGAGATCGCCATCAAAAAATCATTTTACACTGAGAAACAATTCAAAATGCAATTTTTTGTAAGTAGTATTTACTCTGAAACTATGGCGAATTTCGAAAAAGTTTAAAGGACATTTTGTTCTCTAAATATGATAATGAATACACTGTTAAAGTCTCTCGCAATGCTCACGGGCACCGTGTATAATTATTACTAGTATAGTCCGCCTCGAATTGAGAACTCGCTACTGCGACTGACAAAAAATCTGTTTGCTAGATTTTACCAAATAACTTGAAAACTACGTCTTTTTGCATACACCCATAAAATTAGCCATAGTCAATGCTTTCCAGTAATGTCAATAATACGTAGGCATACGAGTAAAAATCATTCTATAAGATTTTTTTTTTAATATACAGAATGGATTTTCTTTTTGGATTAGTGAGGGCAGCTACCAGAACCCGTGCTGCTACGCGAAAATGTTCTTAGGAAACCTTCCCTCAATTTTTGATAAATAAAGATTGGCATTTACAGATTTTAGAAAAATCATACAGGATGCGAGTAAAAAGGTCATATTTGACAAACTTTTTTTTTACATTAAAAAAGGGAAATTTTATTCACATTTTTCTATCTCGCCAATCAGTTCTGTTACGTTTAAAGACCATAATACTGTATGTATGAAAACATTACAGTAACAGCATTCAAAATACGTTACGGTTAGAGACACGGGGTTTAACTGTGGAAAATAATAGTTATTAATTACTCCATAGTAAAGGTAAGGAAAAAGTTTTCTTCAATTCGTGACTTTTTATTACCTACATTACAGTTAGTAGAACCCCTAGGAAACTTGATACTGGATAGGAATCGATTGGCATAAAAAAATTGCATGTGAAATATAAAAGTTTTGATTTTCATACAAATTCAAGTTTTCCTCGATCTGTGGCTTTTCTAGCTGGAATTGTTTTTTGGTCCCATACAAGCTTTTGATTCTGGATTGGAATGGAATCAATTGGCATTTAAAAAAAAGTTTCTCAAAAAAATTCCTATTTCTCGCATCATGTACGTATGGTGTTTCCAAAATCTGTAAACGCCAATCTTCATTAATTTGTAATCGAGGGAAAATCTTCTAAGACCATTTTTGCGTAGCAGCACGGGATCTGGTAGCTGCCCTCGGGAAGAAAATCCATCCTGTATATTATTTATGTATGTTATTTTTTCCTGAACTACCTACACCTACATTATGTATTTCTACCTACTGTATATACATATAATATTATTATTATATTTAGATCTCATGGCTGTTTGTGTTCTAAAAAAAATCGTATAAAAATTTGGTGTCCGATTATTTGGAGCATTCGAAATTCAAAATCCGCGCCGGCGGCATCACGCACACTACAGCAAATGTATACCACCTCTTGCACGCACACAAGTAAAGATTATCGGTCCGACAGCTATCGGGGTTCCGACATGCCCAACGATATCGGAAGTGCATCGCCGATATCGGATGTCGGAGGGCCCCGATTAGAAAGGCAGTTGCTAGAGAGTGCCTTATGACGCCAAGTCCGCCTTTTTGCGTGAACGTATTGTTTTAGTGATAAAGTTTAGTTGAATGATTGAAAAAATACAAAAGTACACATATTTTCTTCTCTGTAGTCCTATCCTACATCCGATATCGGATCGGATAATGTGAAAGCGCTCTAACTCGGAACAATGTCATCACGAAAATGTTTTCTTTATTGCGATGTAGATGGATGTAAAAAATAGCAAAGCTAATAAAAATAAGCTAAGCTTAAAATAATCTTATCGTATCTTAGACTATTAACGAAAAACAAATCTCTCAAATAACTATGATGATATTGCTAAAAGGCGATTAGAATAAGATTGAGATAGGTGTCAACCCATATTAATTTTGACAGTGTGTGGCAAATCTGTCAAGATTAATCATACTCCCATCACGGCAACAAAATATCAATCAATATTACTCATGTAACTATAATTGTTATGCACCATGCGAACCACTTAAACACTGAATCAATGCAAAATACCTATTTCCTTAACTATAAAACATATCCAAGCATATGCAACCCTAGCGATTGTGCGGGTGCGCGGGAGGTGCGGGATGCCGCGCGTTGAAGGCCGCTCCATTGTATTATTGCTTAGGTACGTAAACCGTAGGTATTTGCTTTTTCTATGAGTGATTCATATCTGTTCGTAAGAACTATTATATAATCTGTGCCCGAACCATCTTCTTAATCTATTTATACTTATAGCTATTTTGGCGACAAAACGGGTAATGTAGACATAGTTTCAGTTACAAATAAGTGTTAATATGCAAATAATAACGTAAATGTACCCTATTATTTGCGTAACTTCTTTGTGCACTATATTGTGGTGGTTTTATTTGGCGATACGATGACCAAACTATTGTAAGAGCTCACTCTGAAACATGGAAATGGAACGGAAATAGGAACAACAATTCTTAGTAAATCTCAAACCAAAAAATGACAATAAATCTCTATACGAACTTTCAACCCCTTTTTAGCCCCGTTCTAGGTTGAATTTTGAAAAACGCTAAAATTGCGTTTATTATTTTTTTATTATTAGTAAAATCTCTAACTCAAAATTTTAAACCTCACCGATACAAACTTTTACCCCCTTATAGGTTGAATTTTTCAAAATCGTTTCTTATTAGATGTACAAATTGTAAATTTAACGCGTCCTGCAAATTATAACTTTCTAGCTTCAGTAGTTACGGCCTCGAACGAACTTTCAAGTCTGTCACAATTTTTTTTATCTCCATACAAACTTTCAACCCCTTTTTGACCCTGTTAGAGGTTGAATTAAAAAAAACGCTGAAATCCTTTTCATTGTTTTTTAATTATTAGTAAACGTACGAAGTTTAAAATCTCTAACTCAAAATTTTAAACCCCATCCATACACATTTTTAAACCCCTTTTTTACCCCCTTAGGGGATGAATTTTGAAAAACCCCTTCTTAGTGGATACTAACGTTATAAAAACTACCTATTATGAAAAGTTCAGCTCTGTAGGTCCAACGGTTGGGGCTGGGTGTTGATTTAAGTGAGTCAATCAGTCAGTCAGTCAGGACTTTTACGTTTATATATATAGAGAGATGTACTCGAGTACAAATAGGATAAGTATCCCAGGGAATAAACACTTCAGATTATTTTCAATTTAAACACAAAACAACTGACACGCATGCGACTAGTACAAGACACGAGCATGTCGATGAAACTCCGGCCAATAGTCCGTTTGCTGGGTAGAGATTTATGTGCGCTGTATGTTACTAAAAATTGAACATGTTCAAGTTTAACTACATTTATAAATTGCGAATAATGCGCCAAGCTAACGTTCCGACTCATATTTCAGAATAAATAACTGGTATGTATCTAGTCAGAGTTGGGCAAAAATTAGAGAGAGAATGCGTCCGGTGAGATTCAGAAGCATAAGGCCCGTATTTAATGAATTGCTTTCTTTCCGCCAGATAGATAGCTAGAAAACAGCTTGAGAAGCCGTGCGTGGCGTGAATCCAATGACCCCTAGTTTCCACAGTAGAACGTCATTATCGACTTGTTCGAATATTTTTTTGGAAATCTAGGTAAATGACGTCTGCCTGATTCTTCCTATCCACTTCGTGTGACATAAAATTGACAAGTGTGACCAAGTTAGTGGCTTCATGAACCGTTACAACCGTTACCGTCGTTGAACGCTTCGGGAGAAAGGCGTGCTGTGCATTTGACATATAAGGGAGACATTGAGGTAATATAGTAGTAGTAGTAGTAAAACACTTTATTGTACAAGAAAACACAACGAAATACATATAACACAACATATAAGTACAAAGGTGAACATATCCCTTTTAGGGATTTCTTCCAGTTAACCTTTGAGCAATTGAAAGAGAAAGTTGGAAGTGCTAGGCAGACTGAGTTTTTTTTTTTTTTTTTTTTTCTGAAATAGGAGGCAAACGAGCAGACGAATCACCTGATGGTAAGCAATTAACGCCGCCCATGGACGCCTGCAACACCAGAGGGGTCACAAGCGCGTTGCCGGCCTTTAAGATGGGAATACGCTCTTTTCTTGAAGGTTTGAAGGTCGTATCGGTCCGGAAATACCGCAGACGACAGTTCATTCCACAGTTTTGTTGTGCGAGGCAGGAAGTTTCTCGAGAAACGCACAGTTGAGGACAGCCAACCATCTAAGTGGTGATGATGGTAATGCTGTCGCGTAGGACGATGGCGGAAAGAGGCGGCAGGGATTAATCCGAACAATTTCTCGGAGCACTCTCCGTGATAGAGGCGATAGAAGATGCAGAGCGAGGCTACATCTCTACGCAGCGCCAAGGAGTCAAGCCGATCCGTAAAATCCCGGCAGCCGACAATTCGAGTCGCTCTCCGTTGTTACTGTACTTTACGATACGGTAAGATGAGTTGTATTATAATTTATAATCTAAATATATTGGCCTGCAATGTCATCTCCAACACCTTTGCCATAGAGCATAGAATTTCTACCGGTCGATAGTTTTCTACAGTACCCTTGGAACTTGTTTTAGGTATGGGAGATACACGCGATAGCTTACAGCACGTAGGATATTGTCCCGTTGTCAAAAAGAAAGATTAAAAATATATATGATCGCCTTGATATGTTCGTCAAACCCTTAATCCCGTATGGCGGTATGGCACCTGGAGCCGCCGCTGCGTTTGATCTTAATTCTTTAATCGTTTTAAAATTTTCCCTCGTGCTGAAAGCACACATTGAGAGGCACATCAACGTGCCTCTCAATGTCCTCCGGACTGCCTCTACTAGCCATACTCGGGTTATGAACTGGTTTGTCTGGCAAAAACACAGATTTAAAAAGCTCAGCGTATGCTGCTGCTGATCAGACAGAGAGCTCTGGAAAACCTTGGAGGAGGCCTTTACCCTATAAAGAGGTTCTCATCACTATTTAGCTATCGTACACTTATTATATAGCTAACTTATCTAAGTTTAATTGATTGAATGAAATAAAAAAAACTGGTTAGCCTATTCATGTTATCAATACAGACTTATTATTTTAATATTTGTCTTCTTACTTTCATTATTTATTGTATTCATTTCTTGCATGGTGTTGGGAAATAATAGGCTTTTCTTTTCTTTTTTTATATCCTGCTGCTGTATCGGCACCCATAAACTCTACGTCGAAGTGTTTATTGTGTGGTATGTGTCCCCTCGGGTACATAGATTATTAACATACCCCCTTCAACTTGCCCGGATTCCCACATATATATTTAACACAAAAGTATCATGAGCTTGTTTTATGTAATTTTTAGTGTTTCGTACCAACACTTGGTTTACGAACAACTTTGGAATCAAACTGTTACGTAATAAGGGTCCTTAAAATACGAGTGTGGTTTTATGAAACGAGCCGCAGACGATTTTCATAATAAGATCACACGAGTGTTTTAAGGCCTAATTACGTACAGTTGCATACACTGGTTTATCTACACTCATATTCTAAATGAAGTGTTCGGAAACCATAGAATGACCGTCATTTCACCGCCATGGCCAACTCGATTGTGCCGGCAGTCGCGCGGGCGCGTGCCGTTGGTCAGGAAGGAGGACAGGATTTACATTATGTTATCAAATGCGATGTTCGGAATTTGAAACTCAAAACGTATCAATATATGAGCATGTAAAGTTAAAATTACGTTACTGCCACAGATAAAAAGCTTATCATAGTAAAATCGGTTGTGGTAATGCTAGCCATTGCCTACCGTTTTTGAACACGTTTTAGAGGACTTACAATGTGAGTGTAGATAAAATCGGTAAAACGCGTCTTATTTGTAACAGTTTAACCTAAAAAGGTAAAATTTGGAATAGATATAGAAAATGTCGGCTGTAATGAGGTCTAAACTGCTTAAATTTAATTTTATGGGGATAATTATGGGGATAAAGGGGGAAAGTGAACTTTATTTTTCATTTGTAAGGATTGTGTGGGGTACCAATAGAAAGCCGCAAAAACTTGGGACAGCTGACTGATTATGACTTTATTTTACGAGCAGTAGTTGAAGATAGTTGAAGGAAAAATGGAAGGAAGGCGAGGAAGGGGAAGACCTAGAATTAATTATATAGACCAAATTAAAAATAATGTTAAGGTCAGGTCGTACCAAGAGATCAAAGAGGAGGCCTGGGACCGAAGCAAATGGAGAGCCCACTTTGAGTTGCACCGACAAGAGCATGGCTCTTAAGTGTTTGATGATGATGATGAGTTGAAAATAATTTTTTTCATACTAAAATTACGGCTCTGTCGCCGCGTTTTTTCGGTAACTATAGTTAACTAGAAACTGAGAACTGTATAATCCACTTAACAGACCTTGGAGATGACTGCATAATTATTTGGTAGACCTAACTTTAACAGTTTTCAGACCACGGACTGACCTTAGGTTACTATAAGACTCAATATATACCTACAGTCAATTTACAATGATAATTTCCTATGATGAATACGAGTATATTAAAAGCAAAAGAGAAAAATAGTAGTAACATACAAAATTAAACTTTACTCAACGGTTATAAGCAAACCTGGGATAACTTGGGGCACTTATATTAAAGTGTCGTACCAAAATATTTTATAGACAATTAAATATATCGATGTTACTGTCAACATCTAAATGTTATCTATCTTCTATACATATAATAAAGCTGAAGAGAGTCGAAAGTCTGTAGATGGAACATAATCGAAAAAAAGTTGGCTGGGGATACTTAGAATCGATAACAGGACACGTTCCAACAATTTTTAGAATTTTTGTCTCTTTATCTGTGTGTCTGTTTATCTGTTTGTCTGTTTATCTGTTTGTCTGTTTATCTGTTTATCTGTTTGTCTGTTTAACTGTTTGTCTGTTTATTTGACCGCGCATCACGTAAAAATGACTGAACGGATTTTTATGAAATGTTGTATAAAGATAGTTTGAATCCCGGAAAAGGATAATAGATAGTTTTAATCCCGAAAATCAACCCTGGTGGGGGTGAAAAGGGGGTTGAAAGTTTGTATGGAGAATTTTTAACCGCTGAAACGATTTCGATAGAAATTAGTAAGGAGATAATTTGAGTCCCGAGAAACGTCATAGGATAGTTTTCAACCCTTGTGGGGGTGAAAAGGAGGTTGGAAGTCGGTATGAGGATTTTTTTACCGCTGAACTGATTTAGATGAAATTTGGTATAGAGATAGTATGGGTCTCGAGAACGGACAAAGGATAGTTTAATCTTCAACAAAGCCCCCCCCCCCCATCTTACTTTTGAACCGTAGGTCCAAAAAATTTGAAAAGAATAATGGAAGTGAAGCCTGAAAGGTACTTTCAATATAAATAGATTGAATAAAATCGGTTCAGCTATTTTTGAGTTGTCAGTCAAAAACGCATAGTGAAAGGACGTAAGTGCCGGATAGTAGAAATTCAACGCCAAACAATTAACCCGCACGCAATTATTAGTTTATGATTACGACGGAAGCGCCGCCAAATATCCCTTAATAAACGACCTTTTGAACGGATGTTGTTTAACGGGGCGGCAATTACGGAACCCTATACTGAATATGGCCTGACATGCTCTTGGCTGTTTTTTTTTGCATTGTTATCCCAGAAGTCACCCCTTAAGGATTACTAATTCCAATTGTCAAGAAAATCCCCGTCCAGCTATAGGTAAGCTACAAAAATTCAGCCTCTAAAAGGGGGGTAGCCACTACACTCGATTGAGTTAATTTTGCACCTGAATCTTATGGCGCTACTTAGGAAGGAGGTGCAAACATTTTTTCCAAATATGTCCTAAGACTAACGAGCACCCTGCTTAACTAACAGATGGCGCTGAAATTAATACGTTATGACATGAATAATCCACTAAGGAAGGATTTTGCCAAATTAACTCTAAGTTTAGAAGTGGGGGCACGGATATCAACAAATTTAAATGAATTATTGACTTAATAGTACAACAAAATTAAACGACAGTAAATTAATTGCCACACATTGCACAGTGCATGTAAATACTCAGCCTAACGATTTTGCTATCCATTCTCCTTTTCTTTAATCTTACTTCTAACTAATATTAGACCTAAATTCGTTGTTAGTATATTCGTTAATAAGTTGTTAGGTTATGATATGAAGTATGGATTTTTACATGTATATTTCTTACCCAGGCGTGGTCCGATCAGTCCGATGGGGTGGGGGGGTTACATGGGACATGACCCCCCCCCCCCCCAAATCGTACACGTCAAATTGAAAAATTCATTATTGACCCATACAAAAAATCATTTCTGCATTAGTGATCCCCCCAATTTCATAGTTACCCCCCCGCCCTTAGGCTGCAACCGCGCCTGTTCTTACCTTTTCATTCTTAGACTGATTTGACTGGAGGATCTATTGCTTCCTAAATAAATAAAAAAGTGTTTTTTCGACGAATTTATTTTATTTTTAAACCAGGTCAGTTTATCCACATTGGCACTCTAATCACTCTTTATTCTAATATTTATTCTAATCACTTTATATCGTTATTTATTATTTCTTAAACATTACTCTATCTTCAAATATTATTTTATATACTTGAAATTGGTTTGCCACGCTACCGCGTGTCTAGATGTAAACATGAATGCCTTGTTTTAGGGTGCGTTTACCAGAGATGAGCGAGAATGCGTTGCGAGGAATGTGTTTAATAAGAACCAATCCTAGGGCTGCGCTGTGCGAGGATAGGTAAATGAAGTGATTCTATTGGTTCTTAAAAAACACATTCCTCGCAACGCATCCTCGCTCATCTCTGGTGGAAACGCAGCTTTAGACCAGTGGTTCTTAACCGATGACCCATGGACCACTGAAGGCCCCACTGAGAGACGCGAATTTATAAATGGGACAACCATATGTTACCTTTATCCTTTACACCCCAATAGTGGTTGGTCTATGGCAAGAAATACATTTTGTCAAGTGGCTCTTTCATACTGAAAGGATAAGAACCACTATTTAAGCGATAATGGAGAATTACTCCTGATAAAGCGGCCGTGCTGTGTCGGATATGTTTGATGCGATTCGTCCGATACGCACGATGTGGAATCCTAGTTTTAAACGGAGTTTGTTGGTGGCTCTCTGTGGGCCTTATATTCTACGTGCCAGTGAGTATTCTTCCGAGAACCGGTGTAAAGCGATCCCGAGACCAGTTACAACCATGACTTTTATCGTAAATTTCCATTATATGGTTACTGCTGCTGATTTGCATCTTACGCAATTGTCTTTTCCGTGGGCAAAATGATCGAGCTACGCACAAGAAATACCCAAATCACTATACATAGACGTGTCTACAATATTTGAAGAGTTAATCTTCAGAATGTCGTCATCAGACCCTGACCTGCTAACAATGGAACCAACTTTCATCACGAAACTCACGCATTTTTGTGTTACCTTTTAGACAAAAAGAACCTGTCGAATTGAGAACCTTCTTCTTCAAAACTGCGTACGCTTACAGCGTACCTCGACCTATAGATGTATAGAAAACTGGCCATTAGCATGTCGAGCCATGCTCAGTGAAAGGTTCCGTATTTGACGGTATTCCGATATTCCGTAACACGGCTCAACCTATATTATTCAATTCAGTTTTCATTGAAAGTACTTACTTATCAGGCCTCACTACCAAAATTTATTTTTTCTAATTTTTTGGACCCAAAGTTAAAAAGTTAAAAGGGGGTTAGCGGAGACGCTCTTTTATAAGCTTTCGGAGCTATTATTTACAAAAGTATTCGTTGTACCCAAAATTGTTTTAAAAAACCTTATTCTTTTTGAAAGACCTATCCAACGAAATCCCATACGATATGATTGGAGCGAAAAAAACATTCACCCCCTACTTCACGTGTACGGGAGGTAACAATAATACCTACTTTTTCAGGTTTTGTTTAACCACTTTGACGGCGTGATTAAAATACATACTTATACCAAATTTCAGTTTTCTAGTATAGTAATCATCACTGAACAAAGCAAAATACAGACAGACGGACAAGGCGAAACTACAAGTTGACTACGCAACACTTAAAACTGGCTAAGAGCATGTCGGGCAATGCTCAATGTAGGGTTCCGTACTTGTCGGCCCGTCACAACTCACAAGACACTCAAAAGGTCTTTCTTTATAGGATATTACACGGCACTTACGTTCTTTTACTATGAAATGGCAACTTTTTGCGATAACTCAAAACCGATTAACCGAAAAATTAACCTATTTTATTCAATATAGGTTTTCATTGAAAGTACATATTAAGCCTCAAGTACTTAGTAAATAGAGTTGTGCAGTTCTCCGAAACATTCTCACTCGAGAATATTTCCAATAGTAAACGGAAATGTACTCGATAACGGCACAGCTAAAGTCGTAAACAAAAACAATCGCTAGTCGCTACTGCATATCGCTTGTATTTGAATCTGTGCCCGTTGAACACCAAAATAAGAGTTTCCACATAAATTATTGGACTAAGAGCTGGCCACGTCAGATATGACACAAAACAACACCTATCTGGTTAGATTGCTATACTATCCTTATTGCTATTTCCGGGCATGTGTCAACTTTTAATGGGTGGACGTCAGAGTAACAGACTAGCATTTTTTTTGATTTGGATACCAAAATAGGTAAAAACTGCCGAAGTTGTTTCAGGTATAAAGGACAGTTCCTATATTTTAACATTATAACAAAAAACATTGTACGAATTATTACGGAAACAAAGACAGTAGGCGACAAACTATGTATTACATTATTACGTCGTTTGATACTACTTTCCCCCAACAGAAACTTTTGGCTTGAATATAATCTAATTATTTACATAATTTCTCAAACTTGCACTAATATTGAATCAAACCCAGAAATCAAAAATTGTTTTTTTTTTGGAGTGGTTTGCATTCTTTGACCTCCACTACTTTACAGCTGCTAGATGTCCAGATCAAGAAATAAGCATAGTGTAGAAAACTGACTAGACGAGATTAGTTAGTCTTATTATTGTGTCATATCTGACGTGGCTAGCTCACCGTCTATGTTGTCAGCGATCAAATTGATACCTACTTGGTGCTAATTAATGACTACCTATACGATGAAATTGATTAATGTTTAATTTATTTTGATACATTGTAGTACCTATACGACATAATTCCGTTAATTATATAATTAAAAGAAAAGTGGAAAAAAATATCGCAACGAGCAAGTTTCGGATAGTTTCTGCCATTGGATGCATGAGCACTACCCAAAAGGTAGTCTTTATAGAATACTAGCTTTTGCCCGCGACTTCGTCTGCGTTGAATCAACTTTCGCTATTTGGAATTATAAAACGCTTTACTAGAATCTAAGGACAAATAAGAATTTAGCGCATATGGTATTTCAAGTCACATTGAGCTACAATTCCATACAATCTTCCACTCCATTTTCACCCCCTTAACATATAATTTATGGGATAAAATAGGATAGTTCGTATGTCCTTTTCCCGGAACTAAAACTCTCTTCATACCAAATTTGATCTAAAACAGTTCAGCGGTTTAAGCGTGAAGAGGTAACAGACACCTTCGCATTTATAATAGTTATATGGATTTTACGACACTTACTTCCTACTACTACCATGAAACGACAATTTTTTTTAGTTAAATACTTCTCAACCGATATAATTCAATATAGTTTTCATTGAAAGTGTCTATTAGGGCTCACTTTCATGAATGTTTCTTCACCTTACGGTTGAACAGTTAGAGGTGGGGGGAACTTTGTTCTGATATTTTTGCATGATTTCCGAATGTATTGACTTGAATAAAAAAAAGTTCTCAGAGACCCCTATTCCTTTTTAAAATACATAGGTATTTCAAAAAGAATAGGGGTCATCAAACGACATCCTACGCAATAGGGATAAAACGAAAAAAAAAAACACTCCCACTTCATGTGTACGGAAGGTACCCCAAAAATGTTTGTTTTTACTTTTATATTTACTATTTTCTCGGCGTACTTAATACACATACTCGTGCCAAATTTCAGCTTTCTAGTGCTAACGATCACTGAGCTATGCTGCGGACAGACAAACGGACATGACGAAACTAAGGGTTCCTAGTTGACTACGGAACCCTAAAAACTGTAGAAAAACTAAGAAATGTACTAAAATGTGTGTAAGAGTGTAAGTACGTATTAGTATAACAAATTGCCATTAATTAAACAGCGATAAATTTAAATTTTCTCAATCTTGCACCAGAAAGTACTCGAGGTGAGCATGAAGATTGTATCGGCGCTTTGTTTTAGGAAGTACAACATTCCTTGTGTTTAATAATATTAACCCGTTAAAGTTTCATTGAGTTTGGATTACTTTCCAGCTGAAACGTAACTGCTGGACTAATAACACTCATAAGATTGTTTTCTAATCTATTATATTATAATATATAGGCATAACATAACAACTATCAACACTTTACTGACCAAGACCACACATCACTGTCTTTATTTTAAAGTTCGTGTGAGTAGATCTACCATCAAAAGCCATCATAACTGCTTTTTAGGGTTCCGTAGCCAAAATGGCAAACAAATGTGTCATACGGACAGCTATTTTACTTGGAAACTATACGACGTATCTTAATAAAATTAAGACATGAGGTGTATTTCTATGCCCCTATTTAGTTATGTAGGTTAAATTGCAGAATACATTATTTTCGCGGGGGGCGCTCCATACATGTAACTAAATTAAATATTTTTTTTACAAAATATCATGTTGCACATAGGTAAATGGATATGTCTTCAAAATTAAGATTGAGGTTTCTTTGAACTGTTGTGTTTAATTTAAGTACATATTTTTTAGAAATAATCGCTTCGAAAGTCAGAAAAATTGTATCCTATCCCCTATACTTCCGAACTGAAACACCAAATATGTAATATAAAAAAATGAGAAAATGCGCCCTATCACATACTTTCTACGAAAATTGCTTTAAACATTATCGGTTAAGCCATTTTTGAGTTATCTCCCATACAATTTCCTCCTTATCGTCAGATACGACCTTTTCGTATTAGTTTGGTTCTTTATTCCATTGAAGTTACGGAACCCTCCATTATGCATAGTCCGACACGCATTTGGCCGGTTTTTGTATTAATATTTAGTAGGTTATTACTGCTATCGTCAAAGTTAAATTCATTAACGCCACTTATAATATATTACGTTACTCATGGATTGACAATATCCATACAAAATCGCTTCTACCTACTTATTAAATAATGAACTTTTTCTGTTTTGATTTTTTTTGTGTTTATCTGTGTCGCATAAAATGTTTGTCGGGTCAGATTCTAGGGCTTCAAATTTCTTTACATTCTTGTATTTCAGTATTTCTGTTAGGGCTAGTGGTTGCCCAGAACGGCCTTCGACCGTGCGGCTGCAAACCAGTCTACGAGTTTTGTGCCAACGACTACGAGACGTACCACAGCATTTGCGAGTACAAGTGCAAACATCCCTCCACCCCGTTCCACGACTGGTTTATACTGTACCATGGGCCGTGCGTTTACGTCTCAGAAAACAATTGAGCGGAATGGAGCAAATCAAATAAACTTGGTTTACACGTTTTGTTTCATTTATAAATTATTATATACTTCCTCACCTCATCCTGCACGACAGGGAATACAAGTGCCAACATCCCTCCACCCCGTTCCACGACTGGTTTATACTGTACCATGGGTCCTGCGTTTATGAGCCGGAGATCACAACTAAGCGGACAACTACAACTAAGACGATAGTGACCCGGTGGTCACCACCTCAGTGGTCTGAGGACGAACCGGAAAATAGTTTATACTGATAGCTAGTTAATCAATTTAATATATTGTATATGTATGTCACACAAAATTTACTTGAGCCGCTCAAGTAAGTTATGCGAATTTAAAATAAATTATTGTAGAGTAGTTTTGGTTTTGTTTATATGGTTTCGATCATATAATTAATGTACTCGAGTACAAATAGGGTAAGTGTCCCAGTGAATGAAAACTTAAGATTTTTTTCAATTTAAACGAAAAACAACTGAGACGCATGTGACTACTACAAGACACGAGTAGGTGGATAAAACTCCGACCAATAGTCCGTTTGCTGGGTAAAGATTTATGTACGTTGTACGAGTATGTTACTAAAAATAAAACATTTTCAAATTTAACTACATTTATAAATTATAAACTTCCTCACCTGACCCCAATAGGATAACGAATAATGCGCCAAGCCAACATCCCCACTCCCATTTAAGTATAAATAACTGGTATGTATCTAGTCACAGTTGGATAAAAATTGGAGAGCGATTGCGTCCGGTAAGTGTCAGAAGCAGTGTTGGCCGTTCATTTCAATTAGAATTGAAAATTCATCAGTGAGATTGAAGATTAATTCCGTAACTAATCAATTACACTAAGCATCAATTTTTACTTAAGTTAGTTTGCATTGATTTCGTGATGACGTTAATTACACTAACCGCCAATAAGAATTAACCTATTAGTTACACTAACGTCTTGAAAATTTAGTAAGATTAACACTTAAAAAGATCAACGTTTAACTAAATAAAGTGTAACTAAATTAATCCTGTCTTGTACTAATAATTAATGTTAAGGCCCTATTACTTACCTATTTTGAAAAATAACGCGATCTTTAAAACGTGATGACAAGCATCGGAAACGAACAGATATGATTTTCGGATATATGTTTTTTGACTATGTGATATGATATATTACAAACCCGATACACGAATGCTTAAACTTTCCTCGATAGAAAAGAATCCAAAGTTACGTCTTCATTTTTCTTTTTTTCCTTCGTTCAACTAAACAAAACATCTTTATGCAGTCTTATTTACTTTGAAGTAAAGGTTTTCATGTATTCTAATATCTCTTAAACGAAAACGTATCGTATTCATTTCATAATAGAATCCTCATCAACAAACGCCCACTTTTCAACGTTCCGCTTCTCTTTTCCTCATGCGCGCCTAAGTCATAAATCCGTCCTTTACGCGAGGCCAGCCCAGATCGCCGGCGTGCTGTTGTCTGATTCACGTAAATATGAAATAGGGCCGCAAGTATACGTCTAGTATAATAATAAAAACCAAAACAATTACTCAGTATTTATCCAAAGCAGCCCGTAAATACTCGTATTTACTCATTTCGGCGGGTAAAAACTATTACTAATAAAATATATAAAAAAGTGTGATTAAAGCACTAAATTGTTTTTTATTGAATATTTCTAGCATGTATAAATAATATTTTTGTTATAAGAAGCATATAAGGAGCTTTATTTTTGGAAAAAAGGTAATTAGAAGTGAGAAGAAATTTGTAATTTAGGGAATGTAGCAATGTAGACGTGATAAAAATATTGTCAAATATTTTGTTTCAAATACGAAGGTAGGTATTTACTTTGAAAACATGGGACTTAAGTCGTTCCATATTCTACATAAGTGCATTTCGAATATTATACAGATGTTAACAAGTTGTTTACAAAAAAAAACTGCCACGAAAATACTTCACAATATTATAGGCATTATAGCTCTTATCAGATAGCGCGGCGAATGTTAGCTAGTGCTAATGAACAAAGAATATAGAAATAATAACCATAAAGGGTCAAACTGCGAACAAAAGACCACCTAGTTTGCGGCGTGGACTTAAACTGCATTCTCTATTATATTTGTCTACTTCTTTTTTCAAAAGTATGCACAGTTTTAACATTAATAAACATCGTTTTCATAAGGGATATATGTGACATTGTCATGGTAAAGGTAATATATTGTCGGTATTGAGTTATTGGTACCTCCTTATAGCTCAAAACATTCTCCTTCATATGCAAAAAGAACGAGATCGCTATGTCGAGTATTTTTATTTTTAATTTTTTTTTGAAGTTTCAACATATCTTTGTACTGTTTTGAGATATTCGAGTTCAAAGTTTGAAAGCCTAAAAACCTAGTTATAGGTTGAAGTTATGGAGATAGCGGTTTTAAAACGTTCCACATACATTATATTACTCGACAAATCATATGTTGTCTAACATTTTACATTTTCTATTCTATATCTATCTATACATATAATAAAGCTGAAGAGGGTCGAAAGTCTGTACATGGAAGATAATCGAAAAAAAGTTGGCTGGGGATACTTAGAATCGATAACAGAATACGTTCCAACAATTTTTAGAATTTTTGTCTGTTTATCTGTTTGTCTGTTTATCTGTTTATCTGTTTGTCTGTTTATTTGACCGCGCATCACGTAAAAATGGCTGAACGGATTTTGATGAAATTTTGTACAGAGATAGTTTGAGTCCCGGGAAAGGATAATATATAGTTTGAATCCCGAAAATCAACCCTGGTGGGGGTGAAAATGGTGTTGAATGTTTGTATGAAGAATTTTTAACCGCTGAAACGATTTAGAGAGAAATGAGTATGGAGATAATTTGAGTCTCGAGAAACGTCATAGGATAGTTTTCAAACCCTTGTGGGGGTGAAAAGGGGGTTGCAAGTTGGTATGAGATTTTTTTTACCGCTGAACTGATTTAGATGAAAATTGGTATAGAGATAGTATGGGACTCGAGAAAGGACAGGATAGTTTTCAACCCGAAAATCAACCCTAAAGGGGTGAAAAGGGAGTTGGAAATTTGTATAGGGAATTATTAACCGCAGAATCGATTTAGATAAAATTTGGTATGGAGATAATTTGAGCTCTGGAAAAGGAAATAAAATAGTTTTATCTCGGAAATTATCCCCTAAGCGAATGCAAAAGGGGTGGAAGTTTACATGGGGAAGAAACAAAAAATAACCGCTGTACGTATTTAGATGAAATTTGGTATTGAAATAATTTGTAATTTTTTGGTCAAGGTGTTCATATTTCAAATTCAAATTCAAATTCAAATTCAAATTCAAAAATATTTATTTCAGACAACATGGTCCATTTTGTTAGTATACATTCTAAGTTGTTAGTAAGTAATCATATTAACATACTTAAAACAAAACATCTAAAACTTATATTCTAAATTGGACTTTATCAGTTTGATCAACCCGTAGACTATCGGGCAATCAAATCTACCGGCAATCATCCTCAGAATGTTGTTGCTACTGCATATTTATAACATGTTACCCGTCGATGCTTTAAATTTACCTTTACCCGCTCTTAAGAAATATTTGAAAATGTCATGAATGTCAAAGGGTTATTGCAGGTTCGAGGACTATATATGACGGACAAAGTTGCATGGCCCAAACCAATAAACAAAATCATCTAACATTTATAGGACACCGTTTAGGTAGGAAAACATATCAAACGTTTTGTGAAGCAGTCAGATTAGGATTTATTTTTATTTATAATTAAACAATGGGTACATTATCTGTCTTTCAAGATGTTTTGATATGCCTTCTTGAAGAACTACGCACTATTTTGTATCTTAAATAATGTATCACTGTTTTGAAAAAATAAGTCCCGTCGAGTTTCTTTTCGGTCATAATACTTCTTGGGCTCAGGTGTAGGGTTAGAATCGGTGGTAGTTTTGGAACGAAGTTCCTTATCGGACGGTTCGCGGATGGGGGGCTAGGCGAAAAAAAGTCACGTGACCGTCACGAAAAAGCGTCACGTCACGAAAACGCGACACCCATACGATTGAGAAACATGTAAAATGGAATGAAATAAAAAATATATAAAATAGAATAAAGTGAAGTGAAGTGAAGTGTAGTGAAAAGTGAAAGTGAGAAGTGACAAAGTGAGAAAAGTCGAGAACCTAAAAGTAAAAAATATCGAAAATGTCGAAAATGGCAAAATTTCTAAATTTCCAAAATTTCCAACATTTCCAAAATTTCCAAAATTTCCAAAATTTCCATAATTTCCAAAATTTCCAACATTTCCAAAATTCCCAAAATTTCAAAAAGTTGAAAAATTTCAAAAAAAATAAAATTTCATAAATACATAAATTTCCACAATTTCAAAACTCCAAAATTTCAAAATAATTAAAACCACAAAATTTACGAAAAAGTCAATAATGATATAAAATAAAATAACATAACTTCGTTCCAATCGCGTGTTTCACGACACTCGTGTATTTTATTTTTCTCTGACGTTCATTAGTGCATTGTAATGTGCTTACATTGAAGAATAAATATCTTGATCTATACCAATATCATAAATCCTCTATCGGAACCGTATGTAATTACCACCATTATTGTAACCAGTAACGTAACATCAGTGTATTATCTGTGACAGTGTGGTAAAAACGAATGAAAATTCATTACCTACGGTAACGTAATGAATGTCCGCCCCCCGACCGCCGGCGCAATAAGGTTGGTCATGGCGGTGTAATGGCGGTCATTCTAATGTTTTCAATGGATATGAGTATAAGGTAAAGCGGTGTATGCTTCTGTACATAATTAGGCCTTATTACGTAACAGTTACATAAACTACTATTTATCTCTTTTTAGGGTTCCGTAGTCAACTAGGAACCCTTATAGTTTCGCCATGTCTGTCCGCGGTCTAGCTCAGTTACCGTTCGCACTAGAAAGCTGAAATTTGGTGAGGCCTGATAAGAAGGTTCAATATAAACTATATTGAATAAAATCGGTTCAGCCGTTTTTGAATTATCAGTCAAAAAAGCATATTGAAAGGAAGTGCCGAATAGTAAAATGACGTAAGCGCCGCCGAATATCCCTTAATAAACGACCTTTTGAACGGATGCTTTGTAACAGGGCGGCATCTACGAAACTCTACACTGAGTATCGCCCGACATGCTCTTGGCCGGTTTTTTTGCATTGTTATCCCGAAAATCACCCCTTAAAGATTACTAATTCCAATTCAAAATCCCCAGCCAGGTTATACGTAGCCTATAAAAATTCAACATCTAAAAGGGGGGGGGGGGGGGGTAGCCACTACACTCGATTGAGTTTAATTTGCATGGGTCATGGACCCCGCCCCCCTCCAAGTGCACCACAAATAGACAAAAAAACATTTCTGCATTTGTCACCCCCCCCTACCCCAATTTCAACCGCACCTGTTCTTACCTTTCATGCTTAGACTGATTTGACGGGAGGATCGATTTGGATGACATTTGCCGTGGACATGAACGTATAAATACAAAAGTGGTCCTGTATCGTCGGATATACACCTACTACTCTATGTCGTTTAAATCATGCCAAAAAAAATATATAAAAATGTATTAATTTTTGAGGGTAGTTTCATTTAGTGGTAATTGTAAAATATTTTATTAGGATTACTGTCCTCTAGCGTATCCATCTGTCAACTTTACTTCAAGTTCCGCCTCCAGGGAAGCGGGAGAGAAATTAGGGGTGAATTAGCCGTTTACTGACACAGACCGAATTCCACGCGGGCGGAGCCGCGGGCACAGCTAGTACATATAATAAAGCTGAAGAGGGTCGAAAGTCTGTACATGGAAGATAATCGAAAAAAATTTGGCTGGGGATACTTAGAAGCGATAACAGAACACCTTTCAACAATTTTTAGAATTTTTTTCTGTTTATTTGTTTGTCTGTTTATCTGTTTATCTGTCTGTTTATCTGTTTATCTGTTTGTCTGTTTATCTGACCGCGCATCACGTGAAAACGGCTGAACGGATTTTAATGAAATTTTGTATAGAGATAGTTTGAGTCCCAGGAAAGGATAATATATAGTTTTAATCCCGAGAATCAACCCTGGTGGGGGTGAAAATGGGGTTGAAAGTTTGTATGGAGAATTATTAACCGCTAAAACGATTTAGATGAAAATTGGTATAGAGATAGTATGAGTCTCGATAAAGGACAAAGGATAGTTTCATCTTCAAAAAAGCCCCCCCACCCCCAATCTTACTTTAGAACCGTATGTCCAAAAAATTTTTTTTAAATTATGGAAGTGAAGCCTGAAAGGTACTTTTAATAAAAACTATCTATACATATAATAAAGCTGAAGAGGGTCGAAAGTCTTCATAAGATATATTCGAAAAAAATTTTGGCTTAGAATCGATAACAGAACACGTTCCAACAATTTTTAGAATTTTTGTCTGTTTATCTGTTTATCTGTTTGTCTGTTTATTTGACCGCGCATCACGTTGAAACGGCTAAACGGATTTTGAAAGTCTTCATGAGATATATTCTAAAAAAAGTTGGCTGGGGATACTTAGAATCGATAACAGAACACGTTCCAACAATTTTTAGAATTTTTGTCTGTTTATCTGTTTATTTGATCGCGCATCACGTTGAAACGTGCCAATGCCATGCCAAAGAGCTCAAAGAGGACCCAGTGTGTTGACGATGAGGGACCCTCTTGTTCCTTTAGCCGTCAACACAGTGAATCCTTCTTTTTGTAAAGGGTCGGCAACGCGCATGTGACTCCTGTGGAGTTACAGGCGTCCATAGGTTACAGTAGCTGCTTACCATCAGGTAGGCCGTATGCTTGTTTGCCACCGTCGTGGTATAAAAAAAAAAAAAAAAAAAAAAAAAAAAAAAACGGCTAAACGGATTTTGATGAATTTTTGTGGAAAAGGAAATAAAATAGTTTTACATGGGGGGTGGAAGTTTACATGAGGAAGAAACAACCAATAATCGCTTTACGTATTTAGATGAAATTTGGTATTGAAATCATTTGTAATTTTTTGGTCAAGGTGTTCATATTTATAACATGTTACACGCCGATGCTTTAAATTTACCTTTACTCGCTCTTAAGAAATATTTGAAAATGTCATGAATGTCAAAGGGTTATTGCAGGGTTATTGCAGGTTCGAGGACTATATATGACGGACAAAGATGCATGGCCCAAACCAAAAAACTACTACAATATCGTCTAACATTTATAGGACACCGTTTAGGTAGGAAAACATATCAAACGTTTTGTGAAGCAGTCAGATAAGGGATTTATTATTCTTTATAATTAAACAATAGGCGCATTATCTGCCCTCAAGCTGTTTTGATATGTCTTCTTGAAGAACTACGCATTATTTTGTATCTTTAAGATGTAATAATGTATAACTGTTTCGAATAAAATAAGTCCCGTCGAGTTAGAACCGGTGGTAGTTTTGGAACGAAGTTCCTTATCGAACGGTTCGCGGATGGGGGGGCTAGGCGAACAAAAATTACGTGACCGTCACGAAAAAGCGTCACGTCACGAAAACGTGACACCCATACGATTGAGAAACATGTAAAATGGAATGAAATAAAAAATATAAAAAATAGAATAAATCTTGAAGCAAATCAAATTATGTTGTTCAATATTTTTTTTGATTTGCAATTTTTAAGTAGTTACACTACTATATATAAACTGAAAATAGATGTCATATACTTCAGAAAAAGTGACCAAACCCTCCGGTGTCCGAGGCCAGATTTGAACTGGCGTCTTCAGCTTTCGCGGCTGAAATAGAATAAAGTGAAGTGAAGTGTAGTGAAAAGTGAAAGTGAGAAGTGACAAAGTGAAAAGTCGAGAACCTAAAAGTAAAAAAATGTCAAAAATGTCGAAAATGGCAAAAATGGCAAAATTTCAAAATTTCAAAAATTTCAAAAATTTCAAAAATTTCAATAATTTCAAAAATTTCAAAAATTTCAAAAATTTCAAAAATTTCAAAAATTTCAAAAATTTCAAGAATTTCAAAAATTTCAAAATTTTCAAAAATTTCAAAAATTTCAAAAAATTCAAAAAATTCATAAAATTCAAAAATTTCAAACATTTTAAAAATTTCAAAAATTTCAAAACTTCAAAAATGAAAAAAAAAAAAATTTACGAAAAAGTCGAAAATGAAATAAAATAAAATAACAACTTCGTTCCAACCGAGTGTTCCACGACACTCACGTATTTTATTTTTCTGATCACGGATTTTTAATATGTGTGTAGGTAAAGCAGTGTATGCTTCTGTACATAATTAGGCCTTATTACGTAACAGTTACATAAACTACTATTTATCTATTTTTAGGGTTCCGTAGTCAACTAGGAACCCTTATAATTTCGCCGTGTCCGTCCGTCCGTCTGCGGTCCAGCTCAGTTACCGTTCGCACTAGAAAGCTGAAATTTGGTGAGGCCTGATAAGAACTTTCAATAAAAATTATATTGAATAAAATCGGTTCAGCCGTTTTTGAATTATCAGTCAAAAACGCATTATGAAAGTGCCAGATAGTAAAATGACGTAAGCGCCGCCAAATATCCCTTAATAAACGACCTTTTGAACGTATGTTTTGTAACAGGTCGGCATCTACGAAACTCTACACTGAGCATCGCCCGACATGCTCTTGGCCGGTTTTTTTTGCATTGTTATCCCAGAAATCACCCCTTAAGGATTACTAATTCCAATTCAAGTAAATCCGCAGCCAGATTATACGTAGCCTATAAAAATTCAACGTCTAAAATTAAATTCAATCGAGTGTAGTGGCTACCTCCTCCAGCCACTACACTCGATTGAATTTAATTTGCATGGGTCATGGACCCAAGTGCACCTCAAATAGAAAAAAATCATTTCTGCATTTGTGACCCCCCCCCCCCCCAATTTCAACCACGCCTGTTCTTAACTTTCATTCTTTTATTATGAAACTCGCCTGCGGCTGCTGTTTTAAGGCCTAATTACGTACAGTTGCATACACTGCTTTATCTACTATACACTCATATTATTTATCCTAAATGCCGTGTTCGGAAACCATAGAATGGCCGCCATGGCCAACTCGATTGTGCCGGCGGTCGGGCGGGCGCGTGCCGGTGTACATTATGTTATCAAAACTCATAACCTACGAGTATCAATATTTGAGCATGTAAAGTTAAAATTACGTTACTGCCACAGATAAAAAGCTTATCATAGTAAAATCGGTTTTGGTAATGCCATTGCCTACCGTTTTTTAACACGTTTTAGAGGACTTACAATGTGAGTGTAGATAAAATATTTTATTAGGACTACTGTCCTCTAGCGTATCCATCTGTCAACTTTACTTCAATTTCCGCCTCCAGGGTAGAGTCAAGAATCAAAAATAAAATAAATATATATAACTCAAAATCGACAGCTTTTCAGCTGGCTTATGTTGATTTCTGAATATGATGTAGGCAAGGTTTATAATAAAAATAATGAAACAACCATATCTCAAGGCATATTTTTTTTTATAATAAAGCAAAAAACATCAACACTTACATAAAAAATATACGAAGTCAACATTATAATTTTTAATTCTCATAGTTTACGTTAATTTAGGAACAAAACTAACGATCAAGTGTAATTAAACACAAAAGTAATGTAGTTTTCTCTCAAAAAAGTGACTTCAAAGTTTAGACTTTTAACATGATTTTTTGTATGTAAAGTGATCTAGGGTACCACATTGTCGCTATTCATAAGTTTAGAGAAATAAGAATTCTACTTCCATTATTTAACATAGTGTCCGCACTATAAGTGCATATACATATCTAATACAAATATTATTATGAATCAATAACATAACTTATTTTATAAAAAATAACAGTCTTTTCGTCAGCTTTACTACTTTAGATCAAGTTTGTTAGTTTAACATTCCTTAGGGTCCCACATTGTCGCCTTATGACTTATGAGATCAAACTTATTATTAAGACTTATTATAATAAAATTATTACTTACAAAAGTAATAATTTGCATTTAACATCATTATGAAAATGATTTACACTACTCAACCTCGCACCTAGGGGTACGTAAGTGCTGACGCCAAGTCATTTTAATTCTTACGTCTGATTGAGAGATTGGTGACTTTGTACGAGTATTAACTGATTATCTATACGGTTGTCCCTCAGAAGCTTGTTAAATATAAGTCAACTATATTTTCTGTTAAAAAGTTTTGATTTGTCACTAACTTATATCCCTCCCCTTATTTATATTTAAGTTTTTGTTATGTAATTAATCAGTATTCAAAGCATCTGCCAGGCTACCGGATTATTAAAATTGTTAGTATGGCACACTAACTAGAGAAATTTTCATTTCTCTATATAATAGCAAAACTATTTCCGTTGCTAGCTCTCCGGCTAGAGCAACGCGTGCGCAGCGTACGAGCAGCATATTCGTGGCGTATTAAGACGGTCTGGACACACTTTAAAATTGTAAATAATTTTATTATCCTATGTGATCTATTTATTTATTTTTAACAATCCAATTGAATAAACTAACATAATATGAATTTTGATTAATATATTTTGTATCTAGTTGATTGATTTAGGCCAGATTAAAATAGAGAGTTTTACTTTGTCTTAATAATTATTGCTTATTGACCACTATCGTTAAAAGGGTAACATAACATAAAGCTAAGTGAACGTAACGGGCAGCTGAGTTACGAACTGTCAAGCAAATGGATGGGAGTAAACTGAGATTTAGACAACACGTGTTACTACATTTTCCAATGGCCCCGATATTACTTCAAGCTTATGAGCGACAATGTGGTACCCTAGTCGGTAAACTTTGACTGCGTTTTTTTCCTACTTTTAGTTGAAACGTTTAACTTTTTATCAATACACCGTATTATTTTAAGTGTGTAGAAGCTATTTTTATCAAAACCAATTTTCACTATTTTCGAGTTGATTAACAAAATCAGTGATATCTCGGAATCCATAAGCGACAAAGTGGTACCCTAACCATGATAACGTCACATATAGTGTAGCAGAGTGAACAAAAGGGGGCTCGGCTCGCTGAATGTGCTTAAAATCCTTATCTTGCAAAATGCGCGTTTCGCTTCCCTATTTTGATTGGGTGATTAGCGGAGACTAACAAGTGTAGTACGACTAGTATCCAATGAAAATACAGTTAGGCACGCTGGCGCGCCTGGTGCGTTTGGCACGCTCAGTTGCTTTTTGTCAGTCAACCTGTTCGGAGGACTACCTACTTGCTCATTTTACGTAAAGTGCCTCGTGTGATTTTTCTTTAACCGTTGCTTTGTATATGGACTTTGATGGTGTTTTCTTTGTGATTAAAGTTAACGTTTCTGGACTTTTGATTTTTGTTAGTGGATATTTTTGGTAGAGTTCCAGTCTCGCGCTAAAATGTGTTGCTCTGAGGACCGCGACAGAAATCACATGCTCGCTATTGGATTACAGCACGGTTAGCACAAGAGTGAAGCGATAGTATCTCGCGCGCCAGATAGACTACCCGTCTCTTTTTAAATGATACAATCAGAAAAAGACGGATAGACTATCTCACGCGCGAGATACTGTTGCGTCACACTTGTGCTAACCGTGCACCGTGCTACGATATCCAAGTTGTCGGTAAATCGATCTTGTCGAGCTAGGTATCGCCATTATCAAACCTGACCCCGTTCAAAGCAAAGGTGTGTGTTTACGTGGCACTTGCGTCATTTTATTAAGAGTTTTTTTAAAGAAAACTCAGAAACGGCTCAACCGATCATGTTGAAATTAATTTTATTTTAAAGTATTTTCTAGACCCTATTCATCCGATTATTTTTCATATCTTTTATAATTTGGTTTAAATGTTATAGAGGGGTAAACATAATTTTAGTCTTCAGAAATGTTTTTTTTCAAAAATATATTCAATTTATAAAAAAATTTATTTAGAATCATCCAAGTTATTTTAATGCCTTATGTAATCACGTTGATGGTTTCTGATTTTTGGTGTGACAATTAGTAACATGTATGGAGTGCGCCCCTTAAAAACATTTTTTTGCGACTTTGACTAGTTAATTTAGTAGCGGGTTACAAAATACACCTATATTTTAAAATGTTATATCCCTTGCAGCACTCTAAATAGTTTATACCCTCCAATTTGGGTAAATACCGAGTAAATACGGGTATATTGAGTAAATACACTCGTATTTACTCAATATACCCGTATTTACTCGGTGTTTACCCTTGAGTATTTACTCACTACCCATCTCTATGCACGACGCGTTGCCGACTGCTGGCCTGCGTCCCGCTCACCGCTCGCAGCTCGTGTCGCCCGCTCTGACAAAGCTTGTTGAGGGTGATCATGCGCCGACGCTGCTACCGTGCTTTGCAGCGCATTCGGTTCATCCGACATAAGCGACGATAAACAAACCACACTCACTGTGTCCACTAAACTCTCACAGCACACACTGAATTTCATGCCATGGATTACAGGCTTCCATGCTGGCGGTACGCCCCAGCCCCCGTCTCGATAGTTTCGTTTTATAGTATTCAGTGTAAATATAAAACTTCGGTTTTTTCAGCAATTATACACGTAGTAAAATCTAAGCTTTGGTAATATTTTATAAACAACTTTATAAATAAAATAAGCAACATATATGATGTCTAGCAAATCAACACAAATTATGTCAATTATGTATGATGTGTCAATATTACATACCTAGTAATATAAATTTTTAGTTATTTTTTTGTTTTTAATTTTTTTTTGTATGGGTATAAATTTTATGAAACCATAAATAAATCATTAAATAGCCTAAAATAAGATAAAAAAAACAGCCAAAAAATCATTAGCACTCGCCCGGGTGCGTATATGGCTTTCCGTATTCAGTAGGTCCCCGTATGAGAGACGAGACAGGTACGCTTTCCTAAGGCCCTAAACAACTGTAATAGCGTATATAGTATGTCGCCTCGATGTGACGAATTAAATACGCTTTTACAACTACCGTAAAGGGTTTAAACCATAAAAAACCATATGTAATACATCTACCGAGAGGTGACGAACTAGGTACGGTTTTTGACGAAACACTCGAAAGAAAGCGCATCTGATTCATCGCTTCAATTACTTCCTTTCTAAGGTCAAGTTTTCCATCTCTTTCTCACCTACACTAACATGATTAACCTACGAAATAGACAGCGCTCTAATCACCGGAGTGCTGAGCGGTCGGCTGCCGACCGATTGAAGAAGTCCCCGGGTGCTGAGCGGTCGGCTGCCGACTGACTTAAAAAGTTCCCATCTGCCGGCGGTCGGTAGCCGACGGATTGGTGGACGCATATTTGGCGGGAAAATTTGCCTTTTGCGCGCGCAGCTAAACTGCGTAAACTTTTACAATGGCTTACAGAAAACACAAAGTTTATTGCTTACAGTGTAAATAGGTTTCCTCCATTGAAATATTCCGAGAAATTAATTAATTTAATAGCGTCTGGCAACCGGGCAGTCGCCAAATATTTGTCTCACAATAAATTTCGTTATTTAGTATAAATTTGTATAAAAAAAGTGTATGCGGAGTAAATATAACATGCCTGGGTAAGTAATAAACAGTATACAATAGTTTTATCGTCATTTTGTTAAGTGTTTACATATTGTTTTCATATTTTATTTCAAATAATCGGGTTATAAACGAGTTTAGTTCTGAGGAATTGGGCGCTTATTTAGCTATATATAATACTACTAACGTAAAGTAAAACTAAAATCGCTTTATTAACTAATTGGTAACGAGAGTTAAGAATATTTTAATTGTAAACTCATTAATATTACTTGCAAAA
This sequence comes from Pammene aurita, assembly GCA_947086415.1. NCBI lineage: Eukaryota > Metazoa > Arthropoda > Insecta > Lepidoptera > Tortricidae > Pammene > Pammene aurita. The sequence continues at coordinate 6,542,216 of OX352291.1, forward strand.
GAGACAATCTCGACGTACCGAGACTCAAGGTTCAAGGTCGCGAGCGTGGCCATTTTGTTCAATTGCAAAAGGTAGAAAAGTAGGGATACGACTTCTGTTTATTGACTTTGTTATCTCGATGGATTTGTATAATTATTTTTTTCGTCTCAACGTGTCTAAGTCTTAGTGGATATGTATGTGTTTTCAACTAACGCTAAAGGGAAAACAATATTTTGAATTTGTATATTTGCATATTAACTCATTTTTTCTTATGAAGATAAACATCTGACGTTATAAAATATGTTATGAGTACACAACCGTATCTTTCTACCGCTAACCCATTGTTTTATTTTTATTTGTGTACTAATACTTTTTTTTGTATCATCATCATCATCGTTATTTTACGTTCTACTGCTGGATAGGCAAACTGTACTTCCTTTACTAAAGACAAACTGTACTAAACTAAAATAGGCACTAGTACTAAAATAGGCAAACTAGGCAGAGGTCAAGGTGTGCGTACTCGTGGTGGTACAGGGGGTATCGCATGCAGTGCTAGCACAGTGGCTACGGCGACAACGATAGCTGTCCAAGCAGAGCCCGTACAGGGCCGTGGCCGTAATTGTGGCCGACGTGGCCGACGTGGCCGTGCTCGCGGGGGAAAATGCCGTGCCACTTGCAAAAAAAGACCGTTTGCTGAAGACGAGTTAGTTTCTTTTTGCATTTTTCTCGGCTTAGGAAATGAAAGTTCGGGTTGTCTGTATACAGAGATGTTTACTTGATTCAAGTGTATTTTTTAACTTGTAAATTTTATTGTTTTAGTACAAATACTACTATACTAATAACTACCATAGCTTATACAAATAGCATATACAAATCAGTGCCTTTCTTGTTTTTTTTTCCGTCTGGAATTATTTGGGATAAATTACATTTTTTACACGCATTATTTTCCTTTAAATACTTTCATGTACTTGTTTTGTAAAATTTAACTCATTTAACTTTTTTTAAGGATCAGAATAGTGGATATTGGCACAGTTCCAAGGGGAGAACCGTTCGAAATACCACTAATAGCAAAAAGACGGCGCACTTGGAGTCCGTAAGCAATCAATACAATTTTTTTACCTTCATTGTCATCATGTGTTAATTTCGGTAGTTGGTGTTGGTACATATTGCTATTTGATGTTTATTCACAATTAAATATTTTAACTACATTGATTTTTTTAGAACTCGTGATATTTCACCGCCAACATTGTTATCGCCTCGAGCCACGACACCTCTTGCTCCACAAACACCACCTTTATTGATGGAGCCAGTACTGGGATTATCTTCGCCAGCGTTGTAAGTATTTAGTAGTCGCATGTACGAGCATATTTGATGAGTAAATATAGTTAATAAAAAATATTCTAATTATATGTTTCTGGAATGTGGTGGTAGTGACAGCAGTTGCAGACCTATGCTTGAACCTCAGTGGTCTGAACAATTTAATATCGGTGAGTATGATGTAACAGTTCTGACTGCCGACTAACAAGTCTGGGAAAAAAGCGTTGAAAATACTTATTACTATTCTGCTTGTAGACAGCTTACTTGAGCCTTACGCCTTAGTAATTTCCCGACTTCACGTTGAGAGAGTAACAAATTACATTTGATTTAAATTCACCGTGGTTATATTTTATTTATAAACTATAAATTTAAACTACCAATCTTGACTTTTCAATCCTTTTTTTTATTACAAAAAGGTAATGAGCCTGAATCAGACGACAGCGACGATGAAGATGTGGCGGTGCGACCGGCTGTACCGCGGGCGTATCGATCGGAACTAGATACGCCAGAGGATGAAGAACTTTTCTCGCATTCTATAGCCTTACTGCCAGACTCAGCTCCAACTGTAATCGAAGAAGGAACCGAGTCTCCTGGTTCTATTTTATCTGACACGGTTGGAACTGGGACACCATACGGACCATTTTTTATTTATTTTAAGTGGTCATCACTCCCAGATCCCCCAATTTCGGGACGAATAAGAAGAGAAATTTTTAACCACGACAATCTCGGTCCAACAGCTCCCCAAGACAACATCTACGATACATTTGTGGGGATTTGGGACTTAGAAATAATGGTCCAGATTGCTACGGAGACCAACAAATATGCTCAACAACTCGCATCTCAAATGTTGGATAGCAACAATCTCCATCCCAGCAGTCGCATATGCGATTGGATAGATACCACACCAGAAGAGATATATGGTTTCTTTGGCATACTGCTGGCGATGGGGATTGTTGTTAAAACTAGGATATGTGACTACTGGAACATGAAGCAGGATATTTTCAGCACACCGGGTTTTCAGGCCTGCATGACCCTGAAAAGGTTCCAAATTTTATGCAGATGCATTCATTTCTGGGATAACGAGGTCATGAGCGTAAGTGATCGGGAAGATCATGCTACAGCGAAATTGTATAAAATCCAGCCGGTACTAGATCACCTTAACTTCAAATTTCAAACTTCGTATAATATGGGCCAAAATATCGCTTTACGAGGGGCGGCTGATAAGTCCTAAGCCTATGGTATTTCGAGGTCGTATATGCGTTTATGGTACTGGCCACTAGAAAGGCCATTTAAAAACAAATTATTAAATACAAAATCATGTCATATTTGTTTAAAATTTTCTTGAGATATTCAACGGCAAAGTTCACCATGTCTGAATTATCAACAAATATAACGAAAATTGAGCACCGTGCTGTAATTAAGTTCCTTACAAAATGTGCTAAATCACCGCAATGTATTTTTGAAGAAATGGCTAGTATTTATGGTGCCTCTGGGCCTTCCTATGCTACGGTCAAAAAGTGGAGTCGCTTATTTAAACTAGGTAGGGAGTCGATTGAAGACGATCCCCGTTCAGGGAGGCCAATATCGGTGGTGACTGAGGAAAATGTAAGAAAAGTCAGAAAATTGGTATTAGAAGACCGCAGAGTTAAGGCTTGGCAAATAGCTGATACTGTAGGCATTAGTAAAGAACGGGTTGGGGAGATTTTACATGAAAATTTGAACATGACTAAGGTCAGTGCTTGCTGGGTACCAAAAATGCTGACGGCGTTCGATAAAGAACGTCGTGTTGAAACTTCCCAGGCGTTTTTAGATCTGTGCGGAGATGGTATAGATGAAGTTTGCTCCCGAATAGTAACTGTTGATGAAACATGGACCAGGCAGTATGATCCGGAGTGTAAGTCTGAATCCATGCAGTGGATTGAAAAGGGTGAAAGACCACCGAAGAAGTTTAAAGTGCAAAAATCGGCATCTAAGTTAATGGCCACTGTGTTTTGGGACTGTGATGACATTCTCTTAATAGATTATTTGGCCAAAGGTTCTACAATAAATGCACTTTATTATGCCAATCTATTGAGACAGGTGCGAGAAGCGGTAGTTGAGAAAAGGAGGGGCAAACTAAGGAAAGGCATTTTGTTTTTGCAAGACAATGCATCCGTTCACACCGCCCGGGTTGCGAGGCAGGCTCTGAAGGAAATTGGCTTCGATGAAATCGACCACCCACCCTACAGTCCAGACTTAGCCCCTAGCGATTATTTTCTGTTTAGTAATTTAAAGAAAGAGTTACGGGGAAAGCGATTTGGCAGTGATGAAGAGATGAAGGCGGCTGTACAGGAGCATTTTGAAGGCCAATCTAAAGAATATGACTTATCAGACGCCCCTCGTAGATGAGTCCTTGTTGCAGTGGAATGGCTGGTTGGATATCAACCAGTTTATTCCAAATAAAACTGCAGCAGTGGGCATAAAGACCTATGAGCTATGCGAGTCTCAAAGTGGCTTTTTGTGGCGGTTTGAGGTTCACGCTCATAAGCGAAAAGAAACTGCGGCATCAATCACAGATCCGCTACACAGGCACCCACACCTTCTCTAGTGCTAAAGCTCTTACAAGGGCTTGAGCATAAGGGGCATACGGTGTGGATGGATAATTATTATAACTCTCCGGCACTTGCCCGCAAATTAAAAACGCTCGGGTTCGACTGCGTTGGGACCCTGCGTACCAACCGTCAGTTTGTACCACATGAGCTGACAAATTTAACGAAACAAAATATGCGTCGAGGAGAGATTACGGGACTTACGTCGGGTGATGAGGATATCATGGTCTGGAAAGACCAGAACCGAGTTGCAACCATATCTACTTCCCATGGTATCGCCACTACCCAGGTAAAAGACGCTCTGAAACCTACAGTCATTGATGACTATAACTTGATGATGGGTGGAGTCACCAAAAAAGATCAGATGCTAGCCTTACCCAATAGAGAGAAAACGAACAAAGATATGGTACAAAAAACTATTTAAGCGACTGTTAAACGTGTCCGTTTTAAATGCCTACATAATGTTTAAAGCCAATAATGTAATAAATCACAGGGAATTTAGATGCCACTTGATTAGAGAATTAATAGATCGCCACACAACACGTCTTCCGATCCGTGCACCACTTGCCAGCTCTACCAGTACAAAGGTGTACAGCGTGCGACAACACCACCTGGCTGAATGCCCGTTCTTACCGAACAGTAACGGACGGCGCCGACTAGTGTGTGTTGTATGCAAGAATAAGCGTACAACCTTGTTCTGTGTAGGCTGCGACAAACCAGTTCGTTTATCCCCTTGCTTCCTAACATTCACTCAGCTTCTTAACATGCATTTGTAAAATCTACTTACACACACATGCACTCAATTACTTTTATATGCATGTACAATATCTTTGTTCGTTTTTTAAATATAAATCCGTCCGTTCTTTGTTCATTTAAATCCGTATTTGATATAGCCATGTATTTTTTAATGGTTACGTTGAGAGTTCCAGACTTGTAAAAGCTTCTTATGTGTTTATTATTGGTTACTTTAGTGCAATTTGGCTGGTTTTATTTTTAATCTGACCAAGTAGTTTTTTTTATTAGGCCGGCTGGAATTTGTACAGTTTTACTGCTTATTAAGGTAAAAAATTTGTTCGCAATTGAGTAGTCATAATCATAATGAACAAAATTAAAATATTCTAATTTTTTATCAGGAGCCGTATCCATACCATTATAGCATTGGTACGACAGTGTTTGTGATTTAGACGATTTTCAATGGGTACATTTTTATGCGTTTTTCTTGGTAGTTATCGCTGATATAACGCATTGTATGTATTTAATTATTAATTGGTACTTAATGTAGTTCCAGGATCTACTAATTGTAAGTAATTTGAACAACTTTAGGAATTTGATATTATGAAACAACACCCAAAGGTAATTTTTCGACGTTCGCTTCAATTACCATATTTGACAATTTTTTTTGGAAATAGGAAGATTTAGTACCTAAATCGATGAGAATATAAATTTCACGAGGCGTTCTTCAAAATAAATATAAAATTTAAAACGCATAATGAATAAATTATATCATAAAAATAATTTGAAAAAGTACTCATTTTACGACTGACATTTTACGCCACTGATTTCAGATGCATCTTGAAAATGCTTGTAATCTATAAAAGCAAAAGCAAGGGTATCATTTTATTACTTTTAATTGTATATACATTTGTAGCACTGTAAATATAATTGTTTTTCTTCGAAATTATAGTTTTATTTTGTATTTGTAGTCTCTTGTATACAAGATTCCGGAAAAAAAATTGCTTGGCTTAGGTTAAATGAGGCCTAAGAAATTGCAGATATATTAGAAACATATTTTTCTCCAGGTGTTTAATATCCTATTTCATACTAATTTTACTACCATACGTTTTATGTGTACGTTCTATACAAAAATGAACAATAATCGCCATATTTGTAACACCCGCCAGATTCTCATTGACCATCCGCCCGACCTCTGGCACTCAAGATAATTTCGCGCAAAATGGCGGCGGCACTTGACAGCTTTTTCACATATCGGAGCTGCCACCCGAAGGGCTAATGCTTTGCACGTAAGGTGAAATTGGTATGTCTTAAAATCGGTCAAAAATAGTGAATAGGTAGGTAATAAAATAACAATAACAAGTAATTTCTGGCGCGTGCAGTGTCTCAGTATATGCGGATATTTTGGCTCGTATTTTGCGGCTTAACCTCTAAATCCTCTAATAAATCGGGTGATTGTTTGGTTAAGCATTGTTTATGATGGAAGAAGAACGATTTAAAGGTGTAATTAGTAAATTAGTGACTGATTTTCAACTATTAAAGTACGAAGGAAAGAGTGATGAACATTTTAAAGTGTCTTTTCAATGCAAATTAGACCGAGGTACTAACTATAACGAAAAGTGTACCAACTTTATTAAGAACTTGTCAGAAACTACGAAGAGTAATTGGATAATGAAAAAACAAAATTCAAAAGGGATTCCCAGTGAGTATCAAAAAAGGTTTGTTTGTCACCATTCTTCTCGAAACAAGAAACATGATAAAACTCACGGAGTGATGCGTAACTACCGTTGTCTCGCCAGTGTAAACATGAAGTTCCTGAAGCAAACAGTTCATACTAAAAAGAAATCAGCGCTTTTAAGGAGCGGTTTAAATGTGCTTATTGATATTGACTACAATCATACGCATTTTCTGCAAGTTGCGCAGGCTTATAGTCTGTTACGTTGTAGCGAAGACACGACAAATTTATTTGTCTCATATTTTGAGGCTGGCATGTCACCTGCTGCGGCAAAAACATATCATGAGATGTCAATGGCGGAAAGTTTAGATGCGGCTTGTTTGGTGACGTCTTTGGCCAATGCACAAATCAACCCAACTGAGCAACAGGTTAATTATCTGTATAAGAAATGGAGACAGAATATATATGGTAATCGAGAAGCCAATAGTACCTTTGAAATACTGAAGAATCTCTCTCTTAGGTCGTTCCCTCATGTCTGAGGATCGTGGTCAGCATCAGGGTTGCATCTGGAGCGGATGATCTGCTACTGAAGAATAAACGGGATAAAATTAGTGAAGGGCAACTGCACGTCGTAGAAAATCAGAAAATTGTAGTAGTAGTCACACCCATTACGAAAAGAGCATTTCTGACTGGATTAACAAATGAGATTGTATTTATTGACTTTAGTGGTTCGTGCGACCCAATGAATACGTGTGTCACATTTATTTTTGCTCCCACGAAAATAGGAGCTGTACCTATTGCAGTTGCGCTGCATACTAGCCTATCGGAAATGAACAATTTGCTCGTGTTTACGGCAATTAAAGAAACGGTAGAAAAAGACTGTGATGTAACATTCAATCCCAACGTTATCATGACTGATGATTCAGCTGCTGAACGAAATGCACTTGCTGTCGCTTTCGCTCAATCTACGCTGTTATTGTGCATTTTTCATATAACGCAAGCTTTGTGGAGATGGTTGTGGTATACCTGCAAATAAGATCGTCGGCCGATTATGAACAAATTTCGGGAAATTTTGTTTGCTAATACGGAAGAGCAAGCTAATAACGCTATGGAAAACCTGTTGATGGAGAACATTGTCAATACCAATCCAAAATTAAAAGCACACTTAAAAAAAACCGGCCAAGAGCGTGTCGGGCCACACTCAGTGTAGGGTTCCGTAGTTTTCCGTCCGTCACAGTAAGTGTCCCCACTTAAGAGTTAAAATAACACCGCCATGTAGGATATGATATGAGCGTTCCACGTACAGCGATATCTATCGGCAAATTAAGTAAACTATTGCGCGCGAGCTTAAATTATGGAAGATTATTTTTATGGGATAATTCTTTATTGCGTGAACCGATTTTCACCGTTTTTACTTTATTTGAAAGCACGTCATTTCATTGTGATTTTGTAGAAATTACAGGTACAATAAACACCTGCTTATACGGTTAAATTACAAACTTAGTTCAAAAATTATTTTGTATTTTTTTTTCAAAAACTATTCAACCAAGCAGTTTTCAAGTTCAAAATAATTTTCCTAGAAAGTTTTTATAAAGTTCTACTTTTGAGATTTTTTTCATATTTTTAAAACTTATGGTTCAAAAGTTAGAGGGGGGGGGGGGACACATTTTTTTTTACTTCTGGAGTGATTATTTCCGAAAATATTTACATTATCAAAAAATGATTTTAGTAAACCCCTATTCATTTTTAAATACCTATCCAACAATATATCACACGTTAGGGTTGAAACGAAAAAAAAAATCACGCCGCACTTTACGTATAGGGGAGGTACCCTAATAAAACATTTTTTTCCACTTTTTATTTTACCACTTTGTCGGCGTGATTGATATATGTATATTATTACCAAATTTCAGCTTTCTAGTGCTAACGGTCACTGAGATTATCCGCGGACGGACGGACGGACGGGCAGACATGGCGAAACTATAAGGGTTCCTAGTTGACTACGGAACCCTAAAAAAATATGGGAACGGCGTACAGAGTGGTCATTGGCTTTTCGCTCACAGCTCTTACACAGAGGCCATAACACAAACAACTTTTGCGAAGCATCAATCTGCATTTTCTAAGATGTGGTGCTACTAAGAGTAAAAAAAACCGGCCAAGTGCGAGTCGGACTCGCGCACCGAGGGTTCCGTACAAACCTGTAGGTATATAAGTAAAAGTTCACCCATTGCATTGACATAGAAAATTGATTTTGTTACAGGTTAAAGTTATTATAGACCTGAGTATTTGATATGAATATCAATTTAATACCTCTACGCGTTTACGAGGAAAAAGGTAGTAAGTTTAAATTAAAAAAAATATTGATCGTATGATTTTACTGACAATGTCTACTTTTCGTAATTTTTCCTTTGTCTGTACTATATGAAGTTTCTTCGTGCCAAGTTTCAAGTTTCTGAGTTTACGGGAAGTACCCTGTAAGTTTTGAGTTTCTTGCGAGTACTCAGTTTCAAAATATGCGACTTAAATTGCTATTTCTTTTGATTGCGTTGACATAAAAGTTAGGTTTTGCTACATCTGAAAGGTCCTACAGCCCTGAGTATTTGACATGAATTTCAATTTAATATCTCCACGCGTTTACGAGAAAAAAGGTAGTAAGTTTAAAATTTAAAAAAAAGTTTTTTTGTATGATTTTATTAAAAATGTCTACTTTTTGTAATTTTTCCATTGTCTATGCTATATGGCGTTGCTTCTTGCCAAATTTCAAGTTTCTGAGTTCACGGGAAGTACCCCGTAGGTTTTGCGAGTGCCGAAAAACTAAAATTTGCAGCATAAACGACTGTATCTTTTGATTGCGTTGGCTTTTGAGTTTGATTTTTTCACAGCTCGAAGGGACGATAGACCTGAGTATTTGGTATAAATTTCAGCTTGATACCTCCACGTGTTCCTGAGAAAAATGGTCTTGACAGACAGACAGACAGACAGACAGACAGACAGACAGACGGACAACAAAGTGATCCTATAAGGGTTCCGTTTTTTCCTTTTGAGGTACGGAATCCTAAAAAAGACGTCACAATATTTCTTTAAATATCAAAAATAATGAGCCGCCGGCAAAGAAATATTAGATTTATTTTATTATCTACTAACCAACATTAATTTGGATACCAATGTCTGCATTTCTTTTAATAAATAATTATAATAATTATATGTTGTAGTCTTCTTCATTCCATATTTATTGAGTAGGAACTTATATTATAATTTTAGTATAAAACAAATTATTTATTAACATATTAGATACATACAGAGATATTACAGTAACCGTACAAATATTTAAACTAAATTAATAACTAACTTACATCTAAAAAGATGAACCAAACTTTAACATTTTTTTATAGACAGACTAAAATAAAGAAAGTAATATACGAGCATAAGGTATTTTCAATATTACTTACACCTTACATTAATTACACCATTTACATCAACAAATAAATCTTGAAGCAAATCAAATTATTTTGTTCAATATTTTTTGATTTGCATTTTTTTAAGTAGTTACACTACTATAAACTGAAAATAGATGTCATATACTTCAGAAAAAGTGACCAAACCCTCCGACCTCGCCTCCGATCCGATCTGGCCTCGAACACCGGAGGGTTTGGTCACTTTTTCTGAAGTATATGACATCTATTTTCATATCAACAAATAAGTTAGAAAGTCAATGTCAGGTACTAACTTATAGTAGATAAACATTCGTAATCGATTATTTCAATAATAAAATCAACTTCACTCTATAATTACTTATCACTAATCATTATAATGATTGACAATGAGGACTTACATTCAATTTTAAACAAATTCTTCAGGAACTGACTGCTTCATAACATGATACATTTTTTTTAAATGTTTAGTTTCTCTTATGGCAAATTCAAATACGGAACCATACAAAATAAAGAAATTCAGCGTCTATAAAATGAGGTATCAACTATTTAAATCATGAACATAGTAAAACTAACAGACACTATGGCTATTTATATTAGTACACTTTGGCACCGAACTATATGTCACCAAAAAGTTACTTTAAAAATATGCCTCATTTAAACAAATTCATGACGACTTTATAGAGGCTGAATTTCTTAATTTTGTATGGTTCCCTATTGAAAGTTGCCATATTCTCATTTCTAATCCTATATTACAAAATAACTGTAAATACCACGTATTATCGCTTGTTAGGCGGATCAACTTTTCCACATTCTACTAAGATTAGGGGTGTAAATGAAGACTCAATGAGTACGGATTTCTGTAACTTTATCAATTGGAATAACTGTAAAAGCGTATCCAATTCGTCACTTCGAGGCGACATACTATGTACGATATTCCAGTTGTTTAGGGCCTTAGGAAAGCGTACCTGTCTCGCCGCCCGGGTTCGAATCCGCAACCTCCGGTTTGGATAACACTTAGTTCCCTTAGCGGGACTGTGAGCTGCGTAAGTACGAGTGCGTGCCAGATATTAGGTACTATCTATCTCGCTCGCTCTAAGGCGATTATCACACTGGCGCCGCAACCGCATGCGGCGACGGTGTGCAAGCGTGACGTCCCTATACAGAATGTTTACCTTGTCAGACGACGAAACCGTTAAATAAAAAACCGGTAGGGTTGATGTCGTCTACTTTACCTACAAATACTTGGGAGCGCGTTTACATAGACTATAAAGGACCATTTCCGACATCAAAAAATGGGAACAAGTACATTCCGGTAATTCCGGACGGTTTTTAGAAGTCGGTCGAATTGATAGCCGTGCAACCGCCGCTAACACCGTGCGCTCGCTGTCGCGGCTCGTGTGGACGCGTTACGGACCGCCGCGGATCCTCGTATCTGATAACGCAACACATTTCACAGCCGATATCTATAAACGAAGCGCCAAGCGCCATAATTGGGGAATTAATGACGTTAAAATATCTCCGTATTACCCCCAGGAAAATGCAGTGGAAAGCGTGAACCGAAATTTAAGCATGATGTTAAATATTTATAGCCGAAAAACAAAATCCGTATGGGATGAATCGTTACCAAACCAACTTACTCTAAATACTGCAACCCACGAGAGTTTAAATTGTACACCAGCATCTATTTTCCTCGGACGGGAAATCAGGAGTCCTTTAGAAAATAAATGGGAATTAGATAAAACAATTTACGAAGGTAACAAACCAACCAAGTCCCGTGACATTCTGGTGACACAATGTTCTTCCTTGATGAGGACTGGAGATTTGTAAAACTTAATTGAATGATTTGGCTTGCCCGTGGCATGTTCCAAGGCTGCGGACTTTGGTCGACGGGGTTTGACATCAGCTACGCATTGAAATTAAATGAAAATTTATGTCAGACATCAAGTATACATATTTTCTACAAAACTATGTTACTAACAAAAAAAAAAAAACAATAATAAAAAATAATAATGTTTAGTAAAATATATAATGCTCATTGGATATTGGATCGAACGTGCATGGACATACAATGAGTGATTAGAGGGCTATCGACCCTCTCTGCAATCACCCTCAGGAGAGTGTTGGTGCTGCCCCGGGCCGCGATTCAAAAAATAAACGCACACACTGGACAGACACAGGTCCAACCCAACTCAACTCAACGCTATAACGACATTGACATTTGCTATTCGAACAGATTTTCATTGAACATTGGTCTCACATTGGTCTCACATTGGTCACACATGATACCAATCAGTGTTGTTCTTGTTGAATTTTGGGGTTGCCGTATTCCGAGGCGTAATTTGCCGTATCCCTATACAAATTCTTAAAATAATTGCCGCTGAATTGCCGTATCCAGATAATAGGCGAAAACGTGTCTAAAAAATGTATGGAGATACGGCAATGGGACCGCTGCCGTGTGCCGTATTTTTGACTGTCATGCCCCTGAATTGCCGTATATTACGGCAATTACCGTATCCGGAACAACACTAATACCAATGTTGTACCAATGTGAGACCAATGTGTGACCAATGTTGAATAAAAATCTGTTCGAATATCAAATGTCAATGTCGTTATAGCCTTGAGTTGAGTTGGGTTGGAGCTGTGTCTGTCCAGTGCGTGTTTATTTTTCGAAACGCGGCCCCGTACGCGGTCCCACCTCACTCATTTCTTCCCTCGAGTGGAGCTTCGTTTCGTATCGGCTATCGGCAGACACTCCACTCATTGTACGTATGTATCTAAATATCAGTGAAAACTGCCCTAACAGGTTGTTTCTAACATCATAAAAGAACTACAGTCGTGGCCATACAATACACAGGCAAGTATTGTATAAGTATAATATTTCTATCTAAGTTAGAAAATAAAAAGTTGAAAAAGAAACATAAACAGATCAAAGTAAATAAACACAATTTCAACACGTGTAAAGTGTTTGCTTTGGAAAGGAAATATATTGTGTTAGTGTATTAAAAAAAAGATGTCATATTTTATTTTACTGATTCCACCTGATCTTAAAATAAAATAAACTATTTCAGTTTATTTAGCATAAAAACCTAATTTGTATGTAGGTACATAATCATCAGTTTTTAAGAGTTAAAACTCTATATTGTTTGGACCTGCCTACCTTTTATTTTCATGTAAATTAACATTTAAAATCACAACTAAGACAATAAATCAGAGCACCAACTTAATTTAACTCAACGGATTCGGTTATTTATCAGCTTCATTAGCGTAGACAATTAATTAGTAAACCAGTTTGTAGCCGGAGGGATGATTCACTGGAAGACTTTTTTCTAAATATTATGTTACCGCTGAACCGCTTTCTACTATAATGTATTTTAAATGAAATTAATCGGATATTTTCAAAATAAGAGTTATATGAACTACGGTTCTTTAAGGTTCAGAATAATGAATGGGCGATACTCACGTATAAATAAATAAATAAATATTATGGGGCAATCTTACATAAATCGACCTAGGCCCACAGTAAGTTCAATAAGGCTTGTGTTATGGGTACTAGACGACGATATATATAATAGTGAAATATGTATAAATACTTAAATACATAAAAAACATCCATAACTCAGGAACAAATATCCGTGATTAACACACAAGTAAATGCCCTGACCAGGATTCGAACCCGGGACCTCCTGCTTCGTAGGCAGAAGCGACTGGGCTAGGAGGTCGTCAAACGTATGATATTCAAAACCGCAAACCGAACCCAACCGAAGGAGTCAGAGTTGATTTCATTATTAAATATTAGAGATCAGGACCTTAATTTATTTATAGCGCCTAAGTATTGCGGATTTGAATACAGTAGTGTTTGCACTACCATTCGGACATCGTAAAGAAAGGAAATTGTCGATTAAGGAATTGTTACCATACAATTTATCGCATTACTGCTCCAAATCTCTAATAACCTCTACCAAAGTTCATCATACATACATACATACATACATATATTCACGCCTGTTTCCCAGAGGGGTAGGCAGAGATCACGGATTTCCATTTACTACGATCCTGACAAACTACTTTCGCTTCACCCACTTTCATAATATTCCTCATACATGCTCGTCGGTTTAGAGTACTTCTGACCTGGCCTTTTTGCAATAATTCCCCGATTTGATCGAGGAAAGTTCGCCTAGGTCTTCCCCTTCCCCATCAACCATTGCTTTATAGACATTTTCCATTACCTACTTATAGAAATTTATAATGCTTACTAATAAAGATATCTAGAAAATAAAGAAGATAATAACAGGTACCGAGAATCCGTTGAAACTTTGTTAAGTCTTATCAATGACAGATAAATATTAAAGACTAGTAATCTAAAAAAATATCTATCTTCCTTGTGTTTCTTAAGACCACTTAGTGACATTTACAATAACTGTAAGAGTTGTGTATATAGATAGTGTTGTGACATGGGGCCGTATTCTAACTTTAAAACACGTATAGACACGATCCAACTTCAATACAACTCCAATGCATTAACAACGCAATATGTAGAGCTACGGCATAAACATCTGAATCAGAATTATCTGAATTTGCTTGAGAAATATTCCAACGCAACTCCAATACAACTTCAACGTTGGTTGATTGTTTGTTGTGTGTTGGAGTTATGTTTAAGATAGGTTGTGTTCTTATTGTATTTTAAAATTAAAATCGTCGGCATAGGGATAAATTTCTTGTTCCCGAGAATTTCCACACTTTCTCAAGAATAATCCCTTGGTCGAGAATTTCCGAGAAAGTACAAAAAAATCTGCAAAAGTTCAGAATTTTCATTCGTTGTATAATATTATAATAGGTATATATTATTATACATACACATTTGATTGAAATTAACAATTCTCGAGAACGTTCTCGCTAAAATTTCTCGTCCTCGGAAAGTTCTCGAGATCTTTGACCGTACCGGTTTTATTGTTGAAATGTTCAATAAAGAGTATTTATATTGTATTGTGTCTGTTATGTACCTGTCTCGGACCTCATCTTTATGGGACCTCTCAACTTCTCCATTAAGGCCCTAGGATCAGTTAAGCCGCGTAATCCTGAAACATTAAATTTAAGACTATATCGCTCCTTAACTTAATCTTTTCGAAAACTCCTTTCAAATTTATGTGAAATAAACCTGACCCTTAGAAAAAAAAAGGTTTTTCTTTGCTAAGCTGTGTATTTATTACTTTAGTTCATAAAATATTTATTTCAGGTTTAGTGTAGCAGTTTTCTCAGTACATTCCAAATTAAATTATAAATATTAGTACGTAGTAATATGTTGTGAGGGGAAAATAAA
Source organism: Pammene aurita (assembly GCA_947086415.1). NCBI lineage: Eukaryota > Metazoa > Arthropoda > Insecta > Lepidoptera > Tortricidae > Pammene > Pammene aurita. Next base: position 6,557,258 of record OX352291.1, read on the forward strand.
AACTAAACTTATTTATCCTATGCAAGTATCTTTTTTGATCGTTAAATATTATTTATTTTCATTAGTAGCTAGTTTTAATATATTTATCATACTTATTCTAATTAATTTTGCATGTTTTATAGTGGGGCATTCCACTCATACAATAGTAGATCACTCTCTCTCTCTCTCAACGATGTAGATTAAAATAAATGCAAAAAAGATGATTGCAGGCTTTAAAAATATTTTTTCAATGTTTGTATTTCATTTATTAATAAACTATACTTATTATAATTTTAAAAATTCCTAATCGCAAATGTAATAAATTTTCTGACCGCCTTAATTAATACCATAATGGAAGCAAATATTTTTACATAAGTAGTTATACGTTGCTAGCATTCGTTCTTCTTCCACAATACCCATAAACCTCTCAACACCGATTTCAACCCCCCTTGAATTACAATAACTTCACTCTTAATTAAGTGAGTTTTACGTCATTTAATAAATCTAAGTTCCGATTTTTAAGGTTCTACTAGCAACGGTTACGGCTGTGCACTGTCTGTCAGTCTATTTGCGACTTTAAAAAAATGATATATACCATTGTGCACATTTGTACTAATTACCGGCGTAATTATTTTTGAAATCAGACTTTAAATTTAAAGGAGATCGTCAATTCTGGGCCACCTGATATAAACCGTATACAGTTTGTACTTCAATGTAAAATAAATACTCATTTTATTACTAAAGTAGACAAAATATTACAAAAAATTAAACGGGAATTAGAAATACTAAATAAATAAACATTATGGTGATTTTTCCGCGATTAAAATACAGCAAGACAAGTCGTTAACGTCCTTATGGCATTGACATAAAGTTTAACTTCACCCTGGCCTGAAACGGATTGTTTTTTTGGTTTGACACTGTCAATGTCTACCGTTACATAATCTGCGTTTTGATACTGTTCGGTAAGTTAGAAAATTGTAATATTAAAATAGTATCTAAGCCTACGAATACGGAAGTTTAAATTAGAAATCAACTGTATTAAGACGCCTAAAGATTGAAAATGCGTATTTTTACATTTTTGATCGGAGTTTGAATATTAAAAGTGGGTTTCATAATGGCATAATATCATGCTCCTTCGATAACGAAACGCATCTTTTTTTCAATTTTGCAATGTCAGATACTAGTGGTATCGGCACTTAACGGTGGTAAACCTTATCTCTTCGCAATAGGGGTTAGGAATGTTCAGTTAATAGTATCAACGATGGTTTAACAGCCGTCTTTGTTTACCAAAATACAGGAACTATAAATACGATCAAAATATGACTTTTTATTATTTCATCATGATTCCCGTTTTGTTTTTAAGTCTGCTTTTACAAAAGCGGACATTATCTTTAAAAAATCGGTACTATTTTTTACATTAATATATTAATCATAGGCAAGCACGCTTTCAAATATTGTCCTTGACAGATTCAAGTTTTAAATGCAGGATCACTTTGTTGTGACTGAAGCAACGTCTTATAGCACAGATACAGAAAAAAATACGAAAACCGTAAATTTTTACTCAAAACATATAATAAAAATATTTTGAATCATTTTAAAGTTCCTACCCCTATCTACCTGCGGCACCGCGGCCCTGGCTCACTGGTACCGTGCGTCGCGCCATGCTGCTGCGCGAGCGAGCCGGCGCGCGCGCCGCCGCCCTGCCGCGCGACTCCGCTCCGCACCGCTACTACCGGCAGCTGAGGAACCACGTCACCGAGGTGGTGAGAGCGGAGAAGCAGGCGGCGTTCACACGTGAGATTAACTCGCATATTACTAATTCAAAAAAAATGTGGAACGGCGTGCGAAATTGCATTGCTAACAAAAAGGCTAGTAATGAAATACTGCAGTTTCTCAACAATCCAGACAGAATAAACGACAGTTTTCTCAAACTACCGCCTACATCGCCAGTACCTAAACAGCTGTTGGAGCATTTTGCCCTGTCGGACGGTGCAAATGGTAATAAGTTCTCATTCAGGGATATTAACGAGAAGGAGCTGCTGAACTTCTTGCGAGCAATAAAAACTAACGCCGAGGGAACAGATGCTGTTTCCATAGATATGCTAAAACTCACACTTCCCAGAACAATTCCAGTGCTCCTCCATATTATTAACACTTGTCTACTTGAGGGTTGCTTTCCTACTGGTTGGAAGGAAGCAGTCGTTACACCACTACCAAAAAAAGATAAAGTTAACGATTACTGTGATCTCCGGCCGATTAGTATCTTACCAGCGATGTCGAAAATATTAGAGAAAGCAATGACCCGGCAATTATCTTCGTACTTTGAGGGAGCTGGTGTAATTCCGGATAATCAATCAGGTTTCCGAGCAGGGCGCAGTCCTGAGACTACCTTGTTAAGTGTCACAGATGAGATACTTCATGCCACAGACAAAGGGTTAGTATCTGTATTGGTGTTATTAGATTTTTCAAGAGCTTTCGATTCTTTAGATATAGAACTTTTACTCTGCAAACTTAGTTACTATGGTTTAGACATCGTGGCACTGAGGCTCATGAAGAACTACTTAACAGGCCGGAAGCCGATGGTAAAGTGTCTGAATAAAGACGGAAGATCCACCTACTCTTGTTTCGCGCCTGTGACCCGTTTGTGCCCTCAGGGAGCGTGTATCTCCCCCCTGCTATACGCAGTGTAGACGGCGGAGCTGCCGCGCGCCGCGCAGCATGCGCGCTGCGAGATGTTCGCGGACGACACGCAGCTGCTCCTGTCGTTCGCGCCGGCGGATGCCGCGCGCGCCGTGCGCCAGCTCAACGATGACCTGCAGAGGGTGTGGGAGTGGGCGCGAGACAACGCGCTCTGCCTCAACCCGGGAAAAACCAACGCTATCATGTTTGGGCCGAAGAATGCTGTCAGAAGTGTGCTGTCGCTTGGCCTTCCAATAAAGCTACACGGTACAGTCATGCCTTTTGTGGATTGTGCTAGGAACCTGGGTTTGTACATGGATTCGGGTCTTAAATTCGAGAAACATATAAATTTGAAGGTAAAAACTGCGATGTACAAACTGAAGTCGTTGTATAAAATTAATGAGTTCCTCAGCGCTGAAGTAAAACGGATGTTAGTTGAATCTTTAATTCTGTCACAATTTAATTATTGAGATACAGTCTACGGCCCGTGTATATTACGGAAAACTAGTCAACGTATACGAAAAGTTCAAAACTCTTGCGCGAGATTTAGTGAGCGGCTTAGGCGTCGCGACCGTATAACTCCAGCGCTTAATCAATTAAATTCGTTGAAAATGTCATTGCAGCGGCGCGTCCACCTCGCGTGCGCGAAGTTCCGCGTGTTAGCGTAGCAAGCGTCGCGCGCGCTGGCCGACAAGCTGCGGCGCGCGGCCGACTCCGACTCCGCTTGCCCGCGCAGAGCCCACTACGCGCTGCTGCTGGTGCCACCCGAGTGCCACACTGCCGGGTTCAGGGGATCATTTCGCTACGCTGCCACCAAGTGTTGGAATGACATACCCCCACCGGTGCGTGAAGCAAAGAATATCCAACAGTTCAAATTTAGGCTAAAAAAGTGGTACATCAACCATCAAAAGGAGTTCGAAAATATACATGTGACTGGCCCGGTAAGGGATGCGTTCATAAAGTTAACTTTTAGGTCATGTCAATAGATGTAAGTTACTTGTTATTCTGTTCTTGTGTGTACTTAATACCTACCCCCTAAGGAAACTATTCATTATTGTTCTTTCTATGGTTTTTATTTCACTTTAACAATACAATTTGTAACCTAAATTAATACCTCTCCAATTAGCTGACCAAGGGCGGGTTTAAATCCAGCAAGCTGTACCCGCACCTTTTTCATTACATGATTTTAATTAAATATGATTCATATCCTTAAATTGTTACCTACCTTTTCATAACTAACATAGACTACTTACTTGCCTAACCTCGATACCTGTAAACACTGTGTACTGTAAAAAGTAATGAAATAAACGCATTTGTATTTGTATATACCTACAGGTTTGTACGGAACCCTCGGTGCGCGAGTCCAACTCGCACTTGGCCGGTTTTTTACTGTTCTTTATAGCTACAACATTAGACAGGCAGACACCCACATGTCATTGGCATCCCTTTAGTTTAAAACTGACGTAAACCGGCAACAAACTACGTAATCCTCATCAAGTTTTAATTTATGAGCGACTAGGTACACCATTTTGTCGCAACTAGCCGCCATTATGCGCGGTTTATTGCGCAAGTTGTGGAACTTTCAGCAAAATATTCGACGGCAATGCGCGCGTAGTAATAATGCTGTATCTCTAGTTTAGTGTTGTCCCAGGGGAAATTTCTCAATTGGGAATCTTCTTCCTCCTAGCGAACTTTTCCACGGCTCAATTGAGCCTCCGCTTGGCAACCTAATCCCATTAATTGACGTAGGTACTAGTTTTTGCGTAAGTGACTATCGACCTTCTAACGTAGAGGGCAAACTAGGCCTAGGATTAGGTCCGGTTTCCTCACGATGTTTTCCTTCAGCGAAAAACAGATGGTAAATATCAATTGATATTTCGTGCACAATCAAGTTTCTTACAATTTTGGGTAAGAACCGGGGTTTGAATTTCAAACCTCCGGAATGAAAGTCGGACGTCTTACCGCGCGGCTACCAGTGCTGTTTTTTTTTTCAATTGGGAATATTTAGGCTATTTAAATAGTACATTACTCACCAAGGACTGTAAAAGAAAGAAAGCCCTAAATCGCAGGTATTTGTGACCCGAGTCGCAGGCGAGGGTGGTTAATATGCGATAGAGGGCTTTCTTTTTTACTGCCCGTGGTGAGTACACAAGTTTACGTCTCCACCTGGCCATAATGCGAGTTTTACATTACGCGTAGCGTGTGGTAATACTCACATTATGGCCAGGTGTGACGTAAATTAATTTTTAAATGCATTTTATACCTTCTTGCTTCCAATTTTGTACTGTCTTGCAATTAGTGTTGCTATGAAAACCACTACAACCACATTTACAGCTAGAAACCGGAACTACCTAATATTAAAGTAATATACTATATGTCATAATTCTTTGTATACCTAGAATGGTAAAGCAAGATTTTTTTATATCTGAAAGTTAGTAGACATACAAATTTCCCACCATTTGGACTCTTAGAAAATTCTAACTAAATATATCAACTATTATTTTTGAAATCACACCGTTTCCAATAAACCCCAATTCACCTTAATTTTTAGCAACAGATTATTACTAACGGGCACTTGCTGCTAATTTATACACACAATGGTAATACGTTAGGAGCTCTTGAACTTTTAAATCTTATTCCCTCAAATATTCCCATTCCAGGGAGAAGGAACAAACACTCGTCACATCACTATCTATTCTGTCTCCCATTGCTGGCAGACACCGGCTGTGAACTTTTAACTACGCTAACTGCCATTAACTGCTACAAACTGGACAAATTGGTACCGTCTAAGCACAGTTTTAAATATTTTATTTGTTAGAATTTCGTAGCTACCAAATGAGTTAAAGAGTTAATATGAATATAACTAGTAGCCCGCCTCGAACTGAGAGCTCGTGATTTACTTGCAAACGAGTTGACCAAAATAACAAGACCCTTATAAAGACCCCTTGATCCGTCCTGCTCATATACAAACTCTCACATTGTATGTATCTGTGCTACAACCTCAACAAATTTCATAAATATTAGAAAATACCAGCTTGAGGCGCTCAAGTCAGTCGAGAGGAGGGCCAAGAGAATCATCAATGATGACGATCCAACGAATGCAGGACTTCAAAGTTTTGAGCATCGTCGCAATCCATCTTAATTACGATACATTTCGGAGAATATGCCGAGAAACTGCACAACCTTATTCCTCCGTCCCCATTTTACCATCGGACTACCAGACAATCGGCACTCCGGCATCGCTTCATGGTAGGTATTCCATATATACCTATACGCACGCGTTTCGCTTCAACATTCCTTGTACGAACTGTCAAGGCGTGGAACGGCCTGCCCGAGTCTGTGTTTCCACTTTAGTACAATTTGGGTCTCTTCAAAGCGAGAGTAAATAGGTAGCGTGCTCCACCGTAGACCACATCATCACTTATAAAGTGAGATCGTGGTCAAACGTCTGCATATCCTCCATAAAAAACGTTACTAAAGTCATCGCGGGACAAACCCTCGAAATAAAAAAGCCATCGAAATGCCGAGACAACCACTGGGCTGTCTCAGCATTTCGATGGCTTTTTGATTCGGGAACAACTGTCACCTGGCTAGTGAGCCAACCTGACCAAATGTTTTTTCTTTCTTTCTTTCTTTCAAAAGGGCCCGTTGCCCCAATTCAATGAATTTACCACGGGACTAAGAGCAGTGGTGTACCAGCGTACACCACTGCTCGTACATTTCTCTAAGTTGCATTTCTCGAACGAGCGGAGCATAAGCGAAGCAAGGGACGTCTCGGCATTTCGATGCCTTTTTGATTTTGAGAGTTTGTTCAACGATAACTTTAGTAACGCTTTTCTGATCTTTATGAAATTTGTTGGGGTTGTAGCAGAAAGATACGTATAATTTGAGAGTTTGTATATGAGCAGGATCGGCCTAGGGGTCATGGAGCTAGAAGGCGCGAAGAAATCATCACAAGGGTCTTGTTATATTGGTCATTTCGTTTGCAAGGAAATCGCGAGTTCTGAGTTCGAGGCGGACTACTAGTTATTTATGTATGTTTATATACAAACAACATTATACTTTAAAACTCACTATTTATTTAAGGTACACATTAACCCACTTACGACACAAATTAAACAATCATGTCCATTTGAAGACTCACTTTCCATAAATGTAAAGGTCTCGAAGACCCTCGATACTGTCTTTAAAAACCGATCTAAATAGCTTGAGTTCGTATGCTCCAGTGGAGAAGGGTCCTTACTTAACTGAATTACACATGATTGCATTTGAGAGGGTTCTTAATAGATTTAGAGCCTATTTACACTATCCGATACGTAACAAAATCCTGATTTCAAGACAACATTTATGTCATAACTGCTCTAGATAGTTTGATATAGGTACATAATTTGCTTATTAATATCCTGGTGGATCCTGGCATTTGGCAGGTATTCGTCGGTGGAGGTCAGCAAAAGTTTGTACATTTTGTTGAAAATGTGTAATTTATGTAGCTACGACAATGCTTTAAGGTAACTACTGATTTTGATCCCCTCTGCTTGTCTGCATGTGTGTCAGCAATGTGGTATCCGAAATTATTTCATAAGTTACATCCATGGTAACGGCTGTTATGTACTGACATACAGCTTTATTATTCGACTACTTTCTCATTCTCAATATTTTTTGGGCAATACTTTTTTAGTGCTTGAACGGAGAAGACTGGCGGTCTTTGGTGTCGGAGACCAAGATTCAGATAGATTGTTGCGCAACTATGTAAGTAAGTAAGTAAGTAGTAACTTCTTTCTTTCTCATTCTCAATAATTTTTGGGCAATACTTTTTTAGTGCTTTAAGCTTGAACGGAGAAGCCTGGCGGTCTTTGGTGTCGGAGACCAAGATTCAGATAGATTGTTGCGCAACTATGTAAGTAAGTACTACTTTGTTCTTCTAAAACCGATGTCGTGTCGGATACCGTAAAAGCGATCAATCGTCTTCGGACGGGTTATATGACTCGCGTTTCGTTTGATGGAATATTTATGTTAAAATTTCCGGATGCTACGACAGAGTTATTTGGACAAGACGGAAATGTGTGGGTTGACGGAACGATATCCAGCTTGAAGCAAGTATACATAATATTTTTTTAAATATACACCTACAGGACGTTTTTAAACCGACTTCCAAAAAGGAGGAGGTTTTAAATTCGACTCGAAAGTCTGACATTGGCTGTTGGACCACTGACATGATTATACGCAAGTGTGAAATTTTTTTATAAATCAAATACTAAACGTAAAGGCTTTTTGCATGATAACAAACTGTAAAAATAATTCTAAAAATAGTAATAAAAGCCATGGAATTATGTTTCATAGGTAAGTAAGTACAAAGATTGGTGTTACACTAATTTAAAATATTAATGTTGGCGTTGCGACGCCATATTCCTTGGCGCACAGATTAATGTCGCAGAAGTTACAAAATATGTGCCTACACTTGATTTACCTACATTATTGTTTAATAGTACTCAGCATAAACATATTTACGTAATAAACATGTTTTATATAGGTACGTTAGGTAATGTTTAGATCATTAAACATATTTTTATTTTACAACGAGGGCGAATTTGCTAAAATTGTTAATGCGAGTAAAATACATAGCAAAAATGTTAATGATTTAAATTTAAAACTTAAATATCTAGACACGCGGCAGCGTGTTAAGCCAAGTTCAAGCAAAGGAACAGCTAGCCAGCGCCGAGTGTATATTACACGAACCACTTGGTGCCACTTTTGACCCTTCTATAACCCAAAACCTCTTTAACGTAAACACATAAAAATACGTGTGTTTAATTATATCCATAAGGACATCTAGAAGCCAAAATTTCTTGAAGCTAGCTCAAACGGTTAAAAAGATATGAAGGTCAAAAAGTCGTAAATTTTAGCATTGACTGACTGACTGACATATAGTACCTAAATCTAACCTACTTCCAGATGACCTAGAAGGATGAAATTTGGAATCCAGCTCGGTAATTGTGTGTAAGCGTAGGAAAAAATCTAAAAATAAAAAAAAGTAAAAAAATAGGGGGGTCCCCATACAATTTTTTTTATTTTATTGTATCGTTGGAACCGTTACAAGCAGATATTTGAAACTATCCCAATATATGTATTATTATATTTGCTATATAACAGAAATATAAAAATAAAATTAAGTCAAAAAATAAGTGGTGTCCCCATACAAAAAACTTGTAATACGCGCTAAACGACCGGCCAACGGTGTGTCGTCGGCGGCGCGCGACACCACATAATTATACACAGAACAGAAGTAAATCTACATAAAAGCGCTCCCGAGCAACACATAAAACATAGGCACCGCTTACGAATACCGATTTAGTTATTTATTGTTTTATTACATTTATGTTCATTCTGCTTCTTTCTCAACGATTAATTAAATGATTGTTATACTATAATCACAAACGTTCTTGGTGCCTAAACCAGTAACAGTATAAAAGTAAAGTACATACATGAGATTCAATGAATAAACAAATATACTTTATACAACCCGTTCGCTATAAGTATGCCGCTGTCAACTGTCACGCATTTAGCGTTGTCTCACTCAAAAAAAAAACAATGCAGCGGAAACGCAAGAAAAAACATTAAATCTCAATACCTGCCTAGTTTTCATTACAAAAAGTAATGATATCCCACCGAAAACATAAATGTAAAAAAGGAGAGCCAAGTTCAATACAAAAATTATGCTTGGCTGTGGGCTTCGCCGCAAAAAGAATGGAGATCTAAATGAGTGCCGAGTTCTATGCGAAATCCAAATAGCACAAAATGTTCTAGATAGCTCATCTAGTAGAATACATAATACATCAATGTGTGAACATCACAAACGAATCAAGAGTGCCTTTTGTATACCTAATGTCTATGCGGACCATCAAAATTAGAAGTCAAACACAATACCAAAACCAGATAGGGTGAATGTGCCAGTTTTCGTCTACATATGTCAGTTTTCCGTCCAAACTTATTTATATTCAAGTTTTTCCTAAAACAGTAGATTCAATTTTTTTAATCTACTAAAGAATAAACTATAAATAGAGAATTTGTTGACATTATAAAGTTTTCCCCATATATTTGTTGTAGTTTAATCAAGTGGATGGTAAACTGGATCTGGACGATAAACTAGCACAATCACCCCACTGTAAACATAAAGTACATAGTCCAAGAACGAAAACCAAAGCCAAATTTCAACGAAACGTCATCTCTTTAAAACATTAAAGCAATGTTAATTACCTACCTTAAAGATAATAAAGCAGAACGTAGCGAAATAAATTGGGAACACAAATAAAACTCCGACAATTCGGTGCTTTCGTGAATTCATGAAATCGGAGCAACGACGGCAATTTTACTAGATTTAATCTAATCTCACTTTCTTTGAGAACTCCTTAATCTAATGATGACGTTACGAAACATGAAAGTACGAATCTTTAAATGAATTATGTCAGGTAGATACAAAAGCTTTAACAAAGGTTTTTGTATCTACCTGACATAATTCATTTACAGATAAAAAAACAGGTCAACCACAGGCTTCGTCACACAACAATCAAAATTTACAAGTTGAAATCCGCCTCAGGCTTTGTCAATAATAACTACTTACACGTTAAACATTAATTAAACAGACCCCCCGGGCCGTAGCCGGGTCAAAAGTTCCCATGACACAAGCAGCGTTGCCAAGCTAAATTGCCAAGGAAATCTGTTGAACCAGGTACGATCCGGAGCGAGGATCATGTCATAAACTGAAAATAGATGGCATTGTTTTTTAAATGTATAGGTACAGTCGCCATCAAATATATCGGAGCGGCCAAGGTACTCAAAACTATCTGAACATTCACTTTATTGCCTTGACAATAAAGGCGTTGTTCAGATATTTGTCCACCTTGGCCGCTCCGATATATCTAATGGCGCCTGTACCAAAAATAAAATCATAGAATTTAGTAAAATAATTCCGATACCGAATTGTTTTCATAATTATTTTTATTTTGTCTTGAAAGGTGGGTAAAGACCGTACCGAATAATGATAAAACTAATAAATTATATTCAATTAATTATGAACGATTTCCATTAAAGGAGAATTTTGTTAAAATCATTTTATAATCAATTGATATCCACGGGGAAAACTCTGTCTATCAATAGTATAGGATCTTTGCTATTTCTATCTATTTTGTATTCATTGTACGATTAAAATTTTCTGTTTGATATTTTCTCACACCCCTGACATAAATATCTCGTATTCGGTCCTCCATGTCCAATAATATCGTTCCAAAACAGAGTTCGAAAAATTATTATTAAACTCAGCACACACTTCCCGTCCATTAGCACATCAATCATTTTCATTATTAAAAATTCCAACGCCCCTTTTTTAATTAAAATCTATACTTTATAATAAATTGGTTTGAATTGTTAGAATATTCGTCGGTGTACAATTTCGTAATGTGCAAAAATAATTCAAGAGGCAATATTTTTACTTGTAGGTCTCGTCCGCTGTTTTTTTATATTTTTTACTGGACTTGACCATTTTTAGGATTCCGTAGCGAAAATGGCAAAAACGGAAACCTTATAGTTTCGTCATGTCCGTCTGTCCGTCCGTCAGTCCGTCCGTATGTCACAGCCATTTTACTCGGAAACTATAAGGTGTATTTTGTATGCCGCTATTTAGTTATGTAGTAAAATTGCAGAAAAAAATATTTACATGAGGGGCTCCATACATGTAACTATATATCATTTTTTTACCAAATATCAACATGTTTCACATCAATCGATAGGTATTTAAAAATAACATTGAGGTTTACTTGAACATTTTGTGAATAAGTGAATATTTTTAGAAATAATTGCTTCGAAAGTCGGAAAAAACTTTTGAACCCTAAGTCCAAAAAATATGAAAAAATTTGAGAAGATGCGCGTTATCATATACTTTTTACAAAAATTGTTTTGAACATTATTGGTCTAGCAATTTTTGAGTTATTTCTAAAAAACTACTTCTATAGGCATCAGATACGAGCATTAGTTTGGTTCTTATTCCATTGAAGCTACGGAACCTTACGTGGTCCGACACGCACTTGGCCGGTTTTTTTGTTTGCATTTGTTTTGCACTTGTCCAGTAATTTTTACAGTAAAAAAAAAACAAAATGTAAACTAATAACTTTTATAATTAAGAGTTTCTGATTTCCCTTATATAATATATTAAATAGTATTAAAAATTTAAAAACACATTTGATTAAGCAACTGATCTGCAAACGTTCGGCGTCCCCTAACAAATTATCCATCAATTACGAGTATAACAAAATGGGAAAAATTTAAAGTTAATACATTATTAAGGAAACTTTACGTCCCAACTTTTGCAAGTAATATTCAACGGATCGCCAGGGGGACGGAAAATTATGAATATATTTTCTGAAACTTAACGGCACGTGTTCTAACGCTGGAGGAAATGATATACACACTTAGGTACAATTAATGCCAAATATCAAATTACGATTACCAATAAACCATAAAAACTTTTTACAAAAAAAGATAAACCGACTTCAAAAAGGATAAAATAAATTATTATATTATTTATATGCGTTACAAACTGATATGTTTGAAGTCGGTGCCAAGCCAAAAAGTTACAATACCGGTCAAATCAGCTTCAAGTCTGAAAATCACAAAACAGTTGATACGAACGAGGCGTATGTGTTCAGTGAATTGTTCTTCATACTATAGAACTATTCTAATACGGTATTGACTGCACGTAGGTTTTCATTCAAGTACAGAAAGAAAGTATAATCATGCGTCTTATGATGTTTGTTAATAAACTTTTTTACTAGTTTTCGGACTAACCATATCTCGACCGGAGCCCGTGCTTCGGTTTGAATTATTTATCCTACTTCATCTAAGGTGTAATATCGAAGTGTAAAGGAATTCAATGGCTAGTTGATCTTTCTATACTCGGACACACTGGGTGTGTGGGACCCACCTATTCAGTAGAAAAAGGCGCGATAGTGAAATTTTCTATGGAAGGTCAATTTTTATATATTTTTTTAATTTGCCGCCTTTTTCTGATTATTGACAAAGTAGATGTGTATCAGAGTATCTATATAGATGGGTACCACATTTCATCAAAATCGGATTAGTAGTTTAGACGTGAAAATGTAACAGATAGATTCACATTCACCTTTTCAATATAAGTAGGAATCGAAATGTTATGTGAATTTCAGACTTGAAGCTGATTTGACCGGTATTGTAACTTTTTGGCTTAGCACCGACTTCAAACATATCAGTTTGTAACGCATATAAATATTATAATAAATTATTTTATCCTTTTTGAAGTCGGTTTATCTTTTTTTTGTAAAAAGTTTTTATTTTTCCATTTTTAGTGGTTATATAATTATCATAATCGGACAACGGATCTCGCAATAATCGGTGAGGATATACTGGGTGTCTCATTCAAATCGGTCAGTATGGGAAAGTCTGAAACTATAAGACATACGAAGATCTGTTCTGAGGAACCATGTCATCGATTTTAATAACAAGAAAAACTGCATTCATACATTTTAAAAAACATCTGTACTCCGTTCGGGAATCGAAACCGGTTGTTTTGAAAAAAAAACCTACACTATTTCTATTTAGATATCGATTGTGTAGGTCTTAAGCAGTAAATGTCTGTACGAAACATGATGTCTAAAATGAATAAAATGCATTGTTTCCACATACTTTAATTTTTTTTTTTTTCGTGTTGAATATTGTATTGAAAAAGGTGGTGGTCACTTCGAGCACCTACTCAAATAAATTAAAGTTTTTTTTTTTTTTTAATACCACGACGGTGGCAAACAAGCATACGGCCCGCCTGATGGTAAGCAGCTACCGTAACCTATGAACGCCTGCAACTCCAAAGGAGTCACATGCGCGTTGCCGACCCTTTACAAAAAGGAGGATTCACTGTGTTGACGACTAAAGGAACAAGAAGGTCCCTCATCGTCAACACACTGGGTCCTCTTTGAGCTCTTTGGCAACCTTACTCACCAGCAGGAACACAACACTATGAGTAGGGTCTAGTGCTATTTGGCTGTGGTTTTCTGTAAGGTGGAGGTACTTCCCCAGTCGGGCTCTGCTCCAGATTTGAGCGATGACATTCGCTGAACGTGCCCTACCACACTTAGCGAGATGCCATTCGCAGTGCCCATACCTCTCTTTTTGGCGTAGTTTAAGGACATACCCAGGTCCGGACGTAGTTTAAGGACATACCCCGGGTCCAAAAACAATGCATTTTATTCATTTTAGACATCATGTTTCATACTGACATTTACTGCTTAAGACCTACATAATCGATATCTAAATAGAAATAGTGTAGGTTTTTTTTTCAAAACAACCGGGTTCGATTCCCGAACGGAGTACAGATGTTTTTTAAAATGTATGAATGCAGTTTTTCTTGTTATTAAAATCGATGACATGGTTCCTCAGAACAGATCTTCGTATGTCTTATAGTTTCAGACTTTCACATACTGACCGATTTGAATGAGACACCCTGTATAAGAAAAAGTTCATGATACGTACTCAATGTACGGAAAGGTCCACATATCATATGTGCCCTTTATCATTAGGTCCACTCCATCAAATTAGTGGTTTTCGGGAGGAAATGCTTGAGTTGCTTAAAAAAAAAACCCAAATCACCATACATGTGCCATTAAAAATTGAGGAGTTCCCTCAATTCCTCATGGATCCCATCATCAGAACAGCACCAGATTAATGTGTAACCATCTCAAAGGTAGTTCCTTTCAAACAAAAAAGAATTCCTGAAATCGGACCACGGGTCTCGGAGTAATCGCTGAACATCCTCTCTCTTTAGTCGGTCCCTCATTACTGAGGATCGTGATCACTAGGAAGTACTTTTAACTTGATGATCTGTCTCCATCGGTCCCAGTCCGTAGTAGCCCTCACCGCCTGGTAGAATTTGCTTGAGGAGGTTGCTTCCTTGACTTGATCACACCATCTGGTTGGTGAACGGCCACGGGCTCTCTTGCCTTCAATACCCCCAACCACAACCAGTTTTACCAGACTCTCGTCTCCTCTTCTCACGATGTGGCCAAAGTATGAAAGTATATGACTCAAACAGACGGCAGACAGTCGTGTCTTAATGTTAAGCTGTGAAAGAATAAACACATTGGTACATTTGGCCGTCCAGGGTATCCTGAGCATTCGCCTCCAGCACCACATCTCGAATGCGTCTATTCTTTGTCGTTCTCGGGCTAGAATGGTCCATGTTTCCACTCCATACGTAAAGATTGGGAAAATGAGGGCTCTTACCAATCTAACTTTAGTCTGGAAACCTATACTGCGATTCTTCCAGATGACTTTCAGGCGAGTCATCGCATCTTTCGCCATGCAAATACGGCGCATGAACATCCTACATTAAAAAAAAACATCATCATTATCATCAAAACAACCATCATCATGAGGTTCACTTCATCAAATTGGTGGATTTCGAGAGAAAATCCTCGCGTTGCTTAAGAAAACATCTAAATCACCATACACGTACCTTTAAAAATTGAGGAGGTCCCTCAATTCCTCATGGATCCCATCATCAGAACAGCACCAGATTAATGTGGAACCATCTTAGAGGTACTTTCAAACAAAAAAAGAATTCTTCAAATCGGACAACGGGTTTCGGAGTAATCGCTGAACATCCTACATTTTAAAAAAATCATCATCATTATGATCAAAACAACCATCATCATGGGGTCCACTTCATCAAATTAGTGGTTTTCGAGAGAAAATCCTTGAGTTGCTTAAGAAAACACCCAAATCACCATATGTATGCCTTTAAAAATTGAGGAGTTCCCTCAATTCCTCATAGATCCCATCATCAGAACAGCACCAGATTAATATGGGACCACCTTGAAAGTAGACCCTTTCAAACAAAGAAAGAATTATCCAAATCGGACCACGCGTCTCGGAGTAATCGGTGAACATACATAATAAAAAGCCCAAACCGAATACAGAACCTCCTCCTTCTATGAAATTGAAGTCGGTTAAAAAGAGCAAAAGAGACTCCTCGCGAGGTCTGTTATACAGTTACCGGAGCAGAGGGACAAATATAGATAACATATTTTTAAACATAAGTGTTGGAATTAGATAAGTCTAATCCGTATTACAGAATTGAAGTGAAAAAAAAAACCGGCCAAGTGCGTGTCGGACCACGCATAATAGAGGGGTTTCGTAGCTTCAAAATGGAATAAGAATCAAACTAATGCCAAAAGGTCATACCTGATGGCTATTGAAGAAGCTTTTTGTAAATAACTCAAAACTGGCTTAACCGATACTCGTAGTGTTAAAAACAATTTTCGTAGAAAATATGTGATAACGCGCATCTTCCTAAATTTTTTCATATTTTTTGGACTTACAGTTCGAAAGGGGTTTGGGTAAAGTTGGCGTCGTTTTGAAAGTTGGCGGCCACTCATGAAAGTTGTAAATTTTGAAAGAGCAATTCAAAAGAAACTTATTTTATTATGTAGTACATATAGCTAAATAATATCGGGGCCGAGATATCACACTTTACAGTTTCATAGTAAAAACTCATAGTTCTTGTTGAAATGTACTTTCTCTTTCTGTACTTTCTTTGTTATTACTATATGTGTGTTCTTTAACCTTTTCCACGCCAATGACTCATATATCGGCACCGCAGGTCCAACGCCAACGACTTATTTATAGGTCATAGACCACAGAGTAAAATAAACCTACTTGCGCTTGCATAAAGTTCAATTTCAGTTTTGACATTATGGTGACGTGGCGTCAGGATGACAATTTTTACGTTTGACATGGCTTCGAAAAGGTTAAGGTATTTAAATAAAGGTAAAAAAACAATTCGTACATTTTCGGGTAGTCATAACATTGTTGATTATCCAACCAAATACAAAACCGCTTGGATCTGGCATTGAACGAACTGACTCTAACCTACATTATTTGGTCTCGCGTTGTTCGCGTATGTGTTATTTTTTATGTGTCGCGCCGCCCTCTCGACTTCTTCTGGGTCCGGGAGCTCACCCCTTTCGCGAGCCTCAGCCCTCACCCTGTACCTCTCCGCCAGCACCTGAGCATCCAGCTCCCACGGCGGGGTACCGGCGAGGAGGCACACCGCGGCAAAAGCTGTGGTGCAGTAGGCCCTTGTTGCCCGCTGCGCCACTATCCTTTGGGGCCGACGGAGCAAAGGTTTTGTTCTCTCCGTCAGCCGGTCCACCCATATTGGTGCACCATACAGAGCCATGCTCCTAAGCACACCCGAAAACAGTTTTCTGCAGGAGCTGTTGGGTCCACCTACGTTGGGCAGCAAGCGCCTCAGAGCCGATGCAGCTCCCACTAGCCGAGGGGCGAGCCTCGCGAAGTGCTCACGAAATTGCCAACCTCTGTCCAGGATAAGGCCCAGAGACATTTTGGCCGTTTCGTCCAGCAGCACTAGGGGACGGTATCCCGACGGTGAGTCCGCCGGTCGGCCCTCTTTCCTCAGCAGGCACAATTTACCCTCCTTTCAGCACCTCGGGAAGCGCCCCGCCCTCAAACAGTCCTCAAAGAGGGTCTTAAGGCGAACCCCGAGGTGCTTAGTGCTAGGAATAGCACCTTGCCGGGCACTCCGTCTGGTCCTGGGGCCTTCCGGCAGGCTCTCAGCCGATCAACGGCGCGGTCCCACTCGGCCTCCGTGACTGCAGGCGCGTCAAATGGAGGTCCTTCTGGTCCATCACGCTCCGGGGCTGCCATGTGTGGGGGAGTGAATGATGGGTCCTCCGGTGGGGACAGGCCCTCGATAACTCTGCCAAGAAGCTCCGGGTCCATGGCCTCCGTAGAGGGGGCTACCTTCATCTTGTTTCGGACCATTATATAAGGTCGCCCCCATGGGTTCCTGTCCAGTGTGTCCAGGAGCTCCTTCCACGCTTCGTCCTTCCTGTGGGCTATATTGACCTTAAGGGCCTCCCTTGCCTCCTTGAGGGCCACGCGAAGCGTTTCCTCCTCCTGCGCGGTATGCCTCCTCCTTCGACAGCGGCTGTAGGCACGGCGGGCTCTGTTACTGGCGGTACGAAGCGCAGCAACCTCCTCCGACCACCAATACACTTGGCGCTTACCTGCAAACCGCCTAGCTCGGGGCATTGCCGCATCGCACACCGACGTCAGGGTTGCTCTGAATCTTTCGACCTTATCCTCTACATCGGCTCTGTCCACCGGAGGGGCACACCAAGCTTCGATCATTGCCGCCTCATCTACCATTTCCCGATCAAGGGCGGATAGCGCTCACCTTGGGAAAACACCGGCCCTAGCACCTGCACCAGCACCAGTTGGAGCAGTGGCTAACGCTGGGGAGACCCTCATCCGGATGTAGAGATAATCGGAGAGGGTCTCTACCTCCTCGAGGACAATCAGAAACACGTGCCGAAATGGCGGGGGTCGCAAAGGAGACGTCCACAATAGACCCCCCATTCCAGCGCACGCACGTGTTTATCCGTCCCCGGTTTAGCGTGTCCAGCCCCATCGCTACCACCCAGTCATGGAGCTTGCCCCCCTTCGGATTCGTAGCGACACCACCCCATGCTTGGTTCTTGGCATTGAGGTCGCCAATCACCATCACCTGCGTTGGGCCAGCCCTACAGATGACGCCCTCAAGCGAGCCAAGAACTCTCTCGACTCCTGTTAGGGGAGCCAGGCTGCCCGCCGCAGGTACCACTAACGCCGCCGTCATATCCAACGACCCGTATCAATGCGGCCTCGGAGGGACAGCATACGGCTCCGCCACCACAACCAAGTCAATGTGCCACTCTGCTATATGCTGCATGAGCAAGTCCTGGGCTCTGACAGCGTGGTTGGCATTGCACTGAAGAATTTATAATTGGTGTGGCGGCATCAGCTCTCCATATCATTCTCTCCCTCGTCGGCCTGACTGGCACTTTCATGGCTGCGCCCCGGGGCCCGTTCGGGGTTTAGCCTGCCTCTGGTCTGAGGTGGATTGCATGCCAGCCCACCCATTAAATGTCCGGCTGGGCGCTTTGCCTGGTGGCACGCAGCACAGAACGCAAGTTCCGCCGTGTACTCAGCTATTTTATGCCGGCTTACTACACCGGAAACACAGATTGCCGCGGTCTACCGGTGACGGACTTGACTACCGCGCTTGACTATCCCACTGATAATCTTCCCCCAGCGTCCATTACCCTTTTGGCCACCGTCGCAGGGCAGTTGACGAGTGTCGACCCTGAGCCATTGAAGGAAGCGCGGATTGTGCCCACCTTCACTTCCGCCACACTGCACCCGCCCTTGGCCGCTATAGCCGCTGCCACGGCGTCTGGCGTTGCCGCCTCATTTAGGTTTGCCACCCTCAGACCAGCCATTTTCACAGGCCTGTACACCCGTGCATCATCCCCCACAAGGGCCTCCAATCTCTCCCGTAGACTGTCAGCTGCTCTCCCGTTATCAGCGTTGGGCACCTCTATTAAGCGGGCCCCGTCGGCAGTTTTGCGAAAATTAGTCGCCTACTGCCTCTTTAACCTGTCGGAGTTAGGTATATTCACTTGTCCAATAACATTGTTTCAAGGGCTATATCTTAGCTCCGATATTACTTACGGCAAAACTTATTTTTCAGATATGCTAGTCTAAGGTAGTGCTACAAAATAGTAGTAAAAAAATCGATGGCCGCTAAAAAAAAAATGACGCCACTAGTCCATACAAAGTTACCCAAACCCCTTTACATACGCTATTTTTTGACTTTCGAAGCGATTATTTCTGAAAATATTCACTTAATCACAAAATGTTCAAAGAAACCTTAATGTTTTTTTAAAGACAT
Source organism: Pammene aurita (assembly GCA_947086415.1). NCBI lineage: Eukaryota > Metazoa > Arthropoda > Insecta > Lepidoptera > Tortricidae > Pammene > Pammene aurita. The sequence goes on from OX352291.1 coordinate 6,576,729, forward strand.
CGTTTGATGTCATCGTTGGACCCGGGGTATGTCCTTAAACTACGTCCGGACCTGGGTATGTCCTTAAACTACGCCAAAAAGAGAGGTATGGGCACTGCGAATGGCATCTCGCTAAGTGTGGTAGGGCACGTTCAGCGAATGTCATCGCTCAAATCTGGAGCAGAGCCCGACTGGGGAAGTACCTCCACCTTACAGAAAACCACAGCCAAATAGCACTAGACCCTACTCATAGTGTTGTGTTCCTGCTGGTGAGTAAGGTTGCCAAAGAGCTCAAAGAGGACCCAGTGTGTTGACGATGAGGGACCTTCTTGTTCCTTTAGTCGTCAACACAGTGAATCCTCCTTTTTGTAAAGGGTCGGCAACGCGCATGTGACGCCTTTGGAGTTGCAGGCGTCCATAGGTTACGGTAGCTGCTTACCATCAGGCGGGCCGTATGCTTGTTTGCCACCGTCGTGGTATAAAAAAAAAAAAAGATGTGCAACATGTTGATATTTGGTAAAAATTTTTTTTTTGGAATTTAGTTACATACATGTATGGAGCGCCCCCCCTGAAAATATTTTTTTCAGCCATTTCACTACATAAATAAATAGCGGCATATAAAATAGACCTCATCTCAAAATTTTATTAAGATACGTCTTACAGTTTCTGAGTAAAATGGCTGTGACATACGGACGGACTGACGGACGGACAGACGGACATGAAAAAACTATAAGGGTTCCGTTTTTGCCATTTTGGCTACGGAACCCTAAAAAACACTTAATTTACGCGTAAAACATATTTTCATTTTTGCTACAATTTATTTGTTGCAGAGTGATATTTATTACAAATTTTAGCTTAACAGTATTATACTCAGCTTAGCGACAGACAGACAGAAAGCCAGATATGACAAAGCTGTTAACTTTCTTGTAAAACACAGAACCCTTAAATATTCTCTTAAGTTACGATATTTTAAATACACAGCGTTCTCAGTAAAATTCTTAAGTACGTATGGACTGAGAGCTGGCCACGTCAAATATAACACAACAAATAGAGCAAGGAAACTCATCTAGTATTGCAATACTATCCTTATTGCTAGATCCGGGCGTCTGCCAACTTTCAACGGGTAGAGGTCAGAATAACAGACTAGCAAACATTTTTTAATGTCAAAAAGTTATACCAAACTAGGTAGAAACTGCTTAAGTTATTTTATTAATAGAAGAAAGGGCCTATGTTTTAATATTAGAATAAAAAACAATGCATATTATTTTGGAAACAGGAACAGTAAGTGACAAACTATGAATTACATTATACGTCGTTTTTGGCTACTTTCTCCGTGAGCGTCAGGATGGCGAGTGGACCTCGGGAATTTTATCGAATTGTTAATAAAAGTACTGTCCTTTGGTGTACCTCAGTGTACCTTTAGTAAAAATCAGTGTACCTCCTTCAAAAACGTGTTTTTTTCTAAAATAGGTCCACCCACCATTCTGACGTCTCGTTTACGTCGTTTCGGAGTACTTTCCCCCATCAGAAAGTTTTGGCAATGATATAATCTAATTATTTGTATAATTTCTCATAATATTTACTGCATCAAAACCTGAACTCTAGGATTTGTATTCTTTAAGTGGTTTGCATTCTTTGACCTCCACCACTTTACACCTGCCGGATCTAGAAATAAGTATAGTATAGTAAACTAACGAGAGGGGTTTCGTCGCTCTCATTATTGTCATATCTGACGGGGCTAGCTCTCCGTCTAGTACGTTTTTAGAGTAGAAAGAATAATATTTTCATTAAATTTTCTTCCTTTTCGCAACTCGGGAATGTTGACTTTGATTTATATTAAAATCTTGTTTACGTTTCTACTATTCTAGAGAAAGAATAAATTGCTTGAACAATAGGTTGACATTAATTTAAACCTAAGAGTCTGTAACAGCTGATTAATACAATTTTAAGAAGCTGTTAACTTTCACTAATGGAGAGGCACCTGAAGAAGAAGAAGAACAGCTCTTTTAGAATACCGAGAAACCGGATAATATTATCAGATAAGTACTAATATATCCCTCCGCTGGGCCGCGATTCGAAAAATAAACACACACACTGGACAGACACAGCTCCAACCCAACTCAACCCAACTCAACTCAAGGCTATAACGACATTGACATTTGCTATTTGAACAGATTTTCATTCAACATTGGTCACACATTGGCCACACATTGTATCAATGTTGTACCAATGTGAGACCAGTGTGACTAATGTGAGACCAATGTGAGACCGATGTTGAATGAAAATCTGTTCGAAAGCAAATGTCAATGTCGTTATAGCGTTGAGTTGGGTTGGAGCTGTGTCTGTCCAGTGTGTGTGAAACATTTTCGAATCGCGGCCCTGGGCACGGGTATAAGGTTTGAGAGGGTAGTAGTAGTAGTAAAACACTTTATTGCACAAAACAAGTACATGACCAAAAAAAATATAGTGAGCGTGTACAAAGGCGAAGGTCCTTTAAGGGATCTCTTCTAGCTAACCTTTAAGCAACTGAGAGAAATCGGTCAGACATGGTAGACAAACATTTGTACATCATTTGTACATGACGGCAAAACTATAGAAGTTGCTAAACCTATAGTTAGGATAGGTATTTAAGTACACAGTGTTAGCAAACAGATAGCGTAACGTAACATAACGTAACAGAGAGGGTTTGGGAATAATCACATTATAGTTCCTATTTCAGCCTACTGCCATTCCACAAATCTTACATTTTCTATAGAAATGTATATTCTATAGAAATGGTAAATAAAGCGCAGTGTGAATACCGTGGTAGTAAGACGTCCGACTTTCAATCGGAGGTCACAGGTTCAAACCCCGGGTCGCACCATTAATTTTTTCGGAACTTATATATTTACAAATATCATTCGATATTTACTCGTACCAGTTGCTTTTTGGTGAAGGAAAAGATCTTGAGAAAACCGGACTAATTTATGGGATAAGGTTGCAAAGCGGACCCCAGGCCTAATATGTGCCGTAGCAAAACGCCGGGACAAACGCTAGGAGGATGATGATGTACCTGGTAAATATCAAATATCAAATCATTTTGATAAACAGAAATGTAGATAACTTCTGTGAAACTCGTTGGTACCTACAAGCGGAGGTACGAACTGGATGGTTTGGATGCATGCCCTTATTTTTAAGAGGGGAAATTGCGTTGCGCATACCACTGAGGCGCAGGGACGGGCCTCAGTGGATATATGGGACTCCCATATAGGCTAATGAGACCCATGGTATACACACTAAAAACCCCTCTGTTTGCCGCCTCAACGCTATAAGGCGAGGTCACGGGGACACCGAAGTATAACTTCCACAACCGGGTAATTCCACGAGACTGAAACGTCAGTCACCAATTCTTTCGTGTGTTCTTTGATTAATTCAGTAAATGTAAGTTTTGATATGTCTTAATCATCCTTGTCATAGGTATATCTTCCCTTTGCCTACAGGTAGATATAAGAACACTTACATTTGCTTAATTAATCAAAGAACAGCCAGCGGCTATCCGGGACTCCGGAATCGTGTCTGGGGGATATTTCCCCCCTCCGCCTCAGTTGGCGCGTCGATCACGTGACGTGTCCGCCCACGCCTCTGCGTGCACCCTTAAGTAGGCGATAGAGGACTAGGTCTCTCTTGAAGATCCGGGGCCTCCAATACAACCTTGCGGGCCAACTCCGGGCCGGAGAAAAGAGAAATTTTTCATTTAAACCCACCGCCGGCCCAAGCAAGAAGGACCTCTTTTAGATCGTTACTTGCATTATGACGATCCATAAAAAATCATCTTATATAAACATATTTATTTAAACACGCCAAGTCCACAATAATTCAAGATAAAGCAAATATGATTATGAATGATATCTCCATTACTCCAGTTCAAAGGACAACTTCGCGTCCACAATACAACAAAAGAACCTGAATATCGCATTGTCTGCTTCACAAAGTACCCACTAATAAAGCACTTACCCACGCCCTTATTATTAAAGCTGCAGAGTTTAATTTCGGAAAACTGACCGCCAAAATCCATAGAAACTGCTGGAAAAAGTTATTCGCCAGGAAAGGAATACGGTCACCCTCGAAATGAATGGAGCTAAATAGTTAATGCAGTGGGCCCTCCAGATATTCATATTTTTTGGTAACATGCGTGGATTTTCCGGCGCTGGTTTTCAGTCTGGCCAATATATTTATTGTTATTAACCTACATGCTGTTTTATTATAGGTCATACAGGCAAGCTGAACAATTACGAGTATAAAGGTGCAGGTTAAATGTTTTAGTTATTATAAAACCACAAACATTTCGATAAGGATTTGCCAACTTTTACTCACTAAAACGCTCTGTTATTTATTTATTTTTATACCATGACGGTGGCAAACAAGCATACGGCCCGCCTGATGGTAAGCAGCTACCGTAACCTATGGACGCCGGTAACTCCAAAGGATCACATGCGCGTGCCGACCCTTTACAAAAAGGAGGATTCACTGTGTTGATGGCTAAAGAAACAAGAAGGTAGACATAAATGGTTCTTATTAGGCTTTTACAAAGTTTGTCCTATTTAATAAATATTATGGGACAATCTTACGCAAATCAACCTAGTCCCACAGTAAGCTCAATAAGGCTTGTGTTGTGAGTACTAGGCGACGATATATATAATAGATCCACAAACCTTACATTACCCTAAATACTTAAATACATAGAAAACATCCATAACTCAGGAACAAATATCCGTGATGAACACACAAAAATAAATGCCCTGACCAGGATTCGAACCCGGGACCTCCTGCTTCATAGGCAGCGTCACTACCGAGGCCGTTATTTGATAACATAGCATTGTTATTTTCGTAGCAAAAAAGTACTCAGCCCGCCTAATGGTATGCGGTCACCGTAGCATATGGACGCCTGCAACTCCAGGGGTGTAACATCCGCGTATCCAAACCTTTAAAAATATTACCTACGTGAGTTCATAGTTCTTATTGGTAGGGTGACCCGAGGCGAATAGGATCGCAGGGCGAAACAGATAATGAAAACCATTTTTATCATGCCGTAGCAGCCGCCACCGCGACGTGCGGGAATGTTTGGGGCTACCCGCGCGCCGCGACATAATTAATTTAACAAAAATACTTATAGTGTATCAATTTTTCTCCGCGATCGGACTTGCTTCGGTCTACCCTAAATAGTTCTTATAACTAGTTATAACTCTCGTAGATGTAGGGTGAGCTCAGGCAGCTCTGTCGTAAATTGTTAAAACAATTACCCAAGTAGTAACACATATAAAAGCACACGTAGAACCACGAAGCCTTTCATTTGACACGACGCTGGAGTTAGTATTTCCTTTTTATTATCTGTGCTCTCGGTTTAAATAGGAACGTTTCCACGCTTTAACTTGTGTCAAAGCTTTAATAACTAAATGATTAATGTACGAAAAAGTGGGAAAATAATATTTGATAATTCGATCTGCGTTAAAAATAGAAAATTGTACCCAGTAAAGAAACAAATACACGTACCGAAACTCGCTCCGGGATTCCGGGATTAAAACGGTCTTCATTTAGAGTAACGTCAGTCAATACGATATAAAAATATTTTTTTGTAAATTTATTATTGCACACCATCACATATGCCACACATTGAAGCGTGTACAGATGTGGCGTGCACACAAAGGCGCTCAAACGAGTTTTGTAGTATGACGTGTCCGCCCTGTGGTATTATGATGTGCTCCCGGTACTGGTTTGCTATACAATAATGTTCGATAAAAAACCCGGTTCCCGCCAGTCAATTGGCACAAAGACATAAGCGCCATAATGGTTTTTGGCGGTTAAGACTATTGTGAGTTCGCTACGATATTGTATGCAGGCAAAATCTACGGCTCACAGAGCCACTAGCAAATTTTTTTTCATTTAGTAGGAACCTACAATATATACATTTCTATAGTGTTATTTATTATGTCTCACGAAAGTTTAACTCAATAACCTACGATACGGTATCTAGTTGCCATGTGATCTATGCACGGCAATTACAAAAACACACAGGCATCCGTCACAGTCGGCGGCAGACTGACGTAATGACAATTTGATTAGGCACGTATAACATTAGGAAAGATTAATGGATAGTTGCTACGCCAGGCCAGATCAGACCAGCCATTCTTTATGTTTTAGCCTAAACCCATTACAAATACAAAATATTCTTTATTGCACGACTCAAGAAAAGGGCAAGACACAGAAGTAGAGGCAGATAGCAGGCGGTCTTATCGAGAGCGATGTCTTTCAGACAACGCAAGCTACGTTAGTGGAAAAGTAGTCCTCCTCCTTGATTCGTATTCCTCGGTACTGAGGGTCGTGACCTCCCTTCTGCATCACTCTCCCTCGTGCGATCTTTCTTCACCTGTTTCTGTCTCTAGCGGTGTGGAGGGCCTTGTGAAAAGTAGAGTCGAGAAGAGCGTTGTGGATCTGGTCAGACCAACGTATAGGGCGGCGTCCACGAGGTCTTTTCCCATCTTCTTTGCCGGTTTGAAAACTAGTCAAATATAATCAAATAGTAGGTGGTAGAAGTGAAGGCACATCATCGGTAAGCACGGCACAGTTCTAATTCAGTTACTAGAAATATAAATACGATAAAAATTTAAATACAGTGTTTACCACCCCTTAGCCATACTGATCAACTTTTACTATTAACGATTTTGTTATATTATACCCATAAGATAGGTAAATATATCATTTTTATTGCATTGCCTTTTTTGTGTTTTCGGAGTTGCTCCCATAGTAAAAGTCTTCATTATGAAATGCAACCGGTTTTTATTTTGCATGATTAATAATCGGTTAACCGGTAAAAAACCGGTTTTCTTATACAAAATAAAAAACACATAGCCTCGAATAAAATGGGTTGCCTTAGTATATGTACCCTTGTTGCACAATCTATTATTTTTAACTCCAGGGTAGACCGACGCGACTCGGATTGCAGGGCGAATAGATCAAGTTTGCCAAATTCATAACATCGCGCCACCGCGGCGTAAGATTAGGATCAAACCTAACGCGGGACGCTGAATGGCTGTCCGTGATGCTATCTTATTAATTTGATAAAAACGATGACTGTAATTTGGAAATTTAAGTAGAGGTGGTGGCGCTACTGTGCTAAATTCCCTTTGATAGAAAACTTTTTATTAAAAGAAAACTTAATGGCCACCTATACGACACAAGTTGTCAATGCAAAAACATTATGAATACTCTTGTCACATTCGGATCGATAATTTTACGTGTCATAAAAATAAATAATTAAATAATACGCAAAATAACTTATTTATAACCAATCCGCATAAACATAACTTCACCGCGAGCGTTAATATTACTTTTAAGTTATCGTTGACAATATTAAGTGGTTCCTTTTTTTTTTTTTTTTTTTTTTTTTTTTTTTATACTACGACGGTGGCAAACAAGCATACGGCCTGCCTGATGGTAAGCAGCTACCGTAACCTATGGACGCCTGTAACTCCACAGGAGTCACATGCGCGTTGCCGACCCTTTACAAAAAGGAGGATTCACTGTGTTGACGGCTAAAGGAACAATAGGGTCCCTCATCGTCAACACACTGGGTCCTCTTTGAGCTCTTTGGCAACCTTACTCACCAGCAGGAACACAACACTATGAGTAGGGTCTAGTGCTATTTGGCTGTGGTTTTCTGTAAGGTGGAGGTACTTCCCCAGTCGGGCTCTGCTCCAGATTTGAGCGAGATGACATTCACTGAACGTGCCCTACCACACTAAGCGAGATGCCATTCGCAGTGCCCATACCTCTCTTTTTGGCATAGTTTAAGGACATACCCAAGTCCGGACGTAGTTTAAGGACATACCCCGGGTCCGAAAACGGGTCCTGCGGCTGAACATTATTTAAGAAGTTTGTATCCGGCTACCGCACACTTCCCATTGGACTGATCACAAGTAAGTCTGCAAAATTCCCTTTCTATACATTCAGTATCGCTGCTAACTCCTCGGTCATCATTTTCCTACATTTTCCATAAATCGCAAAATAAAATAAATAAATATTCCCGCCACAACATTTTTGGTACTTCATCACCGGTAATTGTGCCATGTTTATTTTATGTTTACCGCTTATGAAAGATATAATAATTGGTCATAATCATAAATAATCATAAATAATAATTCCGCCATTACCGCTCGTCTCATATATTTCATATTTGACATTTACGTCCTTTCAACATGGAATCAAATTTACTAAATAAACTTAAAATTTTAAAAAGTAAGGAAGAAAGGATATTCGAACGCGTTTCTCGTATTTATGATTTATCAAAAATATTTCTACATTTGAATCGAGAAGCAACGAGACGCTTATGTCCGACAGCGAAACGATCGAGGAATTGCGTACATTTTTCGAAGCAATTCTCGATGACATAAACAATTGCACGATGTCCCTCGTTCCTGAGTCGGATACCGACTATGCCGCGTTAGATTCGTTTGAGGATATGTACTCGCGAATAAAGCGTGCTCGCAACAATATAACAAAATTGTCAACACCGCAAACAAATTATAAATATTATTTGAAACGGGATATTTACCTACCTTATTTGTATATTTGTGTTTATGAGCACCCGATATTTCGGCGCAGTTGCATACAGAAAGCCCACTCACACGGATCGTTACCTTCATGCTAACTCGCATCACCACCCTCGCCAACTGTACTCTGTAGTGACGTCACTTACCGACCGTGCATACAACCTATGCGACGAGGAGCATTTAAATAAGGAACTGACACATTTAAGGGACGTCCTACAGAGGAATGGTTATAATGGGCGGATAAGGCCACCTCGACACGCCGATACCCCTAAGCGCCTGAACTATAAAGTGGAGCGACAACCGGCGTACTTACCATATATAAAGGGTGTGACAGATAAAGTTGCTAATATTTTAAAGAAGTTCTCTGTCACTACTGTCTTCAACCCTTATAGAAAACTGTCCCAATATTTACGCACACCAAAAGACAGTTTCCCACTTGAACGTCCAGGTGTTTATAAAGTAGACTGTAGCTGTGGTAGCTCTTACATCGGTCAAACGCAGCGCACAATCTCATGCCGTATAAAGGAACACATCCGAGCGTACAGGAACAATGACCCTCGGAAATCGGCGATCGCGGAACACCTACTGGAGGCGGGAACAAATCATTGGATTGAGTTACATAACCCTCAGATACTTTCGACCGAAAGGCACTACATACCCAGGATGGTCAAAGAGGCCATTGAAATTTTTAAATATAAGAATTTTAATCGGGAGGATGGGTTTCGTCTATCAAGTGATCCGGAAGTTCTCTAATCCAAAATATACTGTTTCGCAAAAACACGCGCGAGTTGATACTGTAAGTGTTGTGTGTCGCAATCGTGATCGAGTTACAAGTGAGAACGCGGACAGTAGTAGTAGCAGTGACAATGGACGAAAAAAGCGAACTCGAAAGAGGGTAGATCGCTACGGTGTGTGGGTAGATTACTAAAACTCGTCGCAACGTTAGTTACTCCGTGATGATGGTGCATGCAACTGCGCCGAAATATCGGGTGCTCATAAACACAAATATACATGGTAAATATCCCGTTTCAAATAATATTTATAATTTGAATGACCATGTGAGCTTGAAATCATATACCGCAAACAAATGCTTCAACCGCATCCGCGAGCCGCACTGACGGGTCCTCGTTCAAATCAATTAAGCTCCCGCCTATTGAACTGCCGTCTTTCGATGGCCGGACTGAAAATTGGCCCATATTTTATGAAATATTTAAGGCCAATATTCATACCCAGGTAGCATTTATACGTCATTATGTCGTCCGTTTACGGTACTGCTCGACGTAAGAGACGTCATTTCTCGACGTCGGGGGGTCCCAGCAGATGACGTCAATTTGTCACAGCCTCAAGACGTCTGTTTACAGACGTTACAGAGACGTCATATACTGAATGCATAGGGACGTTACTGGGCCGTACATATTAGGGCAGCCACTGACGTTAGAGAGACGTCATATACTGAATTCATAGGGACGTGACTGGGCCGTACATATTAGGGCAGCCACTGACGTTGGAGTGACGTCATATACTGAATCCATAGGGACGTTACTGGGCCGTACATATTAGGGCAGCCACTGACGTTGGAGAGACGTCATATGCTGAATTCATACGGACGTTTCTGGGCCGTACATATTAGGGCAGCCAGTATGTTCGAATAACGTCACACACAGGATTGATTGTGGCGTTACTAGGACATAGTAACACCACAATCACTCCTGCATAGGCACAGGTCAGGACCTACGAGGGCTGCATTATGCTGCCGTGTTCACGATATCAGCAGTAGAAGTTAGCGATTTTTAATTTGATTAAGGCGGGTATTATATAAATTTAAATAACATCTCTCAAAACACACTGCTGATATCGTAAGCACGGCAATATGCTCCTCGTAGCTAGGGTGGGTGGGTAGTCTGTTCAAAAATAGAACCGACCTGGCTGTTGAGTGAACTAACAACGTGCTAGATTTAAGTTCTAAGACGGTTCTAACTTTTTGGCCAGGCGCCCTAGACAAGACGCCTACGCTATAATGCGTTCTAATCTATACCTGTTCCCTGTTCCCTCTCCCCGCGCAAATTCTTACGCGTAAGAGTAGAAAAGAGTTTAGCGCTTAGCATAGCAGGCATCTTGTCTACGTACCCCGAACAAACTCTAGGACTTATGGATGAAAATAAAAAACGCTATGTAAGTAGTATAATCTATATTTAAACAGGCATTAAAGGACAGTGGGAACCAATAGCCCCATAACAATAATCCCATCAAAAACATAAATGTGAAATGAGAGCAAAGTTCAATATACATATTATATATGCCGTCGTTGTTGACTTCATCGACAAAAGAAGTGAGATCTAAATGGGTGCCAAGTTCAATTGTCAGTCCTCAAATTTGTTTATAACAACATAAAAAAATATAACAACTCAAAATATAATTTCTTCTTAAAACTTACGATAATATAGTGAAGCCTAAGGTTTGACTTGTCTAGTTAGTCTAGGTACAAGATTGTTTACCTTATTTCTATTACTAAAAAAACAAGTATAATTAGGTAATTGTTGTAGTTTTTATTTTTTGTTTTAATATGTATGAGGCCATGACTTAAAATAAGATTTATATCTCTAATGCCCACTATCGGACTACTAAACTAAAAAAAACACGACCGTAAGCTTGTCAATTTTAAGTAGATAGATTAAAACTTCGAAGAAGTAGGTAAAAGTGGTGGTAACACTTCCTCAATGAAGGCGGCTGACCGCGTGTTCGCTCGCTCACATTGGTCCTACTCCTCTCTATCTTAATAGCATTAGTAAGAGAGAAGGGGACCAAACTGAGCAAGAGAGCATGCGGTCAGCCGTATTCATGTAGGTCAAAGCCACGGACAGGCTAGGGGGCATACCAAAAAATGTAATCCATAAACCAATTTTGAATGACTTATAAAAATCTGTAGTATTTCCTGAGCCAAATCTATACCAAGTTCTCTGAAATCTATAGGGAGCCGTAAAAGTGGTAACTTTCCAACATGATAGTCTTCATCAAGCTGCGAACGAAATGATTCATTGGTCCTTGTGGGCGCTGACGCATTTTAATAGATCACGCGGCCGCGATATTCATTCACCTGCCTCTATGCACTTGTCACAAGCTGAATACCTACGATACACTCTCGCAGGCGCAGTTGGCAAAAAGGTTTTTTGTTGGATCTCTTTCCATAGAAGTTGTACTGTTCAGCTAGCTGGTCAGTAAAACAAAACTTCATCAACCGAGACACTTTGCTGGAAATATCCCTGCCTCCAAGTTTTCACGTATGAAACCTGTAACAAACAAGAGAATGTATAATTGTAAAATAGCAAATTATTTGTTGATCAGACCAAATGTAAAAAAAGTGAAGATTTGAAATAACTTTCTTCATACAATGTTTTAAGTGTGTAGATATCGTTATTTTATGTATTTTTATTACTACTAAACAACTATAACTTGCACCACCTCCTTCAAGCTGTTTCTTCCTTCTTTCTTATGTAAGTTGCCTGGAACCACAAAAGGAAAAAAAATCCATCTGTCCCTCCATACAATCCATACCCAAACAGGGTTCTAAGAAAAAGATAAGTTTGGCTACAAGACAAACTTGGTTTACTTCATAACAGCTGTTGACTATAAAACTCACCTCTATAATCTCCTAAGCCTACACTGCCAGCGGCTTGAAATTTTTGTATTTTCTCAAAGGTCTTTTTTTCAATGGTGGTGGGATTGTCATTATCTTCGTCGCTGCTAGAAACATATCTTTTGGCCCTTTTCCGTTTAAGACCTTAGTTCTGGTTCTGATGTATCCTCATCAACCAGTTTCAGTTTTTTTTTGCTTTCTCTATGCCATCTTTAGGTACATGCAAATGAAATAAAAAAATACACACAACATGCAAACATAATAAATGAACACAGCATAATGCATCCCTCACTCAATTAAAACAAGGTTATTACGTTATTAGTAAAAATATAGGATGGAGTTTCATTAGTTGGAACAACCTGAAGTTGTACAGTCAACCACTTTGATTAGTAGGCCACTTTGAGCCTTTCACCATGAGTTTAATGTTATGTGATGACTTGCCACATAAGTAATTAATTAATTTAGTTATTGTGAAAATTGTTCAAAATTTTCTGCTGCTGCACCAAATCATCAGTCATAACAAAGTCTGTGTCTTTATGTACATATGTATTATGATGTAATTTTTGCTTTCCCGCAGTAAGTCTAGATTTCAAGTTCAAGGCCCGCCATAGACAGATCGCTTGAAGCAGTCCGACTGCTACAAGCGGTCCATGTATGACGAGTCTACAAACACTTAGGCCCGCCAATGGACCGCTTGAAGCAGTTGGATACCACTCTGACTGCTTTAAGCTGTCTCTCTACGGCAGGCCTAATATTTGCATGCAAATACAAAACTTGCCCCAGGGCAGCAATCACATTTGTCCAAGCAGTTTTAAAAATTACCCATATTAGGTAGTAGTCACACAGTAACAGAAAACTTTCACCAACATCAGTAAGCTCTCGGTAAATCAGGAAATCAAACTGGAGACGTGTATGCCCAACAGTGTGCGCATACTTACTCGCTGAAGAAGAAGAATAAATCAGGAAATATTGCATCCAGAAACCAGGAAACGAAACTGTTTCGTTAGTTTTCATAGCCAAAGTGGTTTGTTAAAAAAACGATTGAAATATACGTACCAGTATCACAAAAAACTCTTTGAACACTGTATAATTTCCATTTTTCATCTGGTGTCTTGACATCAGCCAAAACCTTTTCAAACGCTTTAGTTCCCTTAACGGGTGGCCAAAAGACTTCACAACACTTTCGCGTAAACCACTGATTGTTTACGCCGTCTTCTACACTAAACTGTGTCACTGAGTACATTTTTGTTCTTGTTGAAAGTTTTTGAAACGCACATTGGCAGTAGTACAATCAGAATCACGGACGCAAGCCGGACACGGGCAGCAAGGCAAAGGAAAAAGGAGGGAAAACAACGTCACTCAAACAAAGCGTCACTTCAATCAAAATGACAGAATTTCGTTCCGTTCCAATTTCTTATGTTTTTAAAAATCACATTGCTCAGTTTGTTTTGATGTTTAATAACATTAAAAAATCTGTAATAAATGACTTTATACAAGTATTAACTTTGAGGTTAACTAAAAAGACGTAAATGTTTTTTTTACTTCATGAATGTTTTACATTACAAGATTGACAAACTTTATTGATATCAAGAAACGAAACGCGTTATATATTTTTAAGCTTTATTTTTAAGTCGGTAGTAGGTCGGATACTTATAGAGTTTGTCCGGAAATAGATATATCGTGGTTTATATGGGAGCTCATACATTCTATGACACTTCTCTTTCCGGACAGACTCTAACGACTAATATGAAACTGTTCAAATTTCAAATTCCTATGCATAAGTACTGGCTTACTGGCTACATAAAGTCTTGTTATAATGTATTAATTAGTATTTTCTCTTAGCATTCGCTATGATAATGGACAGATTTACGAAGAAAGAAGATTTACAAAGCCTTAGTAAAGTATAGGATAACTTACTAGCATATAAATTAACTGCCACATAAAACTTCCTGTTGAAATAGTTTACGTGTCACAAACATCTAACCGTTAATAGTGATCCCAAAAATTGACATTAGCAAAACTTCTAGTTGCCGACGGATACTGTACGTCTTACTGTACATCGTACATAGTACAGGTGATGACCTTAAACTGACGTTATTGAGACGTCCATTTTGCGGTAAATATGGTACGTCCCGATGCTGATCTTCAATTGACGTTATTAAGACGCCCACGTTGCGACGAACACGGTACGTCCAGGTGATGACCTAAAATTGACGTTATTAAGACGTCCACTTTGCGATGAATAAGGCACGTCCAGATGCTGACCTAAAATGGACGTTATTAAGACGTCCACATTGCGACGAATACGGTACGTCCAGATGCTGACCCAAAATTGACGTTATTAAGACGTCAACTTTGCGACGAATACGGTACGTCCAGATGCTGACCTAAAATTGACGTTATTAAGACGTCCACTTTGCGGTGAATATGGTACGTCCAGATGATGACCCTTAATTGACGTTAGTACGACGTCCACTTTTTAACCTGACCTTAAATTGACGTCACTATAACGTACGTTTTCAGCGAATAAATGACAGACCTTAATATGACATAAAAATGACGTCGCTTGTGCGTCGCTGACGTCAGTTTGCTACCTGGGTAACAATACCCAATTGTCTGACTCGCAACGTGTGCAGTATGTTGTCAGCAAATTAACAAATAACGCCTTGAAATTAACTGCTGGCATAGTGCCTAATGGCGATACTTACTCCATAATCTGGAACAGTCTTGTAAAAAAATATCAAGACAAACGCGCTTTGGGTTCTTATTACCTGAACAATATACTTGACCTTAAGCCATGCGCAAATAATTCCAGCAGTCTCAACAACTTTATTGAGAAGTATTCCGCATCCATCGCTGCACTTAAGCAGTTAGGTATCCCTGATTTGACAGATTTTATTTTTTTAAATTGCGCCTTAAGAAAAACTGATTCACAGATTTTACAAAACTATGAATTGACTATCCGTGATGTAGAAATTCCGAAATATGATTCGTTTATTTCGTTCATACAAGACCAAGTGAAAATTTTGGAAAGGTCCAACGGTGGTACAGTAAGTAGACCAATTGTCAATACACCAGCTCAACCCGCTAAAACTACATATAAAGCATTTGTTGCTAGCAGTGATACTGCTCCTAGCTCCGCGACTGATGAACAAGCTCAACGACCTCAACGACCTTAACGCTTGCGCTCTTTTATAGTCAGTTTACAAAATCAACTAGTTGATAAATCAACTAGTTTTTCAACTAGTTGAAGACTTCGACGTTAACGTTTCGTTGAAGCCAAAACTTTCAACGACCCACCACTAATGACATGGACGATATGATAGTAGTAAAAAGTAGTAAACCACAGGCTATAAATGCTTCGCTTCCTTTGTCATCGACGCTTGTCGATGGCCACGGCTGTTCCAAAATCCAACCTAGGGGGGCTCTACACACGTGGCATTTTGTCGCGCGATTATCTCAGTGAATCTGTAGACCGTATTAAAAGGCCGCTTTAATAGCCCATAGGACGGAATTAGGAAACGTTTGAAGTTTTTAAATTGTTTTTGTGTTTATGTTTATAATTTTTTCCTGTTTTTTATTGTTTTTTTTTCTCTTGTTTTGATTAGGATATTCTTACTTTGGGGATGTGATCGTGGCGTCAATGCGCCGTGTCGTCAAATGGTTGCAACGGAAGACCAGCGCTGGCCCTGCCGGCATTTAACGCTGAGTTGCGACCATTTCGTTCGACCAATTAATGTTTCGGGTTGTATATGTTATTGTATATTATGTCTTTTGTAATTGTCATGAATAAACCTTTCATTCATTCATTCATTCATTCATTCAAGCTTGTGTATTGTGCAATAAAAAGGATCATTCACACCTGTACTCTTGTACGAAATTTAAAAACATGACATCCTCGCAAGCGAGATTTGAATTTATTAAAAGTAAACATGGTTGTGTCAACTGTCTCAGCACCTCACACACGGTTCTTAACTGTAATTCGCGTCACACTTGCAACGTTTGTCAGAGACGTCATCACACGCTTTTACATTTTGAAGGGAGCAAGACTGCTTCCGCAAATATTAAGTCGACACAGTTAATGGCCAGTACTAACAATGCTACGTCGTCGCCCGCTACGTCTGCTGTACACGCAGTGTCTCCTCTCCAAGTCCCAAGTGTCTCAAATGCGAGTCCTAATTGTGTATCCACCCCGCAAGTGAATTCTTATTCACCGCGTTTCATTCCAATGACTTCTGATGTTCATGCGATGCAGCCGCCTAAAAATAATACAGTCTCGCTAAATGTGTCAAATCCTCAATCTGCAATATTACTAGCGACTGCTCATGTGTACGCCAAGCCTTATGATGGTGATGGTAGATCAATAATAAGATGCATGATTGACAATGGCGCTCAAAATAATTTAATAACGCTGGATTGTTGCAAAGCGCTCTATCTACCTGTGATTCCGCTTAATAATTCATACATTAACGGTGTTTGCTTAATGTCGCGACCGGTACATGGTTATGTTTACCTAATCATTGAATCGCGCATATACCCAAATTACAGATACTACATTCACGCGATAGTAGTAGATTGTATAACAGGTTCGATGCCTGATTTTGTTATCTTCCGAATATACCGCTCGCCGACTTAACTTGGAATATTCCAGGCAACGTTGATCTTTTGTTAGGAGTCCAGCTCTTCCCATATATATATTTGGGCAACGTGATATATTCTGGCTCTTGCGCACCCCCCGCTTGCCAAACTACGTTCGGTTATGTGTTTATGGGTGATTTTCCTCAGAAGGGTGATTATCAACAAAAGGGTGAATATACCTTAAATTCCTTCACCGCTTTGGTTCGTAATGACCTTGAGTCGAGCTTGAATAAATTTTGGGAATTAGAAGAGATTCCACTCAAACGCTTTCTCAGTCCGGAAGATACGAAATGTGAAAACTTATACACTACTTCTGTCACCCGCAATGATGAAGGTCGATATACAGTGGCCTTACCTTTCTGCAAGGAGACTTCAGAGTTAGGCAATTCCCGTGCTGTTGCTCATCGCCGCCTGCTTTTCTTGGAAAAGAAATTTAAACAAATACCCACACTTCGTGATGACTATAATAAAGTCATTAAAGAGTATATGATAAATGATTATCTTGTCGAAGTACCTGAATCTGACATTACTGATGATTGCTACTTCATACCCCACCACGCTGTTATTCGTCTCGACAAAGTGACGTCTCGTGTCAGAATTGTACTAGATGCTAGTGCCAAAACGCATTCAGGTGTTTCACTCAACGACATTCTGCACACTGGTCCAAACCTACAGGCAGATTTGTTTACCCTGCTACATTGAGTAACAGGAGAAGACATCCCTAAGAAAATATTTGTACCATGAGTTTTAGTGAAAATCACTACAAGTCTGACAGTGGCTGTTGGACCACAGACATGATTACACGCTAGTGTCAAAAAAATTTCAAAATCAAATACTAAATGTAAAGGCTTCTTGCGTGATAATAAACTGTAAAAATAATTCTAAAAATAGTAATAAAAGCCATGGAATTACATTCCATAGGTAAGTAAGTGCAAAGTTTGGTGTTACAATAATTTAAAATATTAATGTTGGCGGTGCGACGCCATATTCCTTGGCGCACAGATTAATGTCGCAGAAGTAACACAGCATGTGTGCCTACACTTGATATATCTTGACATTGTTACACTTGATATTGTTTGCTGTTTACGTAATAAACATGTTTTAGATAAGTACGAATTAGGTAATGTTTAGTTCATTAAACATATATTTATTGTTCAACAAGGGCGATTTTGCTAAAATTGTTAATGCGAGTAAAATACATAGAAACGGTTTTTATGATTTGAATTTAAAACTTAAATATCGAAATATCACCCGTGTAATACGTACTTACACAATGTTTTTTCATTCGTGTAATTAATGTAATAAACGAATAAAACAATTAAAAACGGATTTTATCGCGTGTATTGAGTTTAAATTACATCCCGACGTTTCAAACACTTTACAGCGTTCGTGGTCAACGGGTCGACTGAGGAAAAATGTACAATTACCTCCGTTCAAAAACTATCTCAATATGCAAACCTACCCACATATTAAATATTAAACAAATTTAGTGTTTGCACATGCCGGAGGGGCCTTTATAAAAACAAATTATTTTTTATTACAAAACAAATTATTAAACAAATTATTTTATTATTATTAATTATTATTTTCATTTTTATTTTTAATTTTTTTTTTTTTTAAATTAGTATTAAATTATTATTAGTGTCCACACTGTCCACCATTATGGTCTCACAGTCCTATGTCATAGGACTGTGAGACCATAATGGTGGACAGTGTGGACACTAATAATAATTTAATACTAATTTAAAAAATTAAAAATAAAAATGAAAATAATAATTAATAATAATAAAATAATTTGTTTAATAATTTGTTTTGTAATAAAAAATAATTTGTTTTTATAAAGGCCCCTCCGGCATGTGCAAACACTAAATTTGTTTAATATTTAATATGTGGGTAGGTTTGCATATTGAGATAGTTTTTGAACGGAGGTAATTATACATTTTTCCTCAGTCGACCCGTTGACCACGAACGCTGTAAAGTGTTTGAAACGTCGGGATGTAATTTAAACTCAATACACGCGATAAAATCCGTTTTTAATTGTTTTATTTCATGAATAACTATCGCGGCAACCGAAGACAATATTAAACGAATAAATGTAATTTTAAGTATATATCAAGGATTAATTAACCCCCAAAGTTCGTATTGAAAGGCGCTTGTCGGCGAAAATAGTATTTTACTCCATTCGTACCTAAAACTCTAGGGTAAGGAGCAAAATAAATATTAGGTATAAATAAAACAATAATTTAGTTAATTACGTTTCCTTACAAAATTTATTTAGGCAGAAAATGAATTTTGTCAAAACAGTGTTACGTCAGTTCTGTTAAAGCTACTCTTTGATTCAGTGACAGCTGTCAAACGCTAAACATGGGGCACAAAATTTGTTCTAGATAGCTCATCTAGTAGAATACATAATACATCAATGCCCTGCTATTGAATTTTCGCCTATTTCCAGTGGCTATGACGTCAGATATTCGTCAAATGTATATGCAAGTTTGCTTGCCCCCGCACGATTATAAATTTGTAAAAATCTTATTTCGCTTCAATGAAAAAGACCAGATTCGCCCTTTTAATTTTATTCGAGTCCCTTTTGGTCTTAAGTCAAGCCCGTATATGGCTATGCGCACTGTCAAGCAGCTTTGTCTTGATGAGGGACATCAGTTCCCTGAGGCTGCGAATGTTGCTAGTTCCCAATTATACATGGACGATTTAGTCCATTCGTGTGCAAATGATGAAACCGCTATACGTTTATCGCAAGAGTTGATATCTCTTTTCAAAGCTGGTGCATTTGACTTGGTAAAATGGTCCAGCAACTCGCCCGCACTTTTAGAGAATCTTCCAGATTCACACCGCGCTTGTGTCGAATTTAATGACAAGCAAAATATTACTAAGCTACTAGGTTTGTCTTGGGATCCCTCCGATGATATTTTCTTCATGACTACATCCCCGCCCGCTGCAGGGAAGTGTACCAAGATAATTATACCGTCTACTGTAGCTCGCTTGTTTGATGTGCTTGGTTTGGTAGCACCTGTCGTACTGTACGCAAAGTTGCTTATTAAAGAACTTTGGCTTAGTAAAATCGAATGGGATGAAACTCCTCCAGAACACATAATTAAGTGTTACTCTATGTTGGTACAAGAATTTTCATTGCTATCAACCTTAAAAATTCGCCGCCATATTGGCGTTTTCGCTGATTCTAGTGATTGCCGAATAGTAAGATTTAGTGATGCCAGTTTAAATGGATATGGGTGTGTCATCTACATGCATGTGACAGATTCAGCTGGTAACTGCACTGTAAGGTTACTATGCTCAAAGTCGAAGGTCTCATCAGCTAAAGTAACAACACTCGCTCGCTTAGAGCTTTGTGCTGCTGTATTAATGACCAAATTGATCAAAATCGTACAGGACACATATTTTGCTCGTATTCCTATTAAAGGAATTTTCGCCTTCTGCGATTCTACTATTGCTTTAAATTGGATCAAATCATCGCCACACCGATGGTCGGTGTTTGTCAGCAATCGTGTTGCGCAATGTCAGGAAAATGTATCCCCAGAAAACTTCTACCATATTGCTGGAGTTGAAAACCCTAGCGATTGCTTATCTCGTGGGTCAACACCATCACAGATAATTACTCACAACCTATGGTGGAATGGGCCCTCATGGTTGAAAGATGTTCCGAATGAATGGCCTATTAAAACATTTCATTGCGCAGCAATAGAACAATTACCAGAACATAAGACTGTTGCGTTGACTACTATTGTGCAGCAAGAGTCGCCTATGCTGTATGACTTAGCGCAACGCATTTCCTCTTGGAATAAATTGCTTCAAACAATTATTCACGTTCTCCGCTTTATAAAAAAGGTAAACCCCGCCGAAACTATAAAAAGTCTTGAAACCGCTGAAACCGCTTTGATACTCGCCGTACAAAGAGTTTACTTCAGTGAAGATATAGCTCAAATTAAAAGAAATCTTTTACCATCGCGCAAACTCGTTAAGCTGTCTGTTTTCATTGACGACAAAAATGTTCTGCGTATAGGAGGCTGCTTGTCTAATTCCGACTTACCCTTTGAAGTAAAGCATCCAGTTGTACTTCCAAAACATGATCATATAGTGAATTTAATCATAGATCACTATCACGTTGTTAATTGTCATGCAGGTGAAGGTATTTTAATGTCAATCATTCGCCAGCGTTTCTGGATATTGGGCGCACGCACAGTAATTAGGAACAGAGTACATAAATTCAACTCGTGTTTTCGCGTTAAACCTGCTCATCCACTACCACAGATGGCTGACCTTCCCGCTTGCCGCATACAAGAAGCTAAAGCCTTTGTGCACACTGGGGTAGACTACGCTGGTCCCCTTCGCATTACGCTTTGTCGCCGTCGTGGTCAACATGCACAAAAGGTGTACATATGCTTATTTGTTTGCCTCGTTACTAAGGCAGTACATATTCAACTAGTTTCAGATTTAACATCTGACGCCTTTGTAGCAGCGTTCAAACGATTTTTATCTCGACGTGGTCCAGTTTCATGCCTTTATTCAGACCATGGGACAAATTTTGTGGAAGCAAAATCTCAACTGGACGAGATGTATAATCTTTTCCACACTTCTGAATTTAAATGCAAGCTTAACCGCGAATGTATTAATCACCGCATTGAATGGAAAATGATTCCTCCTCGTGCGCCTCATTTTGGTGGCATGTGGGAGTCTAATATAAAGAGCATGAAAACACATTTGTATCGTGTTTTAGGTTCACAGATTCTGACGTATGAAGAACTGTTGACAGCTGTCATTCAAATTGAATGCTTACTGAACTCTCGTCCGCTCAGTTTTTATCTTCAGATCCGCATCCTGAAGTTTTAACTCCCGCTCATTATTTAATGTCCATACCGCTCCAATATTTACCCGCGACTGACTTATCTACTGAGTGTCGAAACCTGATCAACCGAAAGAGATAATTGGAAACAATTGTGCAATCTTATTGGAAAAAATGGCGTTTGGAGTATCTGCACACGTTGCAAGTCCGTAACAAGTGGTGTAGTCCAGACCGTCCGGTCGTTCAAGGCACGGTTGTACTGTTGGGTGACGATGATATACCGCCTTTACATTGGCCGCTAGGCATCATTTCTGCCGTTCATCCTGGGCTCGATGGAGTTGTCCGGGTTGCTACAGTAAAAACCGCTAATGGGCTGTTTAAATGCCCTGTAGTAAAACTTTATCCGCTGCCATCTCAATAACCTACTTCCTTTCTCTTCTTCTCGTATCATAATAAAATCATTATTTCATTTACCGCAGTATCGTATCACATCATCTCAGCTTACCATATCATTATTGAAATCCACCGCATTTCAAGGCCGGGAGCATGGTGGCGCTACTGTGCTAAATTCCCTTTGATAGAAATTTTTTTATTAAAAGAAGACTTAATGGCCACCTATACGACACAAGTTGTCAATGCAAAAACATTATGAATACTCTTGTCACATTCGGATCGATAATTTTACGTGTCATAAAAATAAATTATTAAATAATACGCAAAATAACTTATTTATAACCAATCCGCATAAACATAACTTCACCGCGAGCGTTAATATTACTTTCAAGTTATCGTTGACAATATTAAGTGGTTCCTGCTGCTGAACATTATTTAAGAAATTTGTATCCGGCTACCGCACACTTCCCATTGGACTGATCACAAGTAAGTCTGCAAAATTCCCTTTCTATACATTCAGTATCGCTGCCAACTCCTCGGTCATCATTTTCCTACATTTTCCATAAATCGCAAAATAAAATAAATAAATATTCCCGCAACAACAAGAGGACACAGTTCAGGTAAGAAAGTATATCAAACTTTTGTGTATTTCGTTTTCAAACAGTCAGATTTGGACTCATAAACATTCTTTGGTATTTCTCTTAAACTGATTTGATATGTTTTCTTATAGAATAACGCATTTATATATATTTTAAAGTTTTGATGTACTGTTGTTTTGAAAAAATAAGTCCCGCCGAGTTTCTTGCCGGTCATAATTCTTCTCGGGTTTGAGCCGGTGTAGTTGTTTTTTCTTTTACTTTGATAAACTATCTGACGCTTAAAAGTGCCCTTGTGGTCTACTTACTGTATAAATGTTGGAGTTTGAGTGCTTCTTTATCCGTTTCACCCTGCGATCCGATTCGCTTCGATCTACCTTAATAAATACGTTTATATTCCTATTCCCTTATAATGGTTTCTCCAGGCCCTAGAAATTCATTTACAACACCTGTCATGACTGAAAAGGTAATGTTGGCAAGTATGTCTAATAAAACATTCTATTACGATAAGCCGGGTGACCGGCAAGAAAAGTGGCAAGTCATCTACCCTCACTTTGCTGTTCATTTTGGTGTGGCTGCAATGAATTCGACGGTTCCAAATAAGAGAGTCGGATTTGAAAATTTTATGGTGTACTTTTAATTTTTAATGTCTTTCTAAAGTTTCAATTAATAATATCAGTTTTTACATTGTTCTTTATTTAACGTGAAAACCAAGGTAGATGTTGGTTGAAACATATGACGCTTTAAAACGTAGGTTGTGACAATAGGTACGTTGCTGATTGGAATCAGAGCAAGTTCAAAGCGTCGTATATATGCCACAACCTATATTTATAGTCTATGTAGTACCTATGTATTGCAATGTTTATTTGTGTTACTTATTAATACCTATACATAGTTTTATAGTTTACTTTAGTGATCACGCCTATAATTGTCATAATTTAATTGTAAACAAAAAAGATGGGTAATTTAACCACATGTCTGGTTGAGAATGCCTTGTGACATTAAGTCCGCCTTTTGTAACTGTATGTTTTTTTGCTGTGCAGGAAAGTTAATAAATAAATGTCGGTATTAGTGGTACTTGCAACAATTTTACATGAGTTTCAGCGAATTTCTATGTCGGATGTGGCGCAATAGACATTTTTTACACTATCGTGGCCAAAGTGTCGTACAGATTTTATTTAGGAAACTTTGATTAGGGACCCTAGAAAAGTAACGGTTTTGCAATTCCGACCCTGTGACTTGGAACCGTCGGTTTCATTTTTCGTTGACAGATTGTGCGTGTGGGGCGTGCTATGATTAAACGGGGGTGTGAAAACACCGATGTCTGCGATATCGTTAATTCAATACATATTTGATGACGTGCTGTAGTAGCCGAGTGGTTCGACTTTCAATTCTTAGGTCACTGGTTCGAATGGTAGCTCGTAGGGTAGACCGAGGCGAATCGGTTCACAGGGTTTCATGGATCAAGTTCAGCATTTTTGTCAAATTCATACGATCGCGGCTAGCCACGGACAGCCAATCAACGTCGAGCGTTAGGTTTAAGCTTCCTGCACGCTACGGTGACAGCCGCCAACGTATGAAAAAAAATGCCTAAATTGAATACCGTTTCGCCTTGTGATCCGTTTTTCCTCGGTCTACCCTATAGAAAAACATATAGATGTTAGTATAAGACTTCTAACCGTCCAGACATCTTAAACATTAAAGTAAGTATATCAGTACTGGTAGCCTAATTCAAACTCAAACTCAAACGTTTATTCAGTAAGTAGGCCACAAGGGCACTTTTACACGTCAAAGTAAAAGAGAGCAAAAACAATCAAACTACACCGGTTCTAACCCTACACCTCTGACCCGAGAAGAATTATGACCGGCAAGAAACTCGGCGGGACTTATTTTTTCAAAACAGTACATCAAAACTTAAAAATACATATAAGTGAGTTGTTCTATAAGAAAACATATCAAACCAAGGTTAGATTAACCAACAATAGGTTATAGTTTAAGAAAAATAACAAAGAAAAAAGATGACTCCAAATCTGACTATTTCAAAATGAATTACATACAAGTTTGATAAACTTTCTTACCTGAACTGTGTCTTCTACATAAATTTCCAAATTATACTAATCCATCATCAACAGTTAGAAACAAATTTTGAATTTAAATAATAATAAAAAAAAAGTAAGTGATTCTAGTATACAATAAACATACTATTTCCAAATTATCCTTGGAGATGTATAAGGTCTCCAAGTGTCTTGATCTATATATTCTATATAATAAAAAAATATGGATAATCAAGCACCGAATGTTGTGTATAAAGCCAATTAAACTAAAATTAAATATGAATCTTGAAGCAAATCAAATTATTTTGTTCAATATTTTTTGATTTGCAATTTTTAAGTAGTTACACTACTATATATAAACTGAAAATAGATGTCATATACTTCAGAAAAAGTGACCAAACCCTCCGGTGTCCGAGGCCAGATAGATCTGGCCTCGGACACCGGAGGGTTTGGTCACTTTTTCTGAAGTATATGACATCTATTTTCAGTTTAAAATTAAATATGATTAATAAAAAGTTACGTAATTGTGTTGTAGTGTCTAGTTGGTTGTGACCTGCATATGAAGCTCGAGGTTTCGAATGCGGTAAGGGCATTTATTTATGTGTTCCTGAATTATGGGTATTTTTTTGTTGTACCTATTATTTAAGATTGTATTTATCTATATAAGTATGTGTACATATTATCTATCATCTTTGAGTCCCCATAAAACTAGCTTTCCTTATTTTTAAGGTTCCGTACCTCAAAAGGAAAAAAACGGAACCCATCATCATTTTTATTTTAGCCTAGGGATTGCGTCCGGTGAACATTTTGTATGATAATTACCGGTTATTTACCAACTGGTTTACCGTATAATTTCTATACAATTTTTTACCGGTTTGTATTCCCTAGCTGATAGATCAGTTGATTTGTGTAGTGTTGTCCCCATATATTGAGTGAAGCCCTCATCAGGCCATACATTTATTCACCAAGTCGCGCCATAAAATAAATGAAAGGTCGCTCTCACCCTTTCCTCAGTTCAATGGCGAGGTCATTCCTAAGCAAATATTTATATGGCCGTGTGTTAATTTAAACAGGGGCCTGGCAGGTCCAATGCTGCCCGATAAAAGGGTACCTTGCGACCGAATAAAACTTAAGTGCGTGGCACAGAGGGCTTATCTAACCAGAGTACCCATTCAGGGATTATGGAGGTTAAAAGGAGTGTACAGGTTAATGAAGGATCGCCAACGCGCATGTAGCACCTCTGGAGTTGCCATCCATAAGCTACGGTGACTGCTTACTATCAGACAGGCTGTATGCTTGTTTTTCTACGATGCGGTATAAAAAAAATGCTTTGTGTCTGGAAACCTATGACAACATTCATTTAAGTACAGTGTTTTTTTTAGAAATATCGTAATTTTTACACCAAGCTACAGTACCGGTCAATATAATACCTCCATGTTTTTACGGTACATTTTTTTTAAATATTTGTTTATTTTTTTAAATAGGCGATTTTCACCCACTACTTTAGGTAGTCTAGTTAGTAGTAAGTAGTCTTTTGTGAGTGCAATGAGAATATTGGTTTTATTTCAACAATTATTTTTCCTGTTGTAATTCACAGTATTTCATTGCAGTATTCATCATATATTTGTATAAAATGACTGGTAAAATATGTAATCTACAAACTAACCTATATTATTTACTCTATATAATGATCATACAAAACTAGACAAAGGTGATATATTATTAGCCGGTACGGTACTTTACCTACAATTTAAAGCACACAGAGCTATATACTTGAAGTTAATGATAAAAAACATCTTAATAG
Organism: Pammene aurita; assembly: GCA_947086415.1. Taxonomy (NCBI): domain Eukaryota; kingdom Metazoa; phylum Arthropoda; class Insecta; order Lepidoptera; family Tortricidae; genus Pammene; species Pammene aurita. Next base: position 6,603,225 of record OX352291.1, read on the forward strand.
AAAAATGGTGGCCTGAATTCGAGTAAGTAAGTAAGTAGTAGCAGTGTATAGTACCTAGGTATAATCGGGCGAGTTGCATCCTTAACTAAATACCTACACGATTTTATTCAACCCTTGTTTTCCCCCTATATCTCAGATTTATGGATATTTTGAATAAAAGTAGCTACATGAATACCGATTGAATGGACGCAACTGAAAAAAGCGGTAGCGTTCCTAAATTATTACGAGTCGAGCCTATGTACGGTGACTTTAATTGGTTTGTCTGAATCTCCAAATTTTTTTTTTTTTTTTTATACCACGACGGTGGCAAACAAGCATACGGCCCGCCTGATGGTAAGCAGCTACCGTAACCTATGGACGCCTGCAACTCCAAAGGCGTCACATGCGCGTTGCCGACCCTTTACAAAAAGGAGGATTCACTGTGTTGACGACTAAAGGAACAAGAAGGTCCCTCATCGTCAACACACTGGGTCCTCTTTGAGCTCTTTGGCAACACTATGAAATATAGTTGAGGAGATCAATCGAACTATTATATCATTGATACACGAAGTTGTTACTATGGTTACTTTATTCTTCTGGTGTTAATCTGTCCCTAGTTTTAATAATTTCGTTCGCAGCAATTTTTATTTTTTTTATTTTTTTTTATACTACGACGGTGGCAAACAAGCATACGGCCTGCCTGATGGTAAGCAGCTACCGTAACCTATGGACGCCTGTAACTCGACAGGAGTCACATGCGCGTTGCCGAACCTTTACAAAAAGGAGGATTCACTGTGTTGACGGCTAAAGGAACAAGAGGGTCCCTCATCGTCAACACACTGGGTCCTCTTTGAGCTCTTTGGCAACCTTACTCACCAGCAGGAACACAACACTATGGATTTAATTTAATTTAATTAAAGTGAACATTAGATTTATTTTTCTAGGATAATAAGGAAATCAACCGTGTAGGTGACAAGAGAGGAGGCCATGGTAGCAAAATGTGAATGTGTGAGCAGTCTTTGTGCTGCTCAAATCGTTTGTAAGCTCCTCATTTCTTCATACCTACCCATTTTTGTTGAAGTGCAAGTTAAAAGACACAAATAGGTCGATTTGTATAGACGGTAACGCGTTATAACGATTCTCCGGATCCGTGGAAATATCCTGTTATAAACTGTTGTTATATAGGGTGGGGCCTGTAACTAAAGCAAAAAATTAAAACGTAGATTCTAGTCCTCAAACTAGACAACTTTTGTGTAGCAACTTTTTAAAATCATAAAGTTTTTAGATTGTTATTTTTTCAAACAAAGTAAATAGTATTTTCAATGTACTTAAAACTCCGTCTAATTGACATCGCCTGTCAGTCTAGTCACTCTACAGACATAATCAATTTCATAGTACATTGCGTGTTCGAATTAACTTTAAAATGTAATAAAATTCAAACCGCAAGTTTTTTTTCAAAGTCGTCAAACAAACGTTGCGTAGTTTGAGGAGAAGAATGTACATTTTAATTTTTTGCTTTAGTTACAGGCCCCACCGTGTATAACATTGATTTATTCATACAAGCCAATTACGGTCATATCAAAGCATTCTTGTTGTCATGTCACATGTCAAAACAAACTACAATCGTGCTCGATGTCAGTGACTGTTGACATAAATCCGAAATTGGCCTTGTTTCGGGACGGAAATTGATTTAGCAATGACAGGTGGTGATCCTAAAAGGTTTGCTTAAGAGGAGAAGGTAAAGGGCGTCATATTAGAATACAAAGATACCATTAAACATGGAATGATAACTCAAATATTAACCTTCTTTTGAATTAGAAGTTGTTTTTGGCTTATGTTACTAAGACAATTTTGATGTTTTAGAAGTGTTTTTCTAATTGTATTCAATATAATGATAGGTGTCGAAAGTAGAATATCAATTATTTATTAACAAGGTACTTACGTACTGAGATTTGCTCTCATTAAGGGATTATCTTCATTAGAATCGTCATGAATGTTAACAGTTTCATTACAGGCGTATTAATGAGAGGTACGGCGAAGGGGATACTCAAGTACATTGAAATTGGGTTACATTGTATAAAACTGGTCTGGAGTGACCTATTTTAATTGATTGTGAGTATACTTATCTATGGAAAATACAAGGTGCTCACTAGGAACCCTAAAGATTTTAACCACGCATTTCTGAAGCCAAAAGAAGGAAAAAAAAAACTATGAGGTGAATCAATTACATTTTGCATGTTTTATTTTTTTAAATTTGTTTTAATGTTATATTTTTTTACATATAAAGTAACTGTTATTGGTTAAACTATCGCTTAAAACGAATTGACGTACTTAGTTATATTTTTCGTAAAAACTAATTTATGCTAAGTGTTCCTTGTCACTTTGATATCTGTTTGGGCATTGAAACTTATTTGCCCCATAGTGGGTAAAATTGACACTTATTTTATGAATTATGTGTGCTAGACAGACTAATATTTTTTTTAGGGTTCCGTAGTCAACTAGAAACCCTTATAGTTTCGCCATGTCTGTTTGTCCGTCCGTCCGTCCGCGGATAATCTCAGTGACCGTTAGCACTAGAAAGCTGAAATTTGGTACTAATATGTATATCAATCATGCCGACAAAGTGGTAAAATAAAAAGTGGAAAAAAATGTTTTATTAGGGTACCTCCCCTATACGTAAAGTGGGGGGGGGGGTGATTTTTGTTTTCATTACAACCCTAACGTGTGATATATTGTTGAATAGGTATTTAAAAACGAATAGGGGTTTACTACAATCATTTTTTGATAGTGTAAATATTTTCAGAAATAATCGCTCCAGAAGTAAAAAAAAATGTGTCCCTCCCTCTAACTTTTGAACCATAAGTTTTAAAAATATGAAAAAAATCTCAAAAGTAGAACTTTATAAAAACTTTCTAGGAAAATTATTTTGAACTTGATAGGTTGAATAGTTTTTGAAAAAAAATTACATGTTGGATTACTAAGTAAAACTTGGTTTTGAGCAGAATAACTATTTAATTATTAAAAATTAGAACACGACAAAGTCTAGTACAATACCACAGAAATCATAGACAGAATGACAGACGTCAAACTTAAGGTAGCGTTCAGAAGGTGTGACAATTTATATTTAACACTCTACCTAAATGAATACCTTCTAAGAGCTTATACGTGAAAGCTACTATATTTTTAAGATGTGATAAATACCTCATATAAGTAGGTATAACTGTAACATACTAAATACTAACACAATGAAAAGTATTAACAAGTCAAACTAAATTTGAAAGAGATGAGATTCCTAATTTTTCTCTCAAGGTACAAAATTGTGCTTTGCAAAGAGCTTTAGTGAAAATGTCAGCACGTTGCATACTGCTACAAACATGATTTAAGTCTATAACTTTAGACTGATATTTTTCTTTAATAAAGTTATATTTAATGTCTATATGTTTGCACCTTTTGTGAAAGTTAACATTTTTAATCACACTTATTGCACTTTGATTGTCAATATGTAAACACACAGATTTTTGTTTATAATCACTTATATCACTTAATAATTGCTTCACCCATATGGCTTCTTTAGTAGCAGCGCAGGCTGCGATAAATTCGGCCTCTGTGGTTGATAAGGCCACTGTTTGCTGACGCTGACTAGACCAAGTGACTGCAGCTCCATTTTTAATAAACACATAGCCAGTGACTGAACGTCTTGTCTCGGGGTCATTGGCAAAATCAGCATCACTGTAACCAGTTACATCACAAGGTTCAGGTGATGTTGTATAGCATAGTCCGAGATCCATAGTCTCTTTCAGATATTTCAGGATTTTCTTTATAGCGTTCCAGTGTTGTTCATTAAAACAATTTAAGAAGCGACTCACCAGACTGACTCCGAACATTATGTCTGGACGGCTTACTGTGGCTAGATGCATCAGAGAACCAACGGCTTCACGGTAAGGGATATTATTGTCTGGCTCGTTCTTGGTACCTCTCTCCAATTTTACATGAGGGTCTACAGGAACACTGTTGGGATTAGCATTATACATGTTAAATTTATTTAACAGTCTTTCAATAAACTTCTTTTGATGTACAAAAATATAGTTATCAGATATTTCTATCTCCATTCCAACAAAATTTGTGAGTGGGCACGCTTTCACTTCAAATGATTTCTTTAGTTCATTTATTATTTCTGTTAATACAGATTTACTTTTTGAGAAAATAAGCCCATCATCCACATACAAACATAAGACACATTTAGTCCCATTAAATGTTCCAGTGTATACACATTGGTCAGCTTTACTGTTAACTAGACCAAATTTCTTTAAAATTGTGTCAAACTTAGTATTCCAACACCTAGGTGCCTGTTTCAATCCATATAAAGATTTATTGAGCTTACATACCATGTTAGGTTTGCAGGCAATGCCCTCAGGAACGGTCATGTAGATATCTTCCTCCAGTTCTCCATAAAGGAATGCAGTTTTTACATCAATTTGGATAATTTCTAATTTATGTTGAACAGCTTCTGAGAATAACAAACGGATGGAGTCATACCTTACTTCTCAGGTTTCTTGGTAGTCGATACCTTTTGTTTGTGCATACCCTTTTGCACACAGTCGGGATTTGTAGCGCAGACCTGTTGGCTCCTCCTTTATGCGGAACACCCATTTATTTCCAATCACTTTAGCGTTGGGAGGCTTCTTGACCAACGTCCACGTACCATTTTTGTTATGAGCTGTAAGTTCTTCTTCTATTGACTTCTTCCATTTTTCTGCATCATTTGAATTTAATGCTTGTTTGTATGTTTCAGGAACTTCATTTAGTGATTGATCCTCAGCGCTGCACAGGTAAGAAATCTCTATTTTTTTATCTTCATTATTTCTAGGTCTTAAATGTATTTTTCTTTCAGGTACAGGCGGAATACTCTCATCGGGAAGATATTCGGTGTCTGACTGAGTGCTCATCTCAGTAACAGATTCAAAAGACTCTTCTGTTAGTGTGTCTTCACTGTCATCTTGGTTCTCGGCTAGTTCTTCAGATGACTTTTCAGTAAGCTCCATGAGTACATACTCTCTTTTAACTGTTGATTCAAGAAATATAGCATCTCTGCTTTTAATCACGGTTCTTGAGTTGGGTATTACGAATCGGTACCCTTTTGTATTTTCACAGTATCCTATAAAGGTCATTTTTTGTGCCTTGCTGTCCCACTTCTTGCGTTTTTCCTTTGGTATATGGACCATGGCGTCACAACCAAAAGTTCTCATATGACTGACATTAGGCTTGCGACCAGTCCACATTTCTTCCGGTGTTTTGTGAGACAGAGATTGTGTTGGAGAACGGTTTATCACATAAGCAGCAGTATGAATTGCTTCAGCCCAATAGAGTTTTGGCAGCTTGGCGTTCAGAAGCATACACTTGGCGCGCTCTACCAAAGTCCTGTTCATTCTCTCTGCTTTGCCGTTCTGTTGTGGGCTATATGGTGTTGAAGTCTGATGAACTATTCCAGCACCTTTCAAATAACTTGAAAAATTTTTGTTGACATACTCGAGTCCATTGTCTGTTCTTAAAATGTGTATGTGACATTTTAACTGATTTTCGGCTAGACTTTTAAATTCTTTAAACTTCTCCAGTGTTTCAGACTTGTTATGAAGTGTATACACAAATATCTTCTTTGTGAAGTCATCTAAAAAGGTAAGAAAGTATCTTGCTCCTCCCAGCGAGGTTGTTTCCATTGGTCCACAGACATCAGAATGGATCAACTGTAGAGGACCTTCACTACTAGATTCTTGACTCCTAAAAGGTAAGCGTGTCTGTTTACCTTCATGACATGTTAAACATTTGAAGTTTTTCTTGTCTTTGCCTAAGGCCACTCCGTCTGTATTTTCAGTCATCTTCTCTAAGCTCTGAAAATTCAGATGTGCCATTCTTTGGTGCCACAGGTAATCATCTTGCTCAGCCACATCAGACATGCATGCAAAGCCTCCAGGCATATTCAGTGGATACATGTCATTTACCATGGTTCCAGTAGCCACTATCACTTCTTCACTGTTTGTGATAGTACAGCCTGTCTTAAAAAAATCTACTCGGCCACCATTTTTTGCTATTTGACTCACTGAAAGCAGATTTGATTTGATCTGAGGTATGTATAAAACATTCTTAAACAAAATCTCTTTTTCTTCACCCTTATCATCATAAACAATTAGGCTTAAGTTACCGGAGCCTTCCACAAGCAATGTGTTACCTGCCGTTATGATATTTTTTATAGACGGTGCTTTTAAATCAGTGAGCATCTCTTTATGCTTAATCATGTGCCGTGACGCACCGGAGTCCACGAAAAAGGCATCACAGAGACTGGTAGATGCAACAAACGCAGCAGCATAATGTGATTGAGACTTATCTGTGTTGTTGCGCAGCTTGCCTTTTTGATGCTTTTTATTTTTACAATCTGCACCTTTATGTCCGTATCTGTTGCATGAAAAACAGCGTGGGCCTTTAGAAAAGCCTTTGTTATGCGGAAACTTCTGACTGCTTGCAAATGCGGTTGAGTCGCTATCGGTTTGCTTCACATCTTGAAGTATTTTTGATTTCACAGCGTCAGAACTTATTTTCATACCAGAGCTTTCTATTGCAATAATCATTGGCTTGTACGATTCTGGTAGACCAGAGAGCAGCAGAGTGCCGAGCCACTCATCGTCCACGCTGAAGCCAATATTCCTCAATTTATGTGCGGTGGTCATGATTTTGCTGACATATTCCTCAATATTCGAACTGGCAGCTAGGGTGGTATTGCACAAGTCACGCAGCAGACCAACTCGGCGTGTAAGCCCGGAGTCGTCGAAAGCGCGGGACAAATTGGTCCATACTTCTTTTGCAGTAAGTGCTTCTTGTACATGCACGTAAATAACAGGGTCCACAAGTAATATTATTTTAGATCTAGCCTTTGTGTCTTTCTTTGTGTCAGGGGCTTGCGCTTGCCCTTCGTATTCAATGCAATCCCACAACTCTTCGTGTTGGAGATACGTTTTAACTGCAAAGCGCCATGTTGCGTAATTGTCGCGGCCCGTTAATTTTTCGATTAATGCCAGTCCATTTACACTACTTGACGCCATGATACACAACTAAACACGGAAAGGTTCGCAATTTAACACTTAAAAGTTCAGCACTGTTCGACCACGTTGTCTTATAGGTTATGTGAACCGTCACTGATTTTACATAGTTTATTTTCATAAAGTTTATTGCACTTTCAATAATTACTCGGCAAACTGGGGCAATAACCTGTTGGATTACTAAGTAAAACTTGGTTTTGAGCAGAATAACTATTTAATTATTAAAAATTAGAACACGACAAAGTCTAGTACAATACCACAGAAATCATAGACAGAATGACAGACGTCAAACTTAAGGTAGCGTTCAGAAGGTGTGACAATTTATATTTAACATTACAAAACAATTTTTGAACTAAGTTTGTAATTTAACCGTATAAGCAGGTGTTTATTCTACCTGTAATTTCTACAAAATCATAATGAAATGACGTGCTTTCAAATAAAGTCAAAACGGTGAAAATCGGTTCACGCAATAAAGAATTATCCCATAAAAATCATCTTCCATACTTTAAGCTCGCGCGCAATAGTTTACTTAATTTGCCGATAGATGTCGCTGTACGTGGAACGCTCATATCATATCCTACATGGCGGAGTTATTTTAACTCTTAAGTGGGGACGCTTACTGTGACGGACTGAAAACTACGGAACCCTACACTGAGCGTGGCCCGACACGCTCTTGGCCGGTTTTATTTTATATTAAGTAAGCAAAGATTTTGTACCGCCGATTTTGGATTAATGATAATCTTTTAGTATTTTATGTACTAGGCATCTAGAAAGACGGTATTTACTTATACAAAACATTTCAGTGTGACCAATACAAGATGCTCATAAACTCATAGTTTTACTTGCTTATATTCTACACTGCACTATTCATAATTTATTTATTTGTAAAAACAGTAGGTGTTAAATGTAAAAATATGTATCACTATATTTCGCAATTTAATAGTTAGCATACAAAAGTTAGCATGTAAATGCACGCTACGGGAATGTAGCGTGCATTTACATACTAACATTTTTTAAGCAATATAACCTTTTAAGGTATAAGGGCTTAAGTAAAAATAAGGTATTGTTGCTAAAGTTTAAAGAAAAACGTCGCATCTACAGATTACCTCACAGAACTTTCAGATGCATAGTCTCAAGTCAATTACCGCCATCCACAAAACTAAAATAAGGTCTTTGTAAAAAAAATGGCTTTCTGTAAAGTCGGTTTACGGACGATAATTATGAGCGATAACGTCATAAGCAAACATTTATGTAAAATTGCATACTTTTATTTTTGAATTAAATTGAATTATTATCACTGAATTGTCATATTTTGTATAATACAAAAAAGGAGATCATACGTTACCATGGACATCTGTCCACAACGTGACACTTTTTCGTGCATGCTACCGGTATTCATCTATTTATCACGTTAAAATACGGATTTGGAGTTGATGCATTATGCCTCGCGGAAAAGCAGAAAATCTTTCCATGCGACCTTATGAACCTTCTGTATCTCAGAAACGAATAATGATAGAAATACCAGAGTAAGCTCGTTAGATAGAGATCGCGCTAATTAAGTATTACTTATCGTTATGTTAAAATATCATTCTGTTCGGATATTCACATCTAAGCTTATGAAATTCGAGTTGAGTTCAGAATGCGTATCATAAAAAACACTGCAACGCTTTCCAACAATTTCATACTTAATTCCCCAGAGTTAATTAATCAAAGCATGTTTCGCGAAATGAATGTGCCGAGAAGTGCCGAAGAGTGCCGAAGAGTGCCGAGTGTAAGAGCCTTATTCTCAGACATAGTGCAGGGGCCAGATTCCCGTTTAATTCTTACAAATTGTGGAGAAGACAAGCCGTTTCGGCTTCCGCATTGCGGCAGTGTGTGTTAGCCTGGCGGGGCTGGAATATTTCGAGTTTTAGATTGTAGTTAAATGAAACAAGGAGTGTTTATGTATTTATTATAGAAACTTGATAACAGATCTTGGTTAGCTGTTGTATAGTATTAAATGGGGTACTATCAATCTGATTACTGATGAATACGAAAAGTACTAACAGTTTTTTAATTTTCTAGTATGTACATAATATTCTCAGCTCATACTATTATATTTCATTCATTTTCAGTTATAAACACGCTAAAGTATACTTGGATGGAATATTAAATAAAGTATAGAAGAACTAGACAACCATTATCATCATGTTAAAGGTCAGTAGCTTTACTGCTGTAGGATAACATGTAATTAATAATATGTTGAACATGTTATAATTATAAGGTAAATGTCCTAGGTCTCGACTAAACATCTACCTATGTACTAACCTGGAGTTAAAAATGAGAAAAAATATGTATTTAACTTAGTTCTCAAGTTTAACTATAATTGGTACACCGAGATACAGGCAAAGTCAAGTGCGGAGACCCCTGAAAGCATCCTGTGATATTTTTGCAATAAACTTATTCTTATTCTTAGTTACTTAAATTCAAAGATGACATGTACTGGGGCAGTGACAAGCACTCCGACGTTAACCTTATAATATTATTGCTATGCACAATAATGTTGCAAAATAACAAAATTATTTAATTTCACATAACATTTTCTCCAAACGAATACACCGACTGAAAAACAAAAAAATCCTTCGTGAAATCGTTAGTTAAAGGGCTCTCTATTAATGTATATTAATTTAAATTTGTAAATTTAATATTTTGCCTAGCAACCATTGAAGACTAAAAATAAATTATGAAAATCTGTCCGGCCTTGCTAGAGGAACGCATACTTGCGGGAATACGACTGAAGAAGGATTTATTGTTCCACTCGAATTGTGCCAGTTAAGAAATATTCGACACCCATATTGATATAAGACTGGCTTGCGTTACGTTAATAACTGAAAGATAACCTTAAAAACGCACGCGCAGCTGGTTTCTATTTCTTTTAAATAAAAATAACCACAACCTAACGCTATTATGCTAACTTGCACTCAACAGTTTTTAGCTTTTTTTGCGAAAGTAAAAAAAATAAATTAATATTCATTACATTTGGAAGAACTTTGTTAATTCCTAATACACGATTGGACGAAATCGGGTCGATGGAAAATAATGCCAAAGTTACATCTTAAAATAAGCTTTAAACAGTTGTATGCCTTTAGTTTCTTGACTTATACATTTTATTCTGTAGGTTGCCAAAGAGCTCAAAGAGGACCCAGTGTGTTGACGATGAGGGACATTCTTGTTCCTTTAGCCATCAACACAGTGAATCCTCCCAGTAAAGGTTGTAAAGGGTTGGCAACGCGCAAGTGACACCTCTGGAGTTGCAGGCGTCCATAGGCTATGGTAGCTGCCTACCATCAGGCGGGCCGTATGCTTGTTTGCCACCGTCGTGGTATAAAAAAATAATTAAGGTCAAAATTCCACCACACTAATAATATAAATTTCATTATTTTATGTTTCTCAATTAATACGTAGTATTTTTTATTTCATCATTTTGCTAAATTTGCAATGAGCTACGGGAATACTAATCGTAACACAGTGTTTCTCTTTCACTCGCGCTGAGAAAGATAGGGATGGAATTTAGCTGTTGTCACCCCCGAATTCTCTGGTAGCATAATTCCTAACTCGATTTTTGTTTTAGTACGTAGTATTTTTTACTCGAGTTTCAGAGTAAATTTACAGCGATGTTACTAGTAATTATTAACACGCGTCGAATTTGGCTCGTGAAATCAGATTCCTGAAACAACACACAATTTCAGAGCCAGGAGATGGAAATTTTGATTGAAGCCTGTTCGATATTGTCGGGTACAGCCAACTGCAAACTTCTAGTTTCGAAATTCTTATATTTGGGTCTCTGTCACTCCAATTCATCATGAATGATAGAGGGAAATGGGTGATTTTAGAATGATCGCGGCAATGTAAAGCGTTGCTTCACATTTTCATAATGCGCAATTACATTTTTAGAGAGTTTCAGTTAAATATCAATCGTGTTTCGTATATACTTATACCAATAGTTAATTAAACCGCATATTTTTGTCGTATATACAGAAACAACAAATACAATCTACTAAAGTTAATAATTGAAGGAAAAATTTAAGGTAAGCGAGGCGCGGTAGAAGGCGCACTTCATGGACTAAAAATATAAGAGACTGGTTAGAGGTGAAGAGCATAGATACACTAATTCGCATGAATGAAGATAGAGAGACAAATAGACATATGGTCGCCGACCTCCTGGATGGAGATGGTACATGAAGAAGAAGAAAAAGAATATTTAGTTAATCGACGTATTGTGGAAGATTTAGAGGAAAGCTCAATAAACGAGCTTAAATTAACGAGTATTAAAACTAACAGCTGTGAATAGTTTAAAGAAAGTGCTTGGGTTGAAATATTGTACCAGTTTGTAACACATAAATAAGAATACGCTTAAAAAATGGATTTAAATGAGCTATCCTTTATCAGTCAGATAATAATTAATTATGTATTCTGTTGGTTAATAGTTTCTTTTTACGTCAAAAACAATTAAAATTAGTGAAACTTTTGAAAATACCTACACCAAAACACGGGCATGAAGTGGTTAAAAAAATGATAACAAGAGTGTTTTAGCGAAAAAACTAAACATAAATCGGCGGAATAAGTAAAAGCGTTATAAATGTTATAATCGCCAAAGTCCGCCGAGATGAGAAGTTTTTAATTGATACTTTCAGAAAGTTTCCTTTGATCATTGCCTTTGCTATTAAGTTTTTACTTCGTTACTTTCAAAGACGTATTATCATGCTATGTTAGCATTTTTAATTGGGGCCGTTAAAACATGTTTTTAAATAATCTTATTAATAAATTAAAGTAAAAGTTTAAACTAACTTTTTCGCAAGAGGCATAACGTTCAAAATATTTATAAATAAGCAAACGAGTCATATAATTTTACTGTATTATTTTTCATTTTCAACCGACTTCAAGATGTCGAAGGAGGAGGTTATCAATTCGTCGAGATCTTTGTTTTTGCAATTTTGTTTTCTTTATGTATGCTTCATAATTGGCCAGGTCAGGATCTGATGATGGGATCCTGGAGAAATCGAGGGAACAATTCAAATATTATAGGCACATCACAACTATAGTGATTTAAATAGTTTTTACATGCAGTAGCTCGGGCATATCCTTCTGCAAAGGTGGAGGCTAAGGAAGTCGGTTCTTTTTTGTTTAAAATTATTTTATTCCATAACTCATGCCCAGTCACCTGCAATAGTATCTTCCTACACGAAGGCCGCAAAAATATGTGACACGCTCTCATTTCCTGGGCCATAAGAGCGTGTTACATATTTTTGCAGGCTCCGTGTAGGAAGATACTATTGCTTGTGACTGTACCTACTCGTATTAATGGCTTAATATAAATTATAGTTGTATTTATTATTTTTTACTTCTGATGCTCAAAAAGTATGTCATATTATGCTTACCAAGGTGGACTAAAGTGGTACATTTAGCCTCTAGTCAAATAACCACTTCGTGGTAATATGGCCTACTTAAGACCCTTGTCAAAAACATATATTTATAAAGATTCTAAATTTAAATCTTTCGCTTGCTTGGCACAGTCGGTACACAAAATCGTACACAGCTAAAATGTAATTCACTCTTTAATTGCAATACTTAATGATATTTTGATGTTGGTGAACTTTGAAGACAAAGGAATTCTAAAAACTTCGGCATGCATGAAGAAAAATCTCTTTAAACCATTCAGCGCTAATCACGACACGTTGTCGTTACGCCTCTAAGACGCATTTTCGCTACATAGCGGGCAGAGTTGGGCATAATCAATTACTTTTGGAATTAATTACACGATTACATTACAGTAATCGTGATTCCTCGGTAATCGATTACTTAGGTAATCAAAATTACTGTAATACTGTACTATGATTATATCTGTAATCCATTACCTAGGAATCAGTATTGTAAACCACTACTGTAATCTTGATTCCTCAGTAATCAAGTACTTAAGTAATCTGAATTACTAAATTACTAAATTCCAGACTGGATTACACCGTGAGTGTCATTGGCATGGTTGTCAGGGGTGATTTATAAACAATGATGGATATAATTAAAGATTGCTTGCGAATGGGTTTTCATAAAGCCAGCTATGTGCGAGTCGGACTTTCACATGGAGGGTTCCGTACAAACACACGAAAAATAACACGTTCCTTGTATAAGGATCCCTTGAATTTATATCGCATTTTTTACATTCTTTGCTTAATCCTCGTGGCTGATAAGACGATTCTAATATCGGTTAGGAGGAATAGTTTCTAAATCAGTACAAGTTCTTGACAGTTTATGATTTTGTGGCTGACTGTACTTTTATTTAGATAATCATCTAAATACTTATTATTTATTCTTATATTAGTTACGAGGAATTGGTTCTAAATCAGTTTACAAGATTTTGATATTATACGATTATATGGCTGACTGTACTTTTATTTAGACAATCATCTGATACTTAGGGTATTGAGATTATTCTAATTTCGGATAGGAGGAATAGTTTCTAAGTCAGTTTACAAGTTTTTGACAGTTTATGATTTTGTGGCTGACTGTACTTTTATTTAGATAATCATCTAAATACTTATTAATATTTATTCTAATATCGGTTAGAAGGAATTGGTTCTAAATCAGTTTACAGGTTTTTGACATTATACGATTTTATGGCTGACTGTACTTTTATTTAGACAATAATCTAAATAATAATTATTATTTATTCTAATATCGGTTAGAAGGAATTGGTCTAAATCAGTTTACAGGTTTTTGACAATATACGATTTTGTGACTGACTGTACTTTACTTCAAACACTGTGAGTTAAATAAAAGCTTGTAAAAAATAGCTTTCTTAATATACTTCAGGTGCATCACACAATTGAGCGGAATTCAGTCGATCATAGACAATAATCAGCCGGAAATAGGAAACAACCCAACTTCCGCCTAAGTTTTGTCTATGGCAAGGACGTCTTTGGTCTATGGTGACTGATTTTTTGTATGGAGTCAGACAAAATTCAGAGGTGGGGTTTTTTCTTACTTAGAGCTGATTTTTGTCTATGATCGACCGCTACGATTCCGCTAATCGATGCCCAAAGCCTGAATCCGAACTGATTTATGTAAAAATCATCACAAGCATGGCAGCTGTGCGAATTTAATATATATATGTAGAAGTAATCTGGTGGTAATCAGTCAACAATTCCAGTAATTTGGAATCAATTTTGATTCCCAATTAATAGTAATTGTACTTTTTCTATAGATGATTCCTGATTCCTTAATATGTACTGGTAATCACCGTTTCACTTGATTACATTACAAGTAATCTGACAACCGGTAGTGGATTACAGAAGTAAAATCAAGTAATCGTGTAATCAGGAATCGATTACGAAATGCCCATCTCTGATAGCGGGAAACCCATATTTCAACGACAACGGCAACGACGTAGCGCTACGCGCGTAGCATATAGCGGTGAATGTGTTAACACTTTTACGACCATGAACCCGCTAAGCAGGCTCTCTGTTCGTAGGTGCTTTCCGCTACATATGAGGAAAACGCTAGGATCGGCTACGAGCGTAGCGCGTAGCGAAGTGTGGTACGGAAAGTGTTAATAAAACAAGAAAACTCCTGATAAACTATCAATGACAAATGAGTTAAGGATAAAAAGCTGAAATGGATGGGTCTAAAAAGTAGTGGGTTTAAAACAATCGACAAACTCTTAAGAAAAGTTTCATAGGCCTTCCGTTTTCAGAATAACTTAATTTAAACCCAAAAGGTAGCCATCACCAATATCTTGTTACCGATTACTTTCACAATCCTGTGACAAATCGTCGCTATTATACCCAGAGGACCCAAGTTTCCCGGCACTTTCGGTTAATCCCGTCCACTTTAAATATTCATCCATTATCGAGATAATTATCATCAGCCTTTCTTTATAACGGGTGATTAAATACCGTTATAGGTTGTTTAAAGGGTGGTAATGTAATCATTAATTTTGTGATACTGATCGAGAGTTGTATCGAATGGGTGTTGAAAAGGGTAAAAAAACACTGTTCTGTGACTACGCCATATTTTACCTGGAAAAGCTCAAATCTTAGACGTAAAATCCCTAAATGGGTTTCGCTTCACCGCTTTTTGAAGGGGAACAAAGTAACCGACTAATTTATGTAGGCTAGCTACGGAATGCTATCAGCCATCTTGAAATGCGTTTCCAAATTAGTTGCGTTGCGTGTATTCTGTCCGTCTTGGGTGTACGCCTGTTTCAACTCTAGAGATACTTGCTTTGAGCCAACAAAGCTTTTCGGGCAACAACGATAACCCGACTAAATTACGTAGATTTTTATACGTGTTTTCAACTGATCGTGTTGTGTATGCGTATGTTCTATCTTTTGTGTGCACGCGTGTCACAATGGAGCATTATTTATGTAGAACGTGACGCGGAAGGCCAATGCCTAAAACCGCCTAATTCGTGCATTCAACAAACGCTTCAGCTTAAAAAGCTCTTAAGACCAAACCAACGAACCCGCGACATTATCATCACGCCGTCTGCTTACAAATTTCAAAAAATCTCCCGCCATCTTTACTTTTATAAATGTCTGCATCGCCCGTGAAAAGCGAAGGCAGGGACAATTTATCACGGACATAACTTAGAGGATTTTACCCGGGGGTGTTCTTTTTACAAAGGAATCTGCCGCCCCTGAAATCTTGTTTGTGTGATTGTTGTCGTATATAAGACGAATGGGGTCCTATTCTTTCACTTACTGTTAAGTGAAGATAGTGTGTATACTTATGTTTGAAATCCGGAAGTGAATTACTGGGTACTGTGATATTCAGCCACTGATTATACAGGATGGCTGCGGAGACGTGAGCTGAAATTACTTTTCTGAATATCGACGCAATATTGCAACACAAAATGACTGTCGAAATTAAATAAACAAAAAAATATAATAAATAATTATCAGAATCTTATATACCAACCGACCTAGTCCTTAACTCAATAAAGCTTGTGTTGTAGGTATTAGACAATGATTTATATAATATACTAGCTTTTGCCCGCGGCTTCGCTCACGTAGTAAATGTACAAAAATAGGAAGTTCTCAGTTAGACCCGTATGTTTGTATGCAGGTATGTATGTTTGTCCGCTATTATCGCGCGTTTGGCTGAACCGATTTAGAAGCGGTTTTCGGAAAAGTATTTGTTACATTCTGGAGATTTCGGTATACTACATTTTGGTGAAGGCGGATCCTTATTTTTTAAACGAAATGATTGCAATAATTGTTGAATTGTTATGCCAGCAACGACTTACTACTACTTATTAGAGATTATGATTAATGTATATTTCTACTCTTAAATAGAAGCTTTTCCCCGCGACTTCGTCTCCATGCAATTAATAATCCACCGTCCTTTTCACCTGATTAAGGAATGACTTCTGCGATAACAACTATTATCTATCCTATCCTTCCCCAGAACTCAAACTATCTCCATAACAAATTATTTAAATAGGTTCAGCGATTATTATTTCCTCATAAAAACTTTCTATAACTGTCCTATATTGTTTCCAGGGACTCAAACTATCTATGTATCAAGTGTCAATCGTCGGGTCAGCGGTTAATAATTCGCCATACAACCTACTAACCCCTTTTCTACCCCTCTAGGATTGATTTTCGGGATAAAAACTATCCTATATTGTTTTCCGGGACTCAAACTATGTCCATAACAAATCTTATCTAAATCGGTTCGCGGTTAAAAATTCTTCATACAAACCTCCAACCCCCAACTGTCCTATGATGTTTCCCGGAACTCAAACTATCTCTATACCAAGTTTCATCTAAATCACTTCAGCTGTTGATAATTATCCATAAAACTTTCATTCTCCTTTGCTTTGCAAGCTAGTCGGTAGTGACCCTGCCTACGAAGCAGGAGGTCCCGGGTACGAATCCTGGTCAGGGCTTTTATTTGTGTATTTATCACGGATATTTGTTCCTGAGTTATGGATGTATTCTGTGTATTTAAGTATTTATATGTATTTATAATTATTATATATATCGCCACCCAGTACTCACAACACAAGCCTTATTGAGCTTACTGTAGGATTAGGTTGATTTGTGTAAGAATGTCCCATAATAATTATTTATTTATTGAAGTGTTGATTTTAGGAATATGAAAAGTATCCTAATCCTTTACCGATACTCAAACTATCGCTATACTAAGTTTCATCTAAATCGGTTCAGTGGTTCAAAAATTCCCCATTCTAACCTCCAACCCCCATTTAACCCCTTAACCTTAAGGGTTGATTGTCGCGATAAAAACAAACTTTGGACCCCCATTTCACCCCCTTAGGGGATGAATTTTGAAAAAATCCTTTTTATTGCACCCCTAGACCTTATAAGGAACCTACGTGCCAAATTTGGAATCTCTAAAACCAGCGGTTTGGGTAGGGTGTTGATATGTCAGTCAGTCAGTCAGTCAGTTTCTTCTTTTATATATTTAGATATACAAAAGATAGATACATAGAAAACATCCATAACTCAGGTACCAATATCTGCCATAAACACACAAATAAAATGCCCTTGCCACGATTAAAAACTGGGACCTGCTTCACTTCCTTACTTTACATACATTACATATGCCAAATGGGCCCAAACCAGCACATAGGCTACTTTATTCTCAAAAATCTGCTATACAGGAGAAGCAGTGAAAAGGACACAGATATAATCTTAGGCGGGCGTTTTCTTAGGTAGAAATAGAATATTCACTATAAAGACAGGTACACATTTTGATATCAACTTTATTAATTTATCTTTCAATGACATTTCTGACTCTTCCTGTATATCCTAAGGCTTAAATCCGTGAGTGAAATATTGGAAAGTGCAGAAACAGTAGCTATGTTGTAAAGAACTCGGATTTTCGGTAGAACTCGAAAACTGAAATGGGATTGTTTTGCACAGTATTTTCGCCGTGCAATAAGAAAATTGGAAATTGGTATGCATACCGACATGTTTTCATTGTTATAATCTTGACAGTAAATTAATCTCTAAAGACATATTTTAATGGGTATATTAAATATGTAAATAATTATACACATAATAAGAGGAATATAAACTGAGCAATATGCAGTATCAGATAAATGGACTATATGATGTTACATAGTTAATAAATTATTATTATTATTTAATTTTATGAAATAAAATATACATAGTTTCTTTAATATTGTACTCAATGTAATATAGGCTAAAAATCTGAAATATATATTTTTCTTAATGCATTGAATGACAAAATGAAGTATGGGCAAGATTTTTTAGGCAAGCCCACTGACAACTTTAGATTTCATGGGCAAGCCCCTCAGCTCAACTTCAGATCTGACACTTCCAGACAACGTACAGTTTAGCTTTCCAATATCTATACGATTAATTGTACAAAAATACAAGTGGTCACGAAAACGCTCGTGATTCGTTTAAGGGCATAATTAGTATCGTATTCTAATAATGAAAAACTAAGAAAAAGTTTTCGCGGGAAAAAATTATTGGTTTGTATGGAGGGCCGACGAAGACGACGTGCGCCATACAAAAAAAATATTTCGCGTCGAAAAAGTTGTTTACTATTTCTTTCTCGCAATACGATAACAATTATGCCCTTAAGCGGATCACCAGTATCTGGGGGCACGGCAGTGACCCCGCCAAGTCGAGCGCGAAGCAAACACTGCGGTACCATCCTTTACTGGAACCATTTCGCCGCATTTTCAGGCCCCTATTTGAGAACCTCTGGATAAGACCAGAACGCAGAAATTTTCGTCATCCAGTAAGCTATAATCACATACTTAAAATCAAAAATTTCAAGTCTGTAGGTCATTTAGTTCCGAAGTTAAGCGAAATTAAAGTTTCGCATTTATGACACTCACTCACTCATGATCATAAAAATAGAAGTAGTACTTCCCATAAACTCAGAGAGCTGAAATTTGGTACAGAGTTAGGGTTTAATGGCCACATAAAGGGAAAACTATAAAACTAGGATAATCGAAGATCTGGAGTACCTGGTGACCCTGATTAGAAAACAAAATTTGGTCAAAATATAATGCATAATGCATTGGACTAAGAGCGGTGATACCCGCACAAGAAAAAAACTGTGTCAAATAAGAAAATCTAATAAAATAAATCAATAAACCCACGTTTCTACAAAAAGAAGTGAAATCCCACCAAAAAAATTCTGTAAAAAACTAGCCAAGTCTCGATGGAGCTGCTTGTTTATCTCTAAAAAGTAATGAAATCTAGACAAAGTCGTGCCAAGTCTAAGGTTCCTTACTGCGATTTCTTTATTATTATAGTTAATGTTGTGTGACCAACCGTTGAAGGGTACACAAGGGTACATACCAGGTGCTCCATGACACCATTGCACCAATCTGTGTCCAGAACCGCTACCTATTGACGATGGAAAATTGCCACTTGGGAAACGTTGATTTAATAACCAGTCATGACTGGTTATTCAATACCCTTGTGTACCCTTCAACGGCCAAGTCACACAACATTATCTATAATAATAAAGTAGGAATGGTGCGTAATCGTAGATACTGGCCAGACGGTGTGTCCATTAGAATTTTTAACATTGTGAAGCCAAAAAACTTCAAACTAAGCAGCAGCGGTCTGCGACTACGCTAACGAAATCTTCGATATCTTCAGTCTTCAAAGTAATCCACCAAAACGTAAGATCTATATGTGGCAAAACTGCTTTGTTGAATATTTTATTGGATACTGAACAGCCAGATGTATTAGCTTGTAGTGAAACTTGGACTAAAAGAAACGAAATTGAAAAAGTAAGGTTAAGTGGTTACGAGTTAGCAAACGCGTACTGCCGGGGACGCATTGCACATGGCGGCGTGGCGCTGTACATACGGAACGACGTTGCGTATAAACAGCGAAATGACTTGCAAAGCGTCGCCGTGCAGTACCATTTTGAACTAACATCAATCGAAATTGTTAATTTAGAATTGATTATAATTGCAACATATCGCACTGGTAAAGGTGATTTTGACATTTTCATAAATAAATTAGAATTGTTACTGAGTAAAGTGACTTCAAAAAATAAAAGGTTCATATTGGTCGGTGACCTCAATGTTGATTTTATCTCGGAAAATAAAAATAAAACAACACTAAACGACATTTTGAGTTGTTACAACTGCGCGAACATAGTTGGGTTTCCGACTCGTGTGTGCGCGGAGAGTGCCACCTGCATCGATTGCGGCATAATTCCTCGCAGCTGTGACGTCATCGCTGCACCTATACACACACCGATAAGTGACCATAATGCACAGTTGTTTACGCTATCAATTGATCACTTGAACCGCGAGAAAGCGGATCATTTTGTAGAACGTAGGATATATAATGATGAGTCAACTTATTTATTTTATTGTGACATTGAGAATTATGATTGGAATTTTATTTTTAACAATATTGACATTAACAACAAGTTTAGTAAATTAATACGTATTTTGACATATTACATTGATATGCATTTTCCTGTCAAACGACTACGTTTGAAAAATAAACCAAACCTTCCATGGATGTCTGATGAAATCTCAAAATATATCCAAAATTTTAATGACCTCTCACACTTTCGACAACAATATCCTGATGACATAGGTATTTCCAATAGTATCAAGCACTACTCAGACTTGATTAAACGTAAAGTTTTGGAAGCCAGGCAAAACTACACTGCAGATAGATTAAAGGATAGTCGTAATCCTAAAAAAGAGATATGGAAAATAATCAAGGACGAAACAATGTCATCACAAGGTCGGAAAGACATTTCTTTAAAAAACAGCCGGTCAATTCCTGTCCCTAAAACAGACGTACCTGACTACCTCAACTGTCATTTTTTAAGTATCGCTTCAAACTACAATATAGGAGTAAATGAACAACTCGCGATGCGATATCTGAACATACACCTACAGACCGCCGATGTTCCTACCTTTGATATGCCGTCTGTTACACGTGCTGACCTAGATCGCACTCTGAAAACTATGATTCAAAGTCGGAATACCCTGGACATATACGACGTATCAATAAACCTGCTCCTGTCGATTTGGCCTATACTTTCGAGTATCTTGGTTACCCTCATCAATGAGATGTTTCTGGAGGGTACATACCCTGACATACTCAAGAGCACACGAGTTTGTCCAGTGTACAAAAGTAAGGGCGACAAAGCATCTGTCGACAACTACAGACCCATTTCAATAGTACCAAATATTTCCAAAATCATTGAGTCCATCCTGTCTCAACACTTAATGAAACATCTCGAGACAAACTTACTGACTGACAGACAATTTGCTTACCGTAAGAACATGTCCACTGAAACCGCGGCATATAACATGATTGACAGCATCACAACCGGCATTGATAAAAAGCAAAAAATAGCAGGTATATTTTGCGACCTCTCCAAAGCTTTCGATGTCATAAATCACGACCTACTAATTAAAAAGCTTTCATGTTATGGACTGCAAGGACGCAGTTGCGAGCTACTAAAATCTTTCCTAGAAAACCGAACGCAAACCGTTGAAGTGATGTCAGGTGGCAAAAGACTGAGATCGAGCACTGGCGGTGTGACGGTAGGAATTCCTCAAGGTTCTGCCCTGGGAAATACCCTATTTCTCGCATTCATAAACGACCTGCCATCTGCTATAACAGACGGCAAAATCATTCTGTTTGCCGACGACACAACGGTGGTAGTTAGTGCACCCAAATATGAACAACTTAATAACAAAGTCACCACAGTAAGCGACCAGCTTAATAGATGGTTCTCGGCGAACGGATTGATTTTGAACGTCAATAAATCAAACAGTATGCTGTTCTCAGGAAAGCGAGTCCCTGACACGAACTTCCAATGTCCCATTCCCACAAGCGATACATGCAGGTTTCTAGGCTTTACGATTGACCCCACATTGAGCTGGAAGCAACACATAGACTCGTTGTGTGGCAAGCTGGGCGGTGCGGTCTTTGCACTACGCAAATTGAAGCCATTGATTTCAAGTGCTGCGCTGAGACAAGCGTACTTCGCATACTTCCACTCGCTTATGACCTACGGCGTTATTCTTTGGGGTAACTCGACTGATGCCGACAGGGTGTTACTCATGCAAAAAAGAGCGCTAAGAACTATACTCGGTCTAAAGTATAGACATCCGTGTAAAGCGTTGTTTGCTGAGCATCAGATTATGACCCACTACTCGCAATACATTTTTGAGGTCATTATGTTCACACGGAAAAATATATCCCAATTTAAGCGGGTTGAAGTTGTGGGAAAATGCCTTCGTAACACGGGAAAGCTTCAATCCGTACCGCGTCGCACAGCATTCCACAAAAGAAACCCGCGAGTTATAGGTCCGACTTACTACGAGCATCTACCTGATGACATAAAAAGTGAGCAATGTGAAAAAACATTCAGGTGCAAACTAAAGTCTTATTTCATAAAGAAGTCACTCTACTCAGTAGGAGAATATATTGTAATTGCTAAATAATGTGACATTTGACTTATGACTAAATTGAAATTGTTATTATATAAACTGTAAGTATTGTTATTTCCCGTTACACATTTAATTTTTATTTATTATATTCAAATCTGACATTTTATATTATTGATACGTACTTTATGGTACTATTGTTCTTTTTATTATTATTAATTATTTTTGACATTGTATAAATTGTTATTTTATTCCTTTAATTATTATTATTATTTTTTATTTTATTTTTTTGACATTTTATTTTTTTGACATTGATAATTAATTTATTATTTTTGCTAGATAACTAGCAACATCAAAATACTTAATGTACTAATTATAATAAAGTTTCTGACGATCACTATACGATAAGTAATGCCTGTGTAATCTTACTATATGTATGAAAATTGTATTGAAGAGATAATAAAACTAAACTAAACTAAACTAAAGAAATCGCAGTAGAGACTTGGCTAGTTTTTTACAGAATGTTTTTGGTGGGATTTTTGTTACATCTTGTATATGAACAACACAACCTTATTTACTTATATGCTTTTAAGGTCGTGTACCTAGACATCTTTTTGTCCAATTAATCATATTGGAAAACTCGAGTCTAGCTATCCCTACGTATTCTTAATAGTACCTGCACCTGTGGTTCCACGGATACTTTGAAACGCTTTTAAAAACAGACACCGACAACTCCCCGGTGCAAAGAACTCAAACAAACTCTCAACTCACTGGCAAATGTAAGAACTAAGGTGATGCTGTTCCAAACGGCTAGCTAGCGCGAGTTTCATTACTTACTGTAAGTCAAATAAAATCGGGAAGCGCGAGTCAGACTCGCGCTTCCCGATTTTGTGTCATGTGATATTGTCCCGTAATATTGGGTCATGGCGGTGTAAAATCGGGATTTTATATGGAACTTTGCTTATTTTTTATCTCGCAAACCAAGCGTTTCCGCAACTTAAAATTTGGTGAGGAGTTGTCTTTTGGCGAGTAGAAGCTACAAAAAAAAAATGAAGCCTGAACTCGATGTCACATATAGTACAGTCCTTCCTGTTAAAGTAATGTATGATGTCTTGTGGTCTGATCACTTTCCTATGATCATTGAATGTAACATTGATATGATAAAGCCCGTAAGAAATACGCTGGCTGATACTTTGGAAAACAGGATACTATGGGGTGAGCGTCAAGACGAGCAAATATAGGAATATCGAAAGCTTTGTAATAATGGCTTAAAAAATATTGATTTTCCAGACGAACTGCGAGCATGTTGTGATAAGAGCTGCCGTAATCGTGATCATCATAGTATTCTGGATAAACTGTATAACTCACTCTCACTAGTACCTCAAGGACAACATATAAACCTATGAGGCGGAAAAAAGGTAGATATATTACGGGCTGGAACAAATTCGTGGCCGAACCTAAAGGCTAGGCTCAACTTTTTACTATGGGAAAGTGCGGGTAAACCTCGTCGAGGTAGGATTTATGAGCGTATGAATGAAACTAGAAGGTTCTTTAAAAGAAAACTGAAGTGGTGTCAAGATCGCCAGGATCAGCTCCGTATGGATAAGCTAGCTCTGGCACACAACAGTAAAAAGTTTAAAGACTTTTGGAAAATGACCAAATCTATGAACGCCTGTGAGTGTTGGGGGAAAGTGTGAGCATTGTGAGGTCGCCGACATGTTTCGAGAACATTTCACTGTCAAATCTCTCCTTACTGAAACGACTTTTGATCCCGCGACATTTCCTATGCAGGGTGCCATCGGAGACTTTCGTGACGTGCATTTTACCTCAAAAGATATTGCAACAGTTATTAGTAAAATGCAAAGAGGAAAATCTCCGGGTCACGATGGACTCAGTATAGAGCACTTTAAAAATGCTGGCTACCATTTACCACGACTACTCTCCATGTTTCTAAATCTGTGTGTACTCATACTTGCCTGCTTGATTTTATGAAGACTGTAGTGGTTCCAGTAGCCAAAAATAAAACAGGCGACCTATCTGATGCATCAAATTATCGGCCAATCTCGCTTGCTACGACGTGTGCCAAGATACTCGACAGTATGCTGGACTCCCATACTTGAACGGCGACTGAATATTCACGACACCCAGTTTGGTTTTCGCGCGGGTCTTTCAACCGAGAGTGCCATTCTGAGTCTAAAGCATACAGTCGGATATTACACAGGTAGAAAAGCACCCGTCTATGCCTGCTTCCTAGATCTGTCAAAAGCCTTTGACAGAGTGAATTATGGGATCCTTTGGAAAAAACTCGGGGAGGCGGGCATAGCGAGTGACTGTTTTAACTATCGGAGGTTGCATATGCGTATGCGTATGCGTGACATGTCTGACACCTGTTTAAATTAGGCATAGTAACGGCTTGTTTATATTTTTGTACTGTCACTTGCAATATACTATTCACCACGTTAACTAGTGTTTCTACTATCTTATTCCACTTACTCTGCTGTAAGCCCCAAATCTTCTTTTAGGTTTTAATGACAATCAGTCGGCACATAAAATCGCAGCCAACAAAATGATGCATAATAGGACAAAGCACATTGACATTAAGTATCATTTTATTCGGGAGTATGTACTAGCTAATAAAGTAGAGATTATTAGGTACCTACATGTCAACTGATAAAATGATAGCGGACATTCTAACTAAATGTGTCTCTGGCCCTTGATTAAAAGATTTTTTGAAGGATTTATCCCTGTCAAATTATCCTATTAAGAGGGCGGATTAGAGTTAGATGTTTATAATGTTTTATGTTTTTAGGTGTTTTATGTATTAGGTAATAGAATAATTCTCTAGTTTTTCCTTTCTTATGTATATTTTAATTTGTTGGATGATTTCTGTTTTTGTGTTTACTTATATGTACAGTCAGACACAAAAGTTTTAAAGTTTAAGTTAATTTTATGTACCGAGTACTGACATGTACAAAAGTGAGCATGTACGTAATAGATTGAGGGGGCGTATTGGAGGTTGCATATGTGTATGCTGGCTATAGAGTAATCGGTATTACGACATGTCTGACACCTGTTTAAATTAAGCATAATAACGGCTTGTTTATATTTTTGTACTGTCACTTGCACTATACTATTCACCACGTTAACTAGTGTTTCTACTATCTTATTCCACTTTCTCTGATGTAAGCCCCAAATCTTCTTTTATTAACATCTTGAAATTTTGGTATCAAAATCAGTCAAATCAGGTGAGATGGGCTGATACTGTATCGGTTGAGTACAGGTTGGAATGTGAGGTGCGACAGGGTGGCCTTACATCACCAAGACTGTTCAGTCTTTATATAAAATAAAAGAAGAAACTGACTGACTGACTGACTGACTGACTGATATATCAACGCACAGTCCAATCCGCTGGTCCTAAAGATTCGAAATTTGGCAAGTAGGTTTCTTATAAGGTCTAGGGGTGCACTAAGAAAGGATTTTTCAAAATTCACCCCCTAAGGGGATGAAATGGGGGTCCAAAGTTTGTATGGCGAAACAAGATTAGTTAAGTACGCGGGCGAAGCCGCGGGAAAAAGCTAGTCTTTATATAAATGACCTGATAGTGGGACTCAGTAGCATGCATGCAGGCTGTCACATCGAAGATACTAGCCTGAACAACATTAGCTATGCCGATGACATGGTGCTGCTGGGTCCTTCTGTTGGTGCGCTTAGGCAGCTGGTGAAAAGATGTGAAGAGTACCTATACTGCAGAGCACGGTTTAATGTATAACTCGGCTAAGAGCGAGGAGATGGTCTTCAAGGCAGGTAACATTAAGCCTTATTATATACCTCCTGTCGCTCTTGGTGGGGTTTGCCTTGAGCCTTGTTCATAAGTTTAAATATCTTGGGCACATAATCACAGACGACCTCTGTGACGACCAAGATATTGAAAGAGAGCGTAGGGCGTTATCGACGAGGAGTAATATGTTAGCCCGCAGGTTCGCAAAATGCTCTGCCGAGGTCAAAATAGTGTTATTTAAAGCCTATTGCCAATCATTTTACTCAAGCGGCCTGTGGGTTAACTATACGAAGCGAGCCTATAACGCCCTACGCGTTCAGTATAACAACGCTTTCAGGATGCTGTTTAGCTTACCAAGGTGGTGTAGTGCGTCAGGTATGTTCGCCGAGGCGCACACGGACTGCTTTCAGGCAATAATGCGTAAAAAAATCGCCTCACTGCTAGCACGCGTGAGAAAAAGCCAAAACAGCATCCTGGAAATGATTGCAGGCAGGTTTGGGTGTCTAATTCTTCACCATTGGATCGCGCAAATTAAAACGGCAATTAAGTATTTTAAATAAGACAGGAGGTTTTTTATTTTAATAACAACATCCAATTATTTATTTTTTTGTGTATTTTCGCCTTAGTTTTTTAGTAATTTAATTTAAAAGATTGGTTGCCTTTTTAATGTTTTAATGTTACTGCTTTTAACTTTTTATATGTACCTATAAATTATCTTTGTGTTAATTTAATCATTTGAGTTAAATTAATTTCATTTTAATTTAATTTGATTTAATAATTCAGTTTTAATCTGTACATTTTTGTTTTGTTATTTTAAATTGTAAGTATTTACTGATATGGACATGCTGTCTGAAATAAAAATTTCATTTCATTTCATAACATAGCATAAGCCTTTATTCCTCATTGTTACATTTTAGGTTTAGTACATTTAGTTATTTTTTATTTTTATTTTATTTAAGGGCGAACATTTCATAAACGCTTGCAACTATAGCCTAATGCAATAATGAATACAAATACCAATATGTACAATTTTGAACAAAACACAAAAAAAGATATTCAGTAGTAGTACAGTCGCCATCAAATATATCGGAGCGGCCAGGGTATTCAAAAATATCTGATAAAGTGCATGTTCAGATATTTTTGAGTACCTTGGCCGCTCCGATATATTTGATGGCGACTGTACCTAGTTTCGTCCGCTACGCCTCTTCATATGGGGGCAGAGGCCGGTATAAGAACTATTTATACGAAGAATATCCGACCCCATTAATCCAGGATAAATCTTAACACCGCCAAGTAGAAAACGAACGTGTGCAGCGCCATCTTTTTTGCTACCTAACTTGTACGAAAGTTAGTATTTCAGGGATAATTATTAACACGTCAAACGATTTTCAATATTTTTTCATTATTTTTAAAAAGACGCTTTTAGTGTGATTCCATGAGAATTTATGAGGTGGCCGAAGTGAGTCGGACTAACGCCCCGATTTTTAACAATTTTTTTTCATATGTCCGACTCACGCTTGACTGTAGACTCCTATTATTTTTACTCTTATTACAACTGCCCCCCAAGTTTAAAATTTATAGATTGGCGTTACATGTCTGCCTTTGGGTCGCTGACAAATATATGTAGGTATAAAATTTCAGCTCAATCGGCCCAGTAGTTTCGGAGAAAATTTGCTTTGTGACAGACAGACAGACAAACAGAGAGAGAGTCGCACCATAAAAGTTCCTTTTTTACCATA
Organism: Pammene aurita; assembly: GCA_947086415.1. Lineage (NCBI taxonomy): Eukaryota > Metazoa > Arthropoda > Insecta > Lepidoptera > Tortricidae > Pammene > Pammene aurita. The sequence goes on from OX352291.1 coordinate 6,631,230, forward strand.
TTAGTACGGAAACCTAAAAACATCCACGTTTCATGATTTTGAAAGGTGTAAAGTTTTACCCGCTTATTCATAAACGTTTCAAACCTTTTCTTTCAAACCTTTTTTTTCAAACCTCATCTGGTAAAATTATGTTTTGTCTGTTTCTAACATATACAACTATCAAACTAACAGATAAGGATGAATGATTATTTAGTTAACGAATAATTAGGTTTAATAATTCTTTTATAAGCATCCTGGGGGTAGAACCAAACGTCAATAATGTGTGGAAATGATGTTTTTGTCAGTAATTTCGACGTAATCTTTTACTTTTCGGTTGGCACTGTCGGTAGATGGTTGTCACCTTTGCTTATATTATATTCCGCATATTATACGCTAGGTACATGTGATTTTGCGTATGCTCTGGGACAATTATGGCAGTGTTGCCAAAGGAACTTCATCAAAACTATTATAGCACTACTCTTACCTAGCAATGTTCACGTCAATGTTAACGTTCATGAGTGCATTGTGAAATGCATTGTAATGTGCCTAAATTGAAGAATAAATATCTTTTATCTTTTTTTATGTTTTTTTTTAATCTTTTTTATTTAATAAATACACCCACGTTCGCTCGCGCAGTGATAATACCAACACGAGCAGGGACTATAAGTACCTGATGGCAACTACCGCTGTGACTTTTCTTTCACACCGGTAATAGTCAGGTCTAGTACAAATGGAACTGTCTGATTGAACACTTTTCAAAGTTCGGAATTGAAAACTAAATACAGGTAATAGGCATGATGCATTTTTTCATGTATGATATCAATCGATTCATTTTGTTGTGAGGATCAAATTTAACGCAATCGGCCCCATATAGACATATGGGGCCGATTGCGTTAAAACAAGACAAAAGTCAGAAATGAGACTTAAAGTCTGAGATTTGCATTTGGTTCGCAAAACGCTCCCAACAAAATGACGTGCAAAAGTGACGTTACGATCAAATAGTCGCCCTGTTTAAAGTAAGGAAAAATTATGAAATTGCTAATTGGTTTAGTAAAATGTTAAAAATCGTATGGTATCATTATTTTTATTTTTTTAATTTCGTACTTTAAAAAATCGAAGAGTTTTGAAATTTTGAAGCTTGATATCTTTTGTTTAATATTTTCCATTTCAATGGTTTTTTTTAATTTTCACTTAATTTGGATTTAGGCTATCAACGTGGTCACGGCTTTTGCAGCTTTTCTTATGAAAGTTTGTTAAGCAACCTTATTCCGAAAATTGGTGTAAACATTTTATTAAGTAAGTGACCTTCTAAGACAGGGGAAGATTGACTTGTATAAATTAGACCGCTTCGTGAGGTTTTTGTTCACCAAAAAATATACACTACCTATTATACTTTTTGGTTAAAATTAAATCATAGGATTCCCGCATACTTATGTTCGTGAAGAATTTAAATACTTAGATAAGAAAAGATAAAAGTTAACTGGAAGAAATTCCCTTAAGGTTTAAGATCTAAAAGGTTTAAGTTCTCATTTGTACGTACATGTTGTGTTATGTTTCTCGCTATGTGTTTGTTCAATACTACCTACTTAAGTTAAGCTAACCTAACCCTCTTTCAATTCCACTGGGCTAGCTAGTCGGAGTATAAACTTCATAAGACGACTTGTATTGACATAAATTTCTGCAAAAATCAATGTTTCAAAACAAGAACATAATTTCGACCCTGCGGGCTTTGATTTGTAATCTTTTTGTATACGGGTCGGTTTTGTTTAAATACTTACATTACATAGACGTCCGAGTGCTAATACTGTTCCGGTTGATTTGACGTTAAACTTATTATGAATAGAGATGACACCACTGTGTCGACTATTGAGCATAACATGACGAGCACTAGAACTATTACTTTAGGAATGTATATTGCATCACATCGACATTAAATTATTGCTTCCCCAGGCACAACGACAATTGAAAAACGCTTTAAATTATTTACTGTATTCTCTTGAAATAAATTCGAAATTCAAACTGGTTTAAGCGCCGTTACGGCCGTTATGCGTGTAGAGACTGTCGCTTAATTAGGACGACGGGTCAGGCAAATAGCACGTCCAACCTAAATCTAAGCGGATTGGAAGAGAAACAAGCAACAAGTCTATTTAGCTCAATTTGGTGAGCTAAATACTTAGATTGGGAGTTTTATTTAGATGCGTCGTTAGACTTGATAAAAAAACTTTGAATAACGTCAACTACAACATTTTCTACGTTGCTCAACTTTGCTTGGCTTGAAAAACAGTGATTATCTATCCTAACTGAATATATATTTAATTCCTTATAATGGCCGCCTTTCTCCTATCTCAGTAATAAATAAGATATAAATAGTATGTTATTCAATCAAATACAAACACTGAAAACATTGAAAAAAAAAAATAATCAACCCAGCCGGACTTGAACCTGGCATCGATACGCCTTACCGGGGCTCGATCGCTTTACCAATTAAGCTATGGGTTCAGTTACTGAGTTGACGAAATTCTCAATGCCTTCAATCATCTTTTTGCATTTATTTTTTTACATCGACTTTATAGCAGCCGTAAGCGACATCTAGGTGCTAACTACTAGAGTTAGATACCCTTCCCGCCGACGCTTTTACAAGTGTCACAACGGAAATCATAGATGGCGCTGCTATCAACTCATAATTATTTTACATGATTTTTTTTTTAAAGTGGGGCATTCCACTCATACAATAGTATGTTATTCAATCAAATACAAACACTGAAAACATTGAAAAAAAAAAAAGCGTCGGCGGGAAGGGTATCTAACTCTAGTAGTTAGCACCTAGATGTCGCTTACGGCTGCTATAAAGTCGATGTAAAAAATAAATGCAAAAAGATGATTGAAGGCATTGAGAATTTCGTCAACTCAGTAACTGAACCCATAGCTTAATTGGTAAAGCGATCGAGCCCCGGTAAGGCGTATCGATGCCAGGTTCAAGTCCGGCTGGGTTGATTATTTTTTCAATGTTTTCAGTGTTTGTATTTGATTGAATAACATACTATTGTATGAGTGGAATGCCCCACTTTAAAAAAAAAAAAAAAAAATCATGTAAAATAATTATGAGTTGATAGCAGCGCCATCTATGATTTCCGTTGTGACACTTGTAAAAGCGTCGGCGGGAAGGGTATCTAACTCTAGTAGTTAGCACCTAGATGTCGCTTACGGCTGCTATAAAGTCGATGTAAAAAATAAATGCAAAAAGATGATTGAAGGCATTGAGAATTTCGTCAACTCAGTAACTGAACCCATAGCTTAATTGGTAAAGCGATCGAGCCCCGGTAAGGCGTATCGATGCCAGGTTCAAGTCCGGCTGGGTTGATTATTTTTTCAATGTTTTCAGTGTTTGTATTTGATTGAATAACATACTATTGTATGAGTGGAATGCCCCACTTTAAAAAAAAATCATGTAAAATAATTATGAGTTGATAGCAGCGCCATCTATGATTTCCGTTGTGACACTTGTAAAAGCGTCGGCGGGAAGGGTATCTAACTCTAGTAGTTAGCACCTAGATGTCGCTTACGGCTGCTATAAAGTCGATGTAAAAAATAAATGCAAAAAGATGATTGAAGGCATTGAGAATTTCGTCAACTCAGTAACTGAACCCATAGCTTAATTGGTAAAGCGATCGAGCCCCGGTAAGGCGTATCGATGCCAGGTTCAAGTCCGGCTGGGTTGATTATTTTTTCAATGTTTTCAGTGTTTGTATTTGATTGAATAATATACTATTGTATGAGTGGAATGCCCCACTTTAAAAAAAAATCATGTAAAATAATTATGAGTTGATAGCAGCGCCATCTATGATTTCCGTTGTGACACTTGTAAAAGCGTCGGCGGGAAGGGTATCTAACTCTAGTAGTTAGCACCTAGATGTCGCTTACGGCTGCTATAAAGTCGATGTAAAAAATAAATGCAAAAAGATGATTGAAGGCATTGAGAATTTCGTCAACTCAGTAACTGAACCCATAGCTTAATTGGTAAAGCGATTGAGCCCCGGTAAGGCGTATCGATGCCAGGTTCAACTCCGGCTGGGTTGATTATTTTTTCAATGTTTTCAGTGTTTGTATTTGATTGAATAACATACTATTGTATGAGTGGAATGCCCAACTTTAAAAAAAAAAAAATCATGTAAAATAATTATGAGTTGATAGCAGCGCCATCTATGATTTCCGTTGTGACACTTGTAAAAGCGTCGGCGGGAAGGGTATCTAACTCTAGTAGTTAGCACCTAGATGTCGCTTACGGCTGCTATAAAGTCGATGTAAAAAATAAATGCAAAAAGATGATTGAAGGCATTGAGAATTTCGTCAACTCAGTAACTGAACCCATAGCTTAATTGGTAAAGCGATCGAGCCCCGGTAAGGCGTATCGATGCCAGGTTCAAGTCCGGCTGGGTTGATTATTTTTTCAATGTTTTCAGTGTTTGTATTTGATTGAATAACATACTATTGTATGAGTGGAATGCCCCACTTTAAAAAAAAATCATGTAAAATAATTATGAGTTGATAGCAGCGCCATCTATGATTTCCGTTGTGACACTTGTAAAAGCGTCGGCGGGAAGGGTATCTAACTCTAGTAGTTAGCACCTAGATGTCGCTTACGGCTGCTATAAAGTCGATGTAAAAAATAAATGCAAAAAGATGATTGAAGGCATTGAGAATTTCGTCAACACAGTAACTGAACCCATAGCTTAATTGGTAAAGCGATCGAGCCCCGGTAAGGCGTATCGATGCCAGGTTCAAGTCCGGCTGGGTTGATAATTTTTTCAATGTTTTCAGTGTTTGTATTTGATTGAATAACATACTATTGTATGAGTGGAATGCCCCACTTTAAAAAAAAAATCATGTAAAATAATTATGAGTTGATAGCAGCGCCATCTATGATTTCCGTTGTGACACTTGTAAAAGCGTCGGCGGGAAGGGTATCTAACTCTAGTAGTTAGCACCTAGATGTCGCTTACGGCTGCTATAAAGTCGATGTAAAAAATAAATGCAAAAAGATGATTGAAGGCATTGAGAATTTCGTCAACTCAGTAACTGAACCCATAGCTTAATTGGTAAAGCGATCGAGCCCCGGTAAGGCGTATCGATGCCAGGTTCAAGTCCGGCTGGGTTGATTATTTTTTCAATGTTTTCAGTGTTTGTATTTGATTGAATAACATACTATTGTATGAGTGGAATGCCCCACTTTAAAAAAAAAATCATGTAAAATAATTATGAGTTGATAGCAGCGCCATCTATGATTTCCGTTGTGACACTTGTAAAAGCGTCGGCGGGAAGGGTATCTAACTCTAGTAGTTAGCACCTAGATGTCGCTTACGGCTGCTATAAAGTCGATGTAAAAAATAAATGCAAAAAGATGATTGAAGGCATTGAGAATTTCGTCAACTCAGTAACTGAACCCATAGCTTAATTGGTAAAGCGATCGAGCCCCGGTAAGGCGTATCGATGCCAGGTTCAAGTCCGGCTGGGTTGATTATTTTTTCAATGTTTTCAGTGTTTGTATTTGATTGAATAACATACTATTGTATGAGTGGAATGCCCCACTTTAAAAAAAAAATCATGTAAAATAATTAGAAGATATAAATAGCTGTTTGGTGAAGAACACCACGTCTTTCAAGTCAGGCAAAGTTGAGCATCGTAGGCAATGTTGTAGCAGTTGACGGTACCTATCATAATAATGTCGTTTTTAGGGTTCCGTAGCCAAGTGGCAAAAAGGGAACCCTTATAGTTTCGTCATGTCCGTCAGTCCGTCCGTCCGTAGGTATGTCATAGCCATTTTACTCGGAAACTGCTTATAGTTCCCGTGTAAATTTTATTAATATACGTCTTAACGTATATTAATAAAATTTAGACGTAAGGTGTATTTTACTTGCCGCTATTTAGTTACGTAGTTAAATTGTAGAAACAAATATTTTTAGGGGAGCGCTCCATACATGAAACTAAATTTCAACCTTATATTAACATGTTGCACATCAATCGATAGGTCTTTAAAAATAATATCGCGGTTTATTTGAACATTTTGTGATTATTTTTAGAAATAATGCTTCGAAAATCAGAAAAATTGTGCCCCCTGTTACTTTTGAACAGCGAGTCCAAGAAATTTGAATTTTTTTGAAAAGATGCGTCTTGTCACATACTTTATACGAAAATTATTTTAAACATTATTGGTTCAGCATTTTTTGGGTTATCACCAAAAAACTTCTTCCATAGGCATCAGATACGGCCTTTGGCATTAGTCTGGTACTTATTCCATTGAAGCTACGGAACCCTTCATTATGCGTGGTCCGACACGCACTTGGCCGGTTTTTTATTAAGGTATCAACGTCAGAGTCCCTTGTCGGTGTCAGTCACATGTCATATTTAAACTTAAGTTATTTAACAATAAAGGTCACAGACGGGTGTCATTTATTGCGCATTAGTGTGTCGAGCACTGAGACGTTTACGTATATATAACAAAGTCGCAAGAGAGGTATGGGTGCTGCGAATGTCATCTCGCTATGTGTGGTAGGTAAACATCGGTATCAACGTTCAAATTTCGTGGCAATGTACGGTTGGCAGAAAAATAAATACAAACAAATCACTTAGTATTTTTAACCTTTATTTTGTATATGTAAATAAAAAAGCCCCTAAATAGTACATTTCCTAATTAGGGTGGTAAAACAAAGAAAGGCCGCGCAATCGCAATTGTTGCGGCCCAAGCTGCAAGCGAGGGACGTAATTATGCGATCGAGGGCTTTCTTTATTACCTCCCGTGTTGGAAAAATATGTGCACATTTGGCCAGAAAGCGGCTCTATCCGTACGCGTAGCGTGCGGAAAAAGCCACTTTATGTCCAGGTGTGGCATACAATATTTTACGAGTTAGAATAGATCACTAAAATTTGTTCCATAGATTTTGCTGTCAATCTTTGACGTCTGTAAGAATATATCCATTTTAAATGACTAAAAGATCTTTTCACGCTGACTGAGGTAATAGGAAGGTATGTCAAGCATTGAAAATTTTGCACACAGTTTTTATTTACACTTTCTGGTATTTCAGCCTCGTTGTTTTTAGATAGTTGGTTAATTATTTGTACAGTCTTATAACCAGGATTTTTCTTTAATACACTTTTTAATTTAAAATAAACTTTTCTGGCATTTTGATGTAACCTTAACGTTGATATTTTTTTTTGCAAACCATGAACAATGTTTAATGATTCTGCTAGACTCAGTTTTGGATCCTCCAATAATTTTATTGACTTAGCAATTATACTAAAGTGTGTATCGACGAATAGTAACTCAGTTTTTAAATTCCGGTTACGGAAATTTTTTTTTGCTTTAGAAATTGCACTCGCTTCACGCGGATTTAAGGCATCGATGACAGATTTGATTTTAACATAATGCATGTGATAATATGAGGCAGCATTTAACCATGTTCCCCATCTTGTTATCACGGGTCGGGGTGGTAGAGGAATATTTACACACATTTGATGAAATAAATTTGTCCTTGAAGGAGCGTTACGAAATATTTTTTTGATACAGTCAATCAAACTGTTTATGGTCGGGTAAAGACTTCTAATTATCTCTGCGACTCGATTACATCCATGTGCTATGCATGTTACATGAGTCATATTTTTATATTTCTGAACAAGGTTTTTAGCTGCTTTTACCATGTAGGAACCGGCATCCGTTATAAAAAATAATAATTTATCCATGTTTTTTTTGTATTCATCGCCCCAAAGATCTTCAAGGGTTTCCTCAACGAGTTTGGTTATTGTCGAATGGTTAGTCGCCTCCAATACCTTAGAAGGAAATAAATGTGGCTGGGTACTAGTTCCATCTAGAGCTCCGATCAAAATATTTGCCACTTTTTTTCCCACGGAATCTGATGTTTCATCAACACTGAGGTAAATCATTTTATTTTGTAATTTCTCTTTCAATTCATTTTTTTTCTTTTCATATAATTCAGGTAAGCATTTTACTCGTATTTTTGTTTCACTCGGCACAGTAATATCGTTTCCATATTTATGATTTAAAAGGTTTTCTACAAAATTTCTAAATTTAGGATTGTCTAATTTTGACCACGGTATATTCGAACAAATCATAAACTCTGTTAAATCTTTATTAAATTTTTCTTGTGCATTATTTTTATGAATTTTGTTGTGTAAATCTGTTTTTAAATGGCGGTCGATACTAGATTTAGAGGGAAATAATTTCGAATTACACAATTTGCAATATACGATATCGTCTTTAATTTCGAAATCAGCATTATCTCGTATTATATCCTGTAAATGGCAGCGTGAATCAGATAATTTATCTTGATGAGATTTTGATTTCAAATGTTTCTCTATATTGTACCTTTTCTTTTTTATATTCATTTCGCAAATAGTACAGCAAGCACCTTCGTTAGTGAATATAAAATCAGTATACTGCGTCAAATCCATTTTCTCAAGTCTGATAGGGAGTTGGGTAAAGATTTATCAATGCTAAATTGTAGTTGTAAGTGTTTTTAAGAACTATTATCGTTGAAGATTTTACCACATATTATTTTGCATGACAATTAAATTGACATTTGTTGCCTATTTGGCATTTAGAATTTTTTTTACAAATGGATAATGAAATGAGTATTGAGGTTCTATGACGTATTAAGAATATAAACCTCTTTAAATATATGTACAGTTTACCAAAGTACGATTAAGAATAAAAATAAATTAAATGTTATTTATTACTAATAAATAAAACAATGATACCTATGTATTTCTTTTTTTGCGACCCTTACCAAGTGCCACGAAATTTGAACGTTGATACCGATGTTTAGTGGTAGGGCACAGCTAAGCTAATGTCATCTCGCTAAAATCGGGAGCAAAGCCCGACTGGGGAAGTACCTCCACCTTACAGAAAACCACAGCCACATAGCACTAGACCCAGTAGGTTATGTTATGACTACATATTGTTGTGTTCCTGTTGGTGAGTAAGGTTGCCAAAGAGCTCAAAGAGGACCCAGTGTCTTGACGACGAGTGACTTTTTGTTCCTTTTGTCGTCGACAGAGTGAAGGCAACGCGCATGTGACACCTCTGCAGTTTCAGGCGTCCATAGGCTACGGTAGCTGCTTACCATCAGGTGGGTCTTGGTATAAAAAAACAGAAGCTTGCAAACAACACGCCGGATCTTCCGACTTGATTTCATCTACCCACGATGGACATTTTGAAAGCCTCTAATTAGTGAAAATTCAATCACTAGAATTGTAATATTTGACATTTCTGTTGTAAGTAAAATTGTTTAATGTAAGTAGCAAAAACTTACTTTAGGAATTTTAAACTCATCAATATTTGGTTTATCTACCTAAATACTCGTTATATCGTAAAATAATCTTTAAATGTGGACGTGTGTAGTGAAAGGGCCCACTTTGTCGACTTACATGGACACTTAATTTTTTACAAATACAAATACAAAATTATTTATTTGCATGAATACGGTACAATAAAATTACAGATCTTAAAATTTAAAATAGGTCCATCATATTCAACCTGCATGCAGGTGTGCAAATAGTACATGCAATGTGCTGCTGAGAGCATCGCTTACTTACTAAATACAATATTTACAGTACTTATTCTACCTAATTATAATTTGTAAAGTATTCCTTAATAATATAAAAACACTTTTCTTGCAACCAGTTTATCAACTTAATTTTAAACGATTTATTTTCTAATTTAATTTCGTCAGGTAAATTGTTATACAGGGTTATGCATGTAAATTGTTATACACATGTATAACAATTTGTTATAACATTATAACCAGTGATCGGAATTGGTAGTGCCATTTCGCGGGACTTCGGTGCGTAAGCTTAGTATGGATATAGTTTTTAACCCCAGGATTTGATATGAAAATTTTAAAGTTTGTGTTTGGTTATAAAAATGTTTTTAAGAACCGCGGGCCTAACGTATGAAAAATGTGGTTTCAATAAGATATTGGACGTCAAAAGAAATAGATTGACAGTAGAAAATATTGAAAAAATATGGTATGCTACTATAATTTCAAAGAAAGTAATAATTTAATTATGTTCATTTAATATAATGATTCTGATGTTTCGTGTTTTATTTTATGATTGTATTATTGTTAAACGAAAGTATTTATAATTAATTTTTTTTTTAATTTTGCGTTTTGAAGAAAATTTTCTGTGAGAAATACGAGTCGAAGAATCTCAAGTCTTATCCAAGTTATGTACAATGTTTAAGGTCATTCACCCGAAATGGCACTACCTATTCCGATCACTGATTATAACAAACAGTTTTTCTCATAAATGTAACAACGGCAAGGAGGACAGTTCAGTAGATTTTTGTATTGTGCCCTCGTATGTTTCGTACTTGTCTCACAACGGTATGTAAAATAGTTAGGATTCTCCTTAACAAATAGGCAGGCTTCCTTTACATATACGAGTAGACACGGGAGTGGTAATATTTTAAATTTCCTGAACAGAGGCTCGCAAGTGTCCACAAACAAACCAAGTATTTTCTAAAGCTCGGATACATCTTTTTTGTACTAGAAAGGCTCGCTCTATATTTGTGGAATTCCCCCAAAGAATTAAACCATAACCTAGCACTACACGATACGTATCCATGATACGCCAACGTCGCCGCTTCTAATGAGACTGTTTGTCTCAGTCGTTTTAGAGCAAATACAAACTTGTTCGATTTCTTACAAATGTGGCCTACGTGATGTTTCCAATTCAAATGCTTGTCAATATTAAATCCTAAAAATGTACAATTGTCTACTAACTCTACTTTGGTGTTACCATATTTAATGTCTAAAGATAATGGCTTTTCAGCTATGTTGATTTGCAGTTTATTTCTTTTTCCCAATATACCTAATAGTACCTAATATTGTCATGATTTTTTATGTCAGACCTGGAAAAAAGGTCCAACTAAGGCGATTATCAGACTGGCACCGCAACCGGATGCAGCGACGGTGTGCAAGCGTGACAGCGCTATACACATGCAGAGCGCTCTCTCGCTCACGCACCGGCGCCGTATGCGAAAACCGCAGCAGTATGAAACCCGCCTTAGTATGTAAGAAAGCGGCTGAAGTATTTTCTCTGACTATTCTCCCGTAACGAAGACCAATTAACACGTTAAATCAATATTTAAATACTAATTTATGTATGTATGTAAACACTTTATTGTACATAAAAAAGAAACAAAACAAACAACAATAATTTAAAGTGGAAGAAGGTATTGAAACACCCAAATCTTTACAAAAACCATTAATAAAAAACTTAAATAACATCATAATTATTAAGAATATCAAACTAAAACTAAAACTACAATTTAATAAAATATGTAAAGCCAGCCATTTTTGTTTTTAGTTTTAGTCTTATGTATTGGCAGGTACTTTACAGTGTCATGCTTCCATGTCGTCCGAAACTTGGCATCCCAGCCAAGTTCCGAGACTTAACTAATAAAAAAAGTATGGCACAACGGCACAGTTTCGGCAACTTCGCAACCGCTGTGATGGCGAGTCTGGCAGCCGGATTCTGGGAGCTATATGTAGACGAATATTTAACCGGTAGCCGTAGGCGATTGCGGCGACGGTGTAATAACGCTCTTGTGGTAATGGACGTGGCGCGTAGGGAAATGATACACGCAACGGTCGGAATATAAGTGTAATTGTCTAGAAAACATACGGTGCTTTTATAGGTAAACTCAATCCTTTGTTCTCGTCGTGTGTCCAAAGTACAAGGTTAGAGAAAATAGAATATTGTTTAAATGTTGACAATATCAAGTTACATGGTATCATATTACATTAGGAAAATTAACAATTAATTTATTATTGATTCGTGCTGGGTGGTCTCAGCTGTTGTGAGTCATCCTATACATACATACTACACTCTGATAATCTCGCATCGCTTAAAGTATGATTCACGCTGTAACATTCCGCGTTCTACACGACACTTCTGACACTTCATTTTGTATAGAAAGTCCATCCTCGGAGGTCACGGGATGATTCCTATACAAAATGATGTGTCGTGTGGGATGCGGTACGTTACAACGTAACTTGGAGAATTTAATCTGGGAGTATACACAGCGCATTTTGAGTAATATATTTGTATATTACGAGGTTCATAATATATTTGTATAGATATGAACTAGTTCATGTCTAGTATTTTTATATCAAAGGCTCGAAGGCAGAGCATCAAGGCACGTGAAAGTCTTCACTGAGATCCTTGTAGGGCCAAAGGTCTGAAGCGTCACCAGATGCCTATTTATTCCGTAATTATATATAGATGCACGTAAATAAGTATTGTACAGTAATAAGCACCTATTTTATATACCTACATATATTGGTTTGCTTATAGGTCGCAGTAGGATCAGGGTAATAAATGTAGTACAGTCGCCATCAGATATATCGGAGCGGCCATGGTATTCATCAATATCTGGACATGCACTTTATCGCATTGACAATAGAGACGTTGTTCAGATATTTGTGACCACCTTGGCAGCTCCGTTATATCTGATGGCGACTGTACATACTTATGTAACTTAAACCAAAGTACTACAGTAGTACTTTAAAGCAATAGTTAACTTCCAATACGTATATTAATAAATGAATAAAACAATTTATTGGCAGAAAACAAGATACATAACAAAAAAAAACTAAGCTTTACCTATAAATTAAAACTAAAATTAAAAATAAATGCTAATTAAAGTAAAACTTAACTAAAAACTAAAACTAAATAAAACCTAAAAAATATCAAAAAAATTAGGTGCCCGCGGCATGGTGCCAAGGATGCTGGCAGCATTTCCCCGCTGTATTGCAATGCTGATGCGTTGCGCGAGGAAGCTGCCAGCTCGTCGGTCACCAGTAGAGTCGATCAATCTTTTCGACAACTCTTTGAAAAGTTGACGAGCGCTGGGACCCCACGGACCAAGGGTCTCGACTCCGAACGGCATGAAAAAGTAAGCGGAGCCGAGTCCCCGGTATTTAGAGATCTTTAGTTTTTCGGCCGCTTTAGCCGCCGCACCTACTTGCTTACTTGTCCCGATAATGTGGGAAGGGGCCAGTGTGTCCACGCAAGTAGCGTCCCACACTAGAACCCTTCCCACACTCCAGGGAATGAGGGACATGCCGTCCGGTCTCTTGCCGTCGTCCCTGGCTATGCCAGTTGGTTCCATTAAGGTGGGGACGTTGACGGTAGCAAGAGACCGGCGGATAATATCATTCAGTGCGGCGTGTCTAGAAAAGCGGCCGGCACTTTTCTGACATGAAAGCCCGTGGTGTCCCAGCTCGTCAACCTCGCTGCCGCAGGGGCACCTGTGTGGAGCACAGATATGGACCCCAAGTCGAAGACATGTGGCCAGGCGAAGGGTGTCTGGGTCGAGGAAGGTGCCAATGTTTGGCGACGGATAAGCCCTGAGCCAATCACCGGACTCCCTCGCCCCCGACGCTAGTAATCTGGCCCGTTCTGAGCCAGTGCTTCGGCTCAGGAGGGAATTGAACGAAATTTCGCATATTGTATCATCCCAGCTCCGCTGACAATTTGGATGTGAAGGGTAATCCTTGCTCGGGCAAGCAATTGACCACGCTTTTCTGGCCTCGACCAAACCCGCAGTCTCATAGTTTGAGGGAAGATCCCGTAAGATTTTACCTATGAGACTAGCAGAGCTGTGGATGGAAGACAGAAAAGCTGGTAAGGCCACACTAGAAATTTTTCGGATCCCTAGCCCACCATGTCTGATGGGTAGGGATGCTTGAGTCCAAGACTGGTCGCTGAGCTGAATGTTTAAAATGGATTCTAATGTAGATCATATAAGGTCATCTAAAGGTGATAGAAAGTTTGTAAATTTCCAAAAAGGGCTACAGCGAAGAACATATGTTAATTTAGGGACGAAAAGGCAAAATTTGAGGACGGATATTGCGTAATGGGGGCTTATTTCAAGTAGACGGTCTGAATAGTTTTTGAATTTAGAAATGGAATTTTGAATGAAGTCAGAAAAGGAGTCTTCGAGAACGGGGGACCCTAGAAGGTAAAGAGAGTTGTTATTTACTATTTTAATGTTAGGCGTCAGTGTATTGAATTTTTGTTGAATTTCATCATAATTTGGACAGGAACTTGGCATGTATAACTCACATTTATTGAAATTTAACTCTAGGCCGATGTCTTTAAATTCTGTTTTAATTATTGCAAGATCAGATAAAACTGTGTCTACATTACCTCCTAGGGTTCCGTCGTCCAAATACCAAACATTAAATTTAGATTTCAATTTTTTTATAACAGGATTAATCGCTAAAGAGAAAATTGCAGGCCCGAGAGGATCGCCCTGCTGACAGCCTACTTCGGATGATAAGACGTTTTCTCGGTACAATAATTTAGTGGGATCGGCGTATGAGAGAAGAAGGTAATTGTAGATTTCAGGAATAATGTGTTTTGTTTCAGTTAGTAGGGTGTCCCTATTTACCGAATTAAACGCGTTTTTCACGTCAATTTTGATTAACACTTCGGACGTCGTATTAGTCAGGAAGGTGCGTAGGGAGTGTACGGCTGCTTCGCAACCACCTTTGGTGCCAAAGCCTAGTTGTATGGGTTCGAACTGAGTTTGTAGTTTTGTTTTGATGTGTCGCACTGCTATTTTGGATGCAAGACGCCGAAGTGTTGTACCAACGGCTACTGGTCTTACCCCTCCATCTTTCTTAGTTAAGGCGATAAGGTTGGCACCGAAAAGGACGGGGACTATATCGGAGTTGATGTTGCCAGAATACATTTTGTTTACTAATTTTGTGATTGAATTTAGGAGCTGTTCACTGGCTGATGCCAGCAGCCTCCTGCTGGTGATCCAGCAGAGATCGAAATTAGGTCTTTAAGGTGTTGCGGTGAGATTCCGTCCAACCCAGCCGCGGAGCCGGTTTTAAAAGAAATAATCGCGTCAAGGGTGTCTTTATTATCGATTGTTAAACATACCTGTGTAGCCGTTGGTGGATCCAGGAAGTAGGGAGTTGAAGGAGCTGGTGGATGTTTAGACTGCAGGGACAAGTGAGTTTCTGGGGTATCTGGTGACAACGTTTCGCTTGTGAAAAGGAGACGGGCAGCGCCTTTTAAATCTCCATCGCTAATTTTTGTTTCTATGTACTTGCGGCGATTAAAGGATTCACTGTCTCGTTTACTCGCTGCAGAAAAAGGACATGTCGAATTAGAACAGTTATTCTTAATTTTCTGTGTCAGAGAGATGGAAGAATTGTCGTTATCAACGTGGAGTGTGCGATAGGAAAAAAGAAGGAGGTTTTGCCAGTCAATAGTGTTATTGTGCTCTATACATTTTTCGATGAGGTTGGACAGATGAGTGGCGACGGTGATTCTAGCACCACGAGGAATTCGTTTGACTATTTGTATAGTATGTTTTAAGTTGCTGAGGTGAAGATGGAATGGAATGACTGGATCGTTGGTGACCTGCAGAGGTACAGGGGTAGGGATGTGAGGTCTACTGGCTGTAGGTGCGACATTTTGGCTTTGACAATTTCTATGTGATTTAGTAAAATGAATATTCAGCGCCCTTACAGATTTAAATTCTCTTTGACACTGGCTACATGTGTGATTTGGCGATGTGTTGTCACCAGGCTGAGAAGAGGATTGCATCCACACTTACAATAACTTACCTTAGAAAACTTAAAATACAATATTTAACAAACTTAATATAAATACTATGGTTAATATAAACCTACCTAGAAACGAAAAATAGTAAAATATACAATATTATAAATGTTCTTTTGGCCTATTCGCGGGCGGGACGTCCGCGCGGGCGATATGGGCGAGCCGAAGATACAGATGAACCAGTATTGCACAATCCACGTAGAAGTCTTTCAAAATTCAATAATCAAAATTTGGAGACACGGAGTATAAGTAATCTAAATAAAAACACAGCATAAACACTTGAAAACAAATAATTGTGTAGAAATATTGGTATTTTTCTTCAAAATGACATTCTTGTCAAAACTGTCGGGCCGCGACGGCGCTTCTCTTTGGGCTAGGCCTGCCGGTTGCAGCCTTCACGCAGGAGAAACATTTACTGCAGAATCCCGAAAATGCGTACTTTTATTTCATTGCCAGATTGTACTGCTTAATAGTATGAAAAAAAAAATTTTTTTTGATGAAAAAGATTTCTGTATAATTAATGAATTAATTCCTTTATTCAGGCAGATGCCCATACTAAAACTACACGACGGTTTATCATATTTACATAACAATTAAATTAAATTACAATATTACAATTACAAACACATTATAAATTATCAAAAAATCCCGGCCGGCCGGCCGTTTTTATGAACCGGTCTCTGAATACGGACACCCTACAGAAAATATTACCAAGTAGTTATTGGTAAATTTTGAAGTAGCTCAGCCCGGTTTGTTGGTAAGTTCAAGCGAATTCCCCACTAACTGAATATAAATAGCTATTCGAGATAACTCGGAGCTGGTTGAAAATTGATAGACGACTCACAACTTTAAGAAAAATATGGCAGTTTCTCGCCGCTATCTAACTTTCTACTATCCATACTAAACTTAAATATTAATGTAACAGTTGCGAGAGTGTTTATGTTAGCACGTTTGCCTAACTAATTTCGTAAAAGCAAAAACGGCTCAATTCATCCTCATAGCGTTTGTCCTGGCTTGGGGTCCGCTTGACAACCTTATCCCATGAAATGGCGTAGGCACTAGTTTTTTACGAAAGCGACTGCCATCTAACCTTTTAACCTAGAGGGAAAACTAGGCCGATCGGGAGTAGGTCCGGTTTCTTTACGATGTTTTCCTTCACCGAGAAGCGGCTGGTAAATATCAAATGTTATTCCGTACCTACATAAGATCCGAAATACTCAGTGGTACGGGCCGTGGTTTGAACCCGAGACCTCCGGAAAACAACGGAAACAAAAGCGGCTCAATTAATATGGATAATATAACTCGGTTTCAAACGGCTATGCTAATTTACAGGAAAAAAGTCTACAGGTCACGAAAAAGGGAAACCCAAATTAGCTCTGGTTTCCGTACTTAAGTTTTTGACGTGTTGGCGACACCAATTAGTGATTATTATATGAAATTGTAATAAACGAGTTTCAAGCAAACGAAGTCGCGGACAAAATGTAGTATGAAAACCAGTATGATAGTCACGTACGTAAGATAGCATGCCATTTGAGATGTTTTATAGGACTCTACTATGCAGTTTCAGTTTCAGTCGATGTTGCCCAGGATATTTGGCATCTCAAAATTCAACTTTTCTATATCATTTCATGGATATTTTATGTGCACCAAAATTTTACTCGGGAACACAAAACTTTAAAATAGCTTACCAACTGAAATTCGTAACTCAGTGACACTAAACATTTTTAAGAAAAAGCTAAAGCGAAGTTTTCTTAATTAAGTAGAGACATACTATACGTAAACATTCAATATGTGTGCATGCAATTTGGAACTTAAATTCTTATGTATGTATGTAGATTAATAAGTTAATTAAATGTAATTTTCATATAAGTGAAGTTTGTATATCTTATTTTTGAAAATAAAGTATCTTAAACCTAAAGACGAATTAATAAAAACCGGCCAAGGGTGATTCTGGTTGCGTACTATCACATATAGGTACATACTTTTTTTTCAAGACTTATAGTTCAGAGGTCTCAGGGTCATATCACTGAGATGTCGAACGTTATGTTCTTACAATATATCATTTGATATTTATCAGTCACTTTTCGGTAAAGGAAAACATCGTGAGGAAAACAGTTCAAATACCAATAAAGCCTAGTTTCTCTCCGGGCCAGAAAGTCAAATGGCATGCAGTCGCTTTCAAAAAAAACTAGTGCCTCGTGGGATTTCGTTACCCAGTGGACCCCAGTCTCGAGTAACTCGTGGCAAAAATCTGAGAGGGATTTGTGACTACGGAATCATAAAACAAGAGAAAAGCAATGTAACAGTTTTATTGCTTTTCTAAATTACCCATTACAAAATATGCTGAGAGTTTTAAACTGTTTGCTTTTAACTAAGAACTATCTGAAGCTGAAGTTTGATAATATAAAACTTTGCCTGATGGATAGGAAAGTAACTTAATACTAAGAAGTCTTAAATTAGCAGCGTGGTTTTTGCATCTCATTTTGAGTTTTTTTTAAACCATGACGGTGCCAAGCAAGCATACGGCCCGCCTGATTTTAAGCAGGTACCGTAGCCTGCAACTCCAGAGGTGTCACATCCGCGTTACTGATTATTTTATATTAAGGAGGATTTACTGTGTAGACGGCTAAAGGGACAAGAGGGTTTTCCGTCGTCAACACACTGCATCCTCTTTGAACTCTCGGGCAACCTTACTCACCGGCAGGAACATATGGACTAAGAGCTGGCAACGTCAGATATGATACAATAATGAGAGCAACAAAACCCGTCTGGTTAGATTGCTATACTATCCTTATTGCTAGATCCGGGCATCGGACAGCTTTTAAGGTGGAGGTCAGAGTGACAGACTAGCAAATTTTTTGAATTAGAAAATAGTAATACCAAAATAAGTAAAAACTACCAAAGTTGTCTCAGTTATCTTAGGCCTATATTTTAACATAAGAACAAAAAAATTGCGTATTATTACGGAAACAAAACTGTAGGCGACAAAGTATGAATTACATTATACGTCGTTTGGCACTACTTTTCCCCCAACAGAACCTTTTGACAATGATATAATCGATTTATTAATATAATTTCTCGTAATATTGCATTAAACCCAGAAAACTCTAGGATTTGTTTTCTTGAAGTGGTTTGCATTCTTTGACCTCCACCACTTTACAGCTGCCAGATATCCAAATCTAGAAATAAGCATTGTACTTATAGCAAACTGACTAGAGGGGTTCCGTTGCTCTCATTATTTTGTCTCTCCGTCTTAAGTAGGATTTAATGCAATTTGGCTGTACCTTTTAAAGAAACAGCCCAACTGAGGAAGTACCTCCACCTTAAAACCTGACCGCAAGGTCAAATTCGCGCTTGAAACGTCGGAGATCATTTTCATGTTTATTTCTTTTCTTTATATTAGACTCTGTACCATATACTGTTCGGATTTGACATACATATATGTACGATCCTTTTTTTGCGATGGCGGTGATCTTTGAAGCCTGATTTTAAATTATTTGGCAAAACATGATTCAACTGTCTCTAAAACACAGCAACAAAAAACAATACAGTCGCCATCAGCTAATTGGAGCGGCCAAGGTGGTCGCAAATACATATCTGAATAACGCCTCTGTTATCAAGACGATAAAGTCCATGTTCAGATATTTTTGGTTACCTTGGCTATTCTGATATATTTGATGGCGACTGTAGGTACAAAACATTTTGAAATTGCGTTCCCGGCTTACACATTAGCCACCATTAACTAATACTATGCCTGCTCAGTTTATAAATCTATTGCCTCACGAGTAATCTTTCGAGGATAAATATTTAGCCTACATTTTAACCTTTTAATACCACGCATTTAACAACTCGTACAAATTAAAATTACAAAGGCATTGTTCAATTAATTATAGCTAGACGCAATTTTTTGTAAGCGTTGGGTATTTATTTTAATAAATTCGGGTTAGAAATAGTTGGGATACTGAGCGTAAGGGTGGTTGAGATTTTTATATTGTGGATGGTGGAGCGTACTCCTATAAACTACAAAACTATCGGGAATCAGTGTCGCATTTTGACGAATGGACGAAACCATACTTCGCCTAATGACGTTATCAACATGGTTACCATGTGATTTGAAAAGTAGGAAATCCACCTAAAATATGCTTTGACATGTAGGTAAACATGTGTGGTATCATGCTGGATGTTATTATTACAATAATTAGGTATGTACGTATGGAGATTTAGGAGATTATTAACTAGGTACTTGCTCTTGGAATGATTATGCTGAGTCGGGAACATTTCGTGACATCACCTAATTAAGTTTTAAATTTATTATATGTATATGTTTTATTTCAGGCAACTTCAATTAGGAACATGCATGATTTTTTTGGAAGACGTCATTCTATCCTTCTATCTGATGATAGCCCTGAAACGTCAAAAATGTGAAAGGCATCTGCGCCGCGCGTCAAAACGCCCCACATACAAAAAGTGTGAGGTTTGTGACGTCACCGACCTCAAAGTTGCAGAAAACTGTTTGGAAGGAACAAGTTTTTTTGGAAGATTTTTGTAATTTTAGGCACGAAAAAATACGTTTAGCTATATAGTTGTCGTACATTTTTTTTCTTGTTAGAACATAAGTAATCAAACTGAGGTTTCGAAAATACATTTGAGGTGTAAAAAAACCGGCCAAGTGCGAGTCGGACTCGCGCACCGTGGGTTCCGTACAAACCTGTAGGTATATTAGTAAAAGTTCACCCATTGCATTGACATAGAAAATTGATTTTGTTACAGCTTATACCTGAGTATGAATTTCAATTTAATACCTCTACGCGTTTACGAGGAAAAACGTAGGAAGGTTTAAAATTTAAAAAAATATTTTTTGGAGGATTTTACTAAAAATGTCTACTTTTCGTATTTTTTCCTTTGTCTGTGCTATATGAAGTTTCTTCTTGCCAAGTTTCAAGTTTCTGAGTTTACGGGATGTACCCTTTAGGTTTTGAGTTTCTTGCGAATACTCAGTTTCAAAATATGCGACTTAAATTGCTATTTCTTTTGATTGCGTTGACATAAGAGTTTGGTTTTGCTACATCTGAAAGGTCTTATAACCCTGAGTATTTGACATGAATTTCAATTTAATACCTCCACGCATTTACGAGGAAAAAGGTAGTAAGTTTAAAATTAAAAAAAAAATTTTTTTGTATGATTTTACTAAAAATGTCTACTGTGGAGAGTATCCACAATGAATACTCCGAAATATAATATAGATGTTTATTCTCTTTTTTTATCATTAGCTCGTAACATGGAAATCGACTATCTGTTTAGGCTGTCCCTTGGAGGAGTCATAGAACGTTGGAATTCCTAAAATAATCCTTTAAATAATACCGTGCCAGACAGTGATCGAGACGAGAGGTTGTAAAGGTAGACAACCTTTACATATCTCGCCTCCTCGGGTGTAAGGGGCAGCCTACACTTACAAACACTACGCCCTATCCTAATCTACCCTGACTAAGAGTTTCCCTACCTATGCTTAGGACCCCTACAGAGTTGAAAATTTCCTAACACCCCTTTCTAGAGCCAGCCTTATGTATAAGGTAGTCAGCGTCAAAATGGCAAATGAGAAGTGAGCCTATGGCCTTAAGTTCTCTCAAATTGCCTAGACGGGGGCTAAGTCAGGTTTGAAAACCTGCTAAAACGCCCCTGACTCTGGCTTTACGAACTAACCCTCTTTTAATTTCCTGACAGCTATTGTCTATGTCCGTGTCTATGACACTTGACATTAATGAAATTGATAGATGTCAGAAAATTTTATCTATCTTATATTGATTCAACAGCACAAAAAATATTTTATTGAACAGAAACATTTCGATATGAATAACATGAAAACATCGAAAGAAAATATCATTCTTGCGCAGCAGTAGGCGTTGGCGTTGAAGTAATGGCTGCCTATGGCCATCAGTCTTCCCGCCGCGCCAGTTCTGCCGGGCTTCTATTGGAAACCAGATTGCTCAGTGCCGTTGCATGGAGAGATGCTGCAGAACAGCATAAGTGTGTCATCTAGGTCCTTTTTTCTTGTTGTTACATGCAAGCAAATGAAAAATATATATCCTACTCTTCAGGGCCGCAAGGAACTTAGCCGGGCATTCGTAAAATATTACCTTAGAATCTTACAATTGTGATTTACAAATAAATATATTTACATTTAGTTGAGTTTTATTTACAGTAAATATATCACTCTTATAACTTATTCTTAATATAAACAAATAGGTAATTATTAATAAGGTTATAAGTTACTTCGCATAAGTACAATTATATTATTGTGCAAACAAAATGCATAAGGTTATTTATATACCTTGCTGGCACATCTTAGGTCTCTATGCTATAATTTATATAGACATTATATACAGTTCAGTTACCTATGAGCTTATACAATGGCACCTATGATATTAAAATGTGAATGATTAAATAATTAGATTCTTATGATTGAATAATTAATACAATTAATCAAATTTTAGAGTTATATTTTCATTGTTCCAGAGAAATAGTATTTGGAGTGTGTAGTTAAATACTGCTCCTCCAAAAATTATACTATCATTTATTGAGCCTATCGGATTAAGGGGGGCGTCACTAATTGTTCTCAATAATGAATTACTGATATGATTATATTTTAAATGGAACTTCTCTACGATTGATGAACTAATACAGGTTGCTGCTGCACCTGCATTTAATAAAGTTAAAAGGTTTTGGTTAAAAAAAATTGATTAATATATATCCTGTCAATATTGATGAGTTGCCTGTATCACGTTCAGCGGCGCGGAGCTCCGTTGCCTCGTCGCTGGTCGTAGTTTGGGTGATTTTCATAGCTTCTATTCTGCCCTGGTGTAAATGCTTTTGGAGACGGTCCATACTCTTGCTGGCGTGTTTGTCTTCTTGAATCGTAGTAGTAGTTTCTATATTGTGGTTGTCGCTGCGGTCTTTGTCTGAAATCATAACGGGGCTGGGTACCACGAACAGGTGTACTGTTTGGGTCGGTTACAATTGGAGTGGACGCTGCTGCCGGCACAATTTGGGGTGGAACAGGCGTGTTAACCGCTGAGGTTGGGGTTCCCGATGAACCTGGCATTACAGTATTCTGGAAAGAAGTGAATGACGGCAACAATTGAGGCATTATTAGTTGCTCAGGCGTCGTGGTTGTGAGAGGCTCCGTGAGCGGTATATTTAATTGCGGGGTTTTCTCCGTTTCAAAAATATCCACATATTGCCATATTGCATTGCGTAAGTCCTCTTTTGTCTTCACTTGCATAGCCGCGAAATACATTTTATATTTGTCTAGGAGGTTGCGCTGAAAATGTTTTATAAATGCTTCATCTATACCAGCGGCTTTTGCGGCTAGCGTATCTAGTACATAGTAATAATCCAGAGGTGATTCTTGTGAAGTATGGGTTCTATAGTAAAACGTCTGCGCATAATTAACACGAGATGGAAAATCTTTTTTGAGTTTCTAAAAGAAATCCTCTAAGGATGTGAATGCGTTAAAATTCGCTTTATAGAATTGTAAAGCAGGTCCACTTAGATAGGCTGCTACTGCAAATTTATTTTGTTCCTCTTTGTATTTTTTTATTTGAGAAACGATTTTGAATTGGATAATAAAATCCTCTACATCGGTCAATCCGTTAAACTTGTCCGACGCCATTTGTGTTATTTTTGCATAGATATTCTATAAAAATAAGTGTTCACAGTAAATACAGTCAATGGGTGATGAGATTATGAGACGAAAAAGAAAAATATCACCCAAGGGATCCTTTTGGTGTAACTACTCGTAACTGGGGTATCTATACGTGCGTATAGCTCTTCTGGTATAACACTCGTTTTACTTTTGCGAGATTTCCGGGGCTCGGTCCTTAATTCAAGGCGCCACTGTACATCCACCACTTGTTGAGAGTATCCACAATGAGTACTCCGAAATATAATATAGATGTTTATTCTCTTTTTTTATCATTAGCTAGTAACATGGAAATCGACTATCTGTTTAGGCTGTCCCTTTGAGACTCCCTGAAAGAATCCCAATCGTCTGACATAGAACGTTGGAATTCCTAATTTAAATAATACCGTGCCAGACAGTGATCGAGACGAGAGGTTGTAAAGGTAGACAACCTTTACACTACTTTTTGTATTTTTTCCATTGTCTATACTATATGACGTTGCTTCGTGCCAAATTTCAAGTTTCTGAGTTCACGGGAAGTACCCCGTAGGTTTTGCGAGTGCCAAAAAACTCTAAAATTTGCAGCATAAACGACTATATCTTTTGATTGCGTTGGCTTTTAAGTTTGATTTTTTCACAGCTTCAAGGGACAATAGACCTGAGTATTTTATATAAATGTCAGCTTGATACCTCCACGCGTTCCTGAGAAAAATGGTCTTGACAGACAGACAGACAGACAGACAAACAGACAGGCGGACAACAAAGTGATCTTATAAGGGTTCCGTTTTTTCCTTTCGAGGTACGGAACCCTAAAAAAAATGCCTGATATTGTACGTTTTTAAACCGCAATATATCTTTAAGAACTATTAAAAATTATTTCGGATTTCCACTTATATATTAATTTGGGGTTGTTGAACGTGTTTATTGAACAAATTCAATTAAATATTTTTCACGCATGTTCTCCATTATACATTAGGAAATTATACACAATAATTATTACACACTATGTGCCACAATATTTTCTTTCTTTTGATTATTTCTTTGATATCCAAAAAGGACAAAGGCAAGCAACTCCAGAAGCAAAACTAGTTCATCTCTAGTTCGTAATCATCATTAATAGCGAATACATAAACTTCCATCTCTGTGGAAAATTTAATATTTCTCGAAACTGACTAAATGTAAATCAAATGTCGCTTACACCCGGAAGTGAAGTGAGGAAAGGTAAAATGGAACGATAAACAAGGCGACTGTAATATTAAATTAAATAAATACATTCCTGGGTTCATCAATCTTTAGTATGAAAGTGTAGCGTAGAAATATCGCCAGTATCAACGCCCCGTTCACTTTTCCTTCATATTTCTTCGAATCGACATACTGGCGCCATGTTTGCTGAACACACACTAAACAAATAACTCTCAATTTTTTTTGTCAGCATTATCATAAAAAAACATCAAATTTCAGCTTAATCAGTCACTGGGAAATGGTTGAAATTTTATAAACGATGTCAAGCTTAAGAAAGGTGTGTAAAAAGGGACTCGACGCGCTAATAATATTGTTCCATATATTTTGAGTTCATATTTCTACCACATCTGATTTTTTACTTGAAACTGAAGCCTTTTACGGTGTCACAGGGCGGACACGTTATACTACAAAACTCGTTTCGTTTCAATCGATAATCGCTATTAGATGTGTCCGTGGTCTACATAGACTGGTGTATTCCTATCTGTGCTCGCCCAGGACAGATAAGAACCAGATTTTTCACAGTGATCATTTCCATTTTCCATTTGTGCCATCGCCATACCGCGCACGATCGTGGCTGGGACAGGTATACCCATAGATCGGCAACAATGCAAGTTCGGCTCCACAAAATCGGTATCCATCCAACGGTATGTGCTGTGTGGCAAGGAGATACCAGTAAAGTAGGTACACTCTAGTTTTTTCCGGTGGCATATGAATATTCATATGGCAAGAAAACCTAGCGTTTTCATGACATCTTCATGGAGCAAACTGGTCTCAATATCCAGTGTGGCTTCTTGCCGCATTTAAGATTTGCCAAATACATTGTTTTGTTTGCTAAGACCCTGGCAAAATATGATCTGCACGATGCTTCATTGAATATGTCCAATATAAGTCTTAAGATGAGTATGTCCAAGACTAAAGTTATGACGAACATCCCTTGTCATTCAAACACAACCATAATATTAGGAAACAAAAGACTAGATGTGGCAACCCATACGTGTATCTTGAACATATTCTTGACAGCAACAGCAGAAGGAGACCTACTGGAGAATTCAGCTGCGTTGGAGCCACTCAAACTCAACGCAGCTGCAACAATGAACCGAAGGGGCTCAAACCTAAAAAGGCCTACTCGGTTGATAGTTCAGATGGTACTTAGTCGCTTTCGTAAAAACTGGTACTACAATTGATATTCTTTTTTTTTTGAAAACACGACGTTTGCAAACAATCATATGGCCCGCCTGCTCATATGCAGATACCGTAGCCTATAGATGCCTGCAACTCCAGAGGTGTCACATGCGCGTTAACGAATCTGTAATATAAAGTAGTATTTAGTCCTCTAAATGTTAGATGATTTTGTATTTGAGACTAGGCATTTGATGTTCGCTATCGTACCCACCAGAATGTCCCCGCAGTTACCAAATTCCGTTTTTATAATAAATCGCCCCCTCTCCGCTCGATCGATCAAGCTTCACTAGACTCTAGCTCAATGGATTGAGATAAGTGGCGGGTTTATTCATAGCTGGATATCTATGGAAGTTGTTAAGACGGTGTTTTAACAAGTTTACTGAACTATATACCCATTAAAAAGAGTTTAAATATTTTTTGTGTAGTCCCATGACATTAAAACTAGCGTTTATCGTACTCGCCACAGAAAATATATTAAACTCTATTAAACTAGAAGCCACAAAAGCTAGTTGACTGAGAATGAAACAAATGATGAACTCGTAATTTTCCAACTGTCAGGCATTGATCCATATACATGATCTATCAAAAAGAATAAGATCTATTACGCCGAAGGAATTGATAATATTTAATCTAAAAAATGTTGGCCGAATAAATGGTGATGTTTCCTTATCATTTTGATATTAAAATGAATGAAGAAATCGGCACGCGCGACTTTATACTTTTGAGAGTGCTTGCCTAATGCCTCTTCTAGCAACTAGAAGCTAGCTCTATATTAATTTGCTCTGTGGTTCTAGTTGCTAAACCATATGTTTGTGCCCGTTTGAGCTGAACCTTTGCTTTATTTTGCTTACTTTATGAATAAAAATGCAAAAATTATGATGACTACAAATTTACCTTATTTTGATGAAATTTGCAATCAGTTTTGATTTGTTAGAATTACTGTTGAAGGAGGTCTTAGAGGAGAGAGAGGAGGTTTTTTTTTTTCAAAATAAATCCGGCCTAGTCTTATCCGATCATGGATATTTTTTTCAGCAATTTTACTACAAAACTAAGTAGCGGCATACAAAATACATACGAGTACACTCACACAGTACCTATATTAAAGTAAATTCCTTATTCCTTATGCGAACTGCCAAGAAGTGGAACGGTCTGCCCGAGCCTGTGTTTCCACTTGAGTAGAATTTGATTCAAGCGCAGCTCGGACAGTGGATGCGTTCGCCGAAGGATAAGGAGCCCTTGAATGTTCCTGGGGTTTACATGATCATTACATACATTGTAGAGACATTGGAGAGACTGGCCGGAACATCGTTACGAGGCTCTCTGAATACATACGTAGTATGAAAAACCGGGATGGCCAGGGTTCCGCTGTGACGAACCACATATTGGATTCGGATTCGACGCATTATATTAGGTTTGATAAGGTAACCGTACTGGCAAGGGAAAAGTTCCTCGTTCAGCGAAAAATACGGGAAGCTATAGAAATAAGTCGTCATTCGAATTTCAATCGGGATGGTGGTTGGTAATTGCCCGCTAGTTGGAAAACGGTTTTGAATACTGCGTCGGTGGACAGTGTGGACGTGCCTTTAGCAAGTGACGTCGTTAGTGTGGTGTGCAAACATTTCGACAATAATGAAGAAGTGAACGAGGGTAGATCTGCCACAACACCGCCGCAGCCGCCGCCGCCTCCCGCCGCCAGCAGCAGGGCACACCGCGCGCAGGCGCGTAGTAGCCGTCGCGGAAGGCAGCTCGTGAAAATGGTCATCGTAAATGGACCGAAACATGTCGAGCAAAAATCGACTTAAATTACGTGAATAACCCGTTATAAATATTTTTAATAAGGTATAATAATAAATAAGGCGCCATTGTTGCCTTAACTGATGGCAAAAATCTGATAGATGACGGTTTCAGTAATTGCGATGTTCGATGATTAATGCGCCATAATAAAGCGAGTAAACGATGAATGAATGAATAATGAGGTGAGTGAATGAAGAATGAGATGAGTGATTGAATGATGAGCCTAGTCCTTAGAGGGATGGATTGACGTCATCGACGCATAATAAACTTGAAATTATTTAAGGAGTTTTAGAGAGAAATTAGAAATGATAAATGGGCCGCTCGTATTTTAAGTGAGTATTATATTCAACTTTTGATAGAGCTAACGGCAAATCTGTCTGTATTAAATTGTATTATAATAAATTGTAAATATTCTGGTTGTACACAGTCGCTGCTCATTGTACGTTTTTGTTTATTCAGTAGTACCCCAATAAAGACTACTTGAAGCATTGATTTATTAATTTATTATGTAGGTATTCTACTAGATGTGACATCTAAATATATAAAAGAAGAAACTGACTGACTGACTGACTGACTGACTGATTGACTGACTGACTGACTGACTGACATATCAACGCACAGCCCAAACCGCTGGTTCTAGAGATTCCAAATTTGGCATTTAGGTTCCTTATAAGGTCTAGGGGTGCACTAAGAAAGGATTTTTCAAAATTCACCCCCTAAGGGGGTAAAATGGGGGTCCAAAGTTTGTATGGCGAATCAAGATTTGTTAGACTATTTTAATTGAAACTTCACAGGAGTATTCCTAACGATAAATGAGTAAACACGTGTTTCAGGTTTTTTGAAAATTCAACCCCCAAAAGGGGCAAATGTGGTCACAAAGTCTGAAAATCAACATGGGTGTCGTATCCTTTTTGATAACTTATAGTACGCGGGCGAAGCCGCGGGAAAAGGCTAGTCTAAAACAAATTTTGTGCGCCATGTTTGGCGGTTGACAGCTATGACTTGTAGTGATTTTCAAGAATTTCTTAGGGATGTCATCGCCTGTTACTCAATGACTTGAAGTGTACTTTTTTAGTGATAAAGTTTTGTATTGTTTAATAGTTAATTTATAACCGTTAGCAGTCTTTTGAAATGAATAGTCTATCAAGCAAGAAAATTTGGGAGAGACCACATGAATGTCGTGACCTGTCGAATATCGTAATTTAAGGAGTAAGGAGCGTCATCGTTGCCGTTAAAATTGTCCCAAAAATTTAGAATAGTAGGTATGGCAAGCTTACTAGTGAACTTTTTTGTTTTCAAAATTGTATGCTATTTTCATAAATTGGATTTGTGATAGACTTCTCAATGAAAACACATATGTTTGATAAAATAGGTGCATATATTGATTTATAAAAAATATATATGCCATTTTCTGGGGCCAGTAACTGTATTTTACGGCAATGTTTACTGCAAACAGGATCGCAGGTGCAGAATGCGGAATAGATTTGTCTCGGTAACTGTTGGAAATCCTTCCGTCTTTTCACTTGACGTTTACGGGAAGGTTGAAATTTCATAATGAGCATCGCGGATCGCAGGGTTGACAGGATAAGCTGTGAAATTTGTGAGGTAAATTGTAAAATTATAGCTATATTATCTCTTGGCATCTAATTGTATTTATACGCCTCGCCTATTATTCTTGAATTTCAGCTAAATCAGATACCGGGAAGCTTGCATGATTTGATAACAGACACAACAAGACAGGTAAAACTAAATAAAAGCTTGTAATTAGAAAGTGAGTCTGTCACAAGGACACAAGATACTAATGGTTTCTCTGCCGTAACATAAAACTTACCCTAATACGGTAACCTTTACCTCAGAAACACAACACCTACTTATGTAAAGCCTGACCAGAAATATATGATTATTGTCAAGAGGGCGCTATTTCTCTTATTTATATGGCAACAATTCATTATAGAGTGTACCATTATCTATGGTATAGTGACATCTTGATTTGTTTACCTGTCAGTTCTAATGTTAATTTGAAAACGTTTCACAGCTAAATAGTTTCATTTCCCGAGCGTATTATTTACAGCAGTTTATTATATACACTACTAGCTTTTGCCCGCGGCTTCGCTCGCGTTAAATTCGGGGTAACACGGTTCCCCTTTGCCCCCCGGAATGCTCCATACAAACTTCCACCCCCCATTTTAGGGAAGTGGGGGTTAGAAAGAGACAAAAAGTAGCCTATGTCACTCTCCATCCCTTCAACTATCTCCACTTAAAAAATCACGTCAATTCGTCGCCCCGTTTTGCCGTGAAAGACGGACAAACAAACAAACAAACAAACAAACACATACACTTTCCCATTTATAATATTAGTATGGATTTACAATGTCGCTCTTGGCTATGGATAATTTAGGGATTTTTTTGTCGCTTATTATTTAATATTCAACACTTTATTATTATTCAAGTAAACTACCACAGAACCAAAGTAACCGATGTAGCCCTCCGAATTGCTAAACTGAAGTGGCAATGGGCGGGGCACATTGCACGTAGAACCGATGGCCGTTGGAGCGGAAGGGTTCTTGAGTGGCGACCACGAACCGGAAGGCGCAGCGTCGGTAGACCCCCCACGAGGTGGACTGATGACCTGGAAAAGGTCGCGGGAGTCCGCTGGATGCGGGTGGCACAGGACCGGTCATTGTGGCACTCTTTGGGGGAGGCCTATGTTCAGCAGTGGACGTCTTTCGGCTGATATGATGATGATGATGATGAAACTGCCACAATGACAGTGACAGCCTATCATGCACTCACACATGCATAATCATCCTGTCATTAAAATTATTGCCAGTGTAAGAAATTGGTTCCAATGAATTTCTGCAACATGGCGCATGATCATATATTTCTGGTCAGGCTTTATTTGATTTTTACACAGCATTGAGGAGCAGTGACTAAAAGTCGGGCCAAATGCTTAGCTAGATAATGACTGTTCTGAAGTCGCACCTTCTCGAGTCTTCGATGCTCTTCAATTCATTTACTGCGCCGCGCCAATTATGGAACGAAATCAATTTCGCCGCTCACGAAACCATTGCAAGCAATTAAACTGATGCCGTCTCGCCCATTTTACTGGCAGAATCTTCGAGAGGTGTCATGGAGCGATTTTTACTGTTTTGTGAGTGGTTTGTTTTTATCTTATTCTTGTAGGTATCAGTTGTTGCCAATGGGCTGTGATATTGAAATGTGATGGAAAATTGTTAAATGTCTTATTGTTATATGAAAGCAGAATTGTGGGAGTTCATAATAATAAACTGTGACGAGGAACTATTGCTGGCGTTTCCTAATCTATATATTTAAAACAAACTCGTGTCGATTATACCATTTATAACTCAAGAACAGCTGAATCGATTTTAATGATGTTAGATATTTTGGATTTAACTATCCCCGAATAGCAGGATAACTATTAAAATATTAAAGATATAAGAAAGAAAGAAATAATAATAAAGTAGTTAGTGGTACGAAGTGTTTCATAAATGTGACTTAAGTAATGAAAAACTTTTCTAAGCTAGCCTGATTTGCTTGCCACTATTTGATCAGCAAGAAAAATTCGAGATACTTTCTGTGTTTCACGAAGAAAAATAAACCACCGGGTGTTCAAATATGACAAGTATCTAAACCTCTAATAATTATATACCATACTAGCTTTCCGCCCGCGACTTCGTCCGCGTATAATACGGTTCCTCATACAGAGTTTCATATCCAACCCACCCACGTACAATAATCCTTTGCCTGTATCTATAATTTCTATTTCAAAATAGAGCTTAAAGGTAAGCTGTACCTGGCTGGACCTGTATAAATTTGTAATTATACCTAAATTACCCTAATAACTTAGTTACCTACGGTGAAATGGTTCCATTTAGTCTGTTCGGAGCCGTCTGTAAGGACTTAGTCAGTTCCGAATGAGAGTTAGACTTATTAGTATTAGATTGAGTTATCCTCTCTTCCATTTTTTTTAGCTAAGCGTATTCCCCGTCGCATCTTAATGATCCCAGGGTCCTGTTTGGCAACCTAAACCTACGAACTAGTGCAGGCAATAGATTTACAAAAAAAATCGGATTGTCCTTCACTGCTTCGAAATCACGCACTTTTAAAGAACAACCATGGTTTCATTGTGTGCTTATACATCGTACCCTTGGTGCAATAAAGACACATCTGCAAAGTGACTACTTTACAGGAGAGAGATTTAAAGATTCTGCCGTTGAAAATTGGTGGAATGGTGGATAACTTTTGCACGCTTAAAGTAAGGTTTATAGAACTTTGCAACTGTAGTTATACAGATATACTCTTTTTAATAAGAAGTAGTTTATTCCAATTATTATTATTTTCGAAAATCGTGGGTTGCATGTATACTCACGGCTATATTGCACCAAACCACAGCGAACGTAAGTAGATATCCGTCCTTTTTGCACGGACAGCTGCATGCAACAATGGCATTATGTGACTTTATAACTAGCATTTTTTAAGTCTATAAAAATTATGACACCGGCAGTAAGTAACATCAATAACACTATTAATACGTTTCTTGCCTAAAATATGTTAATACCACGTATAACCGTAAACAACGACGTAAGTACAGTTAATTTTCTAGTACAATACAGCCGTATGTGCATATAAATGCCATAATCGAAAAAACACATTTCAAAAAGAAACAAGTCACTTAATTGTATTTCCGCTCTTTCCCGTATCCATTTTTGCCAATTTTTGTGCGACGAGCAAAACATCCGACTCGCCCGGCAACACGGTCACAATCACAACTAGTGTGGGAAATCTACCGGGTCGTTGTATGGAGACCTCGCATTAATTCCTCTTAATTCTTAATTCCTCAGTCGATAATTCTTTTGATGGGATGTAGTTGTAGTTGTTGTGGTCATAACAAACACAAAAAACTATTTTTCCAAAAAAAAAAGCATGTCAGTTTTGGTATTTTTACCAAAATGTACAAAAACCTTAATAGTTTGTACTGGAATTTTCCTCAGGGTATGTTTTTTTCACTAAACAAATTATTTTGATTCCTGACAGATACTGTCAAAAGTTCAAAAAAATATTCCAAATAAAACTGTCACTTTTATTCAAAAATAATTGGTTACACTCGTCATTTTGTTTGGAAAATTTCTCAGTCAAGTTTGTAACAGTGGGTGTTATGTTAATCTTATTTTAGCATAATATTCACGAATTTCCAAAAAAAATACCTTAAAGAAAAATTGTTATTACAGTATATTTAATATACTTCATGGAAAATTGCTCAGCCCAGTTTTGTTTTTTATTCATGTTAAGTAGTCAATTAAATAGCCAAAACTAAAATTTCCAAAAAATAATCCACATACAATACGTCAAATCTTGAAATTTTAAATTTGTCTAGCCTTTTAAAGCGAGTGAACATGCAGTAATATGTCGTCGTGCGTCAGCTATTGAGTCCAGTTTAGCATGCGCAAATACGACTCAGATATGCTTGCGTCATAGTGAAAAAAGTGGAGTAAGTTACTTCAATTATAGAATTTTCTATTTTGATATTTGTATTTAACTCCTATCATTATAATTTTAATAAATATTGTGATGGCGTTTTATTAAGTAATCATTTTAGTATTTAATTGAAGCACCAGAGTATCATTACCTTACTAAATAGGACACGATCACCACTGCTCGCCGACAGATCACGCTTGTAGTGTCATAATCATAATGCACACAATACGCATCACCGCGCAGCCGCACGCACTGATACAACTACGCTTCGACACTAGTCAAGCCGCTTACCAACAGATGGCGCAGTGATTAAGTGACCCTCGGCGCCTTGCCAAGGAATATTTGAGAATCGCGATAGGGTCTAAAGGCACGCATGCTATATGCCTCAACCAAGTTTCAGTATTTTAGTATTGTGACACAAACCCACTAGGCCAGTAATATATCCTTACAACAAATTACTGGCCTAGTACTTATCTACCTAGCTGGGTAATACTCGACAAGTAAGCACTAGAGAGACGACAGAGTACATGTAAATCTCTAAAAATCTGTAATTTTTATCAGCTACACGCGACTCTTTGTCTTCGCCCCCCACCACCCCGCTCTACAACTATAGATTTCTTCATAATGGATATATCAAGGTATATGCGAAACAGCGCATTTGCCAGATGACTTATGTAGACTCTTGATTTCCCCGAATTTAAACATATTTATTTAACATAAGTTGTATTTATAAACGACTCCTAAATAAGATGTACTTTAAAGTCATGAACATTTAGTAAATGTAATTATATAATATTAAGGTATTGTCTGTTCTATTGTCTATTTCACCTGTGACAACTGTATGTTTTTCTCTGTGTGTAATATTTAATTGTTTTTTTTTGTTATAAGTAAACTGAAATAGATGTCATATGCTTCAGAAACAATGACCAAGTCCTCCGGTGTCCGAGGCCAGCAGGCAGCACTATCTCTCTTGTTTCTTTTGTTGTTTTAAATGATTTATATCATATGACATATATTTCAGTTTACTTATAACATGGAAACAATTAAATATTACACACAGAGAATTTTTTTTACAATTATCACAGGTGAAATAGACAATAGACATACATTAATATTGTATAATCCACCACCATTTTTTTTCCCGTGAAAAAAAATATTTCCTTAGTTTTTCTTAAATATGAAAAAGTGGAAAAAAATTGTTTTGTATAGAGGGTTGGTCGGTTGAAACGACATGCCCCATCAAAAAAAAAAAAACATTTTCGCACTAAAAAAAAATTTCTCCTACTTTTTCTTAGTCGCAATACGATATCAATAGTGCCCTTAAACTTAAACGGACCACCAGTATTATTATTACAACCTGTATGATTTTTTATATTAATTTTCTTTGCATCCACTTATATTGATATAACTTAAACATTATTAGACATTAATAGTAGTTTATGTAACTGTTTCATAATAAGATCACACGAGTGTTTTAAGGCGTAATTACTTACGGTTGCATACACTGCTTTATTTACACACATATTATAAATCCTAAATGATGTGTTCGGAAACCAGTAGAATGACCGCCATTGCACCGCCATGACCAACTCTATTGTGTCGGCGGTCGCGCGGGCGCGTGCCGGCGCGGCGCGGGAGAGGGCGATTCTTGGTAACGTTACCGTGGGTAATGAATTTTCATACGTTTTTACCACACTGTCAGAGATGTTACGTTACTGGTTGAAATAATGGTGGTACGGTTTCCGAACGCGGAATAGAGAATTTATGATATTGGTGTAGATAAATGATATTACATGCAATAGAATCAACATTATTATATATACGCCAAACACTGGCTATTGTCATGTACTTTGTGTAACATGTCACATCATTGATAATACTCACTTTCGTAGGTACAGCCACCGGCAATAGTATCTTCCTACGCAAAGGCCGCAAAAATATGTGACACGCTCTTATTTGTAGGGCCATAAGAGCGTGTCACATATTTTAAGTTTCCATTTAAGATCGTTGACAAGTGAAAAACTTTTATGCGAGATTATTTTATGGGACAACAGGAACAAATTTTCGTCACCACAGTTACATTTAGGGAATGCAATCTCATCTCGCCGAGATCCCGGCCATATTTTACGAGATTGTATCTCGTCAAATTTCGTACGAGATCTCGCGAGATAACGAGATCGACAAATGCAGCGTGACGACGTGTATTTCATAGCGCGGCTGCGCGCGAACTGAATCCTGGCCGGCCGTGCGGCCGCGCCTGGCGCGGGCACAGGACAAGAGGGGTAGGCGGGCTTGCGGGGGACGAGGTCCGGCTCATGCAAGGCGGCGCGCGTGCGTTTGTTTACAATTGCAACGAAATAATTTGTTTTGGAGACAGTTTTGTGTTTCAATTAGTTTCGCAGAAATATCACACTACAATTACAACTACCATACCAACCATGTCAAAAGTGTACAGTGAATATAAAAGTTCTTTAGAAGTATGGAACATTGTTTACGCGATCAAGATGGACTCACTGCAAAGTGTTTTAATAAAAAAAGAAATGAATTTGTACGAAGCTGGTGGAGTAAGAGGGGAACTTTTAAACTTCGTACATAACTGCCTCTCAACTGTGGTTCCCACAAGTGTTGAGGCAGAACGAGCTTTTTCAGCAGCAGAGTATTTGGCATGCAAAATCAGAAGTCGTCTGTCAGATGATACTCTCGACATGATGTGTTTTTTGAGAAGCCATTTTCAGACAAACTAACTTGCCTTTCCGTACCTTGATAACTTCATCTGACTTCTACTTTAAACTTCTTTTATTTGATTAATACGATCTCACAACATTTATTTAAGAACTTGTGAAGTTAAGTTTTTGTTTTGTTGTTTTTATTTACCATAAGTAATGTTCCTATTACTCTTAATTATTGAAACTAAAGTAATAATTTACAAAAGACTAAATATAGATAATTATTGTTTTGTTACCAATATTGTAAGAATTTGAACTGATTAGCTACAGTAGGTATAATAATTATAGACATAAACAAATGTTATTAGAGTTAGAGACAAAATAATAAGTACTCTGTTGATTTTTTAAATAAAACTTACATTATTTTTATAACTAAGCAACGCAGTTTCTATTTAATTACATATCATGTCAATTACTAGTTCTTAAAACAAGCATTTGCATATGTTTTAATTGCGATTCTCCCAATCTCGCGAGATCCCGTAATTTGCGAGATCTCGCGAGACTGGGTTTTGAGTCTCGCGAGATCTCGCTAGGCGGAAATCTCGTACGAGATTGCATTCCCTAGTTACATTAGTGACCGATTTAACATCTTTGTTTGTAATTATTTTACATGTTTTTAAAGTGGGGCATTCCACTCATACAATAGTATGTTATTCAATCAAATACAAACATTGAAAACATTGAAAAAATAATCAACCCAGCAGGATTTGAACCTCGCATCGATACGCCTTACCGGGGCTCGATCGCTTTACCAATTAGGCTATCTTTGTTTGTTTAAAAAAACGTTTTTATTTTAAATTTACTTTGCCAGTTCGTTTCCTTCGTACCATATGATAAAATTAACGTAAATAAAAAAACTGGCCAAATGCGAGTCGGACTCGCACAGGAATGGTTGCGTAACATTATCTATAAAAACGGCAAAAAAGCATGTTGTATAGGAGCCCCGTTAAATATTTATATTATTCTGATTTTTTAGTATTTGTTGTTATAGCGGCAACAGAAATACATCATCTGTGAAAATTTTAACTGTCTAACTATCACGGTTTATATGATACAGCCTGGTGACAGACGGACAGATGGACAGTGGAGTCTTAGTAATAGGGAAAAAATTGCTTTTACCCTTTGGGTACGGAACCCTAAAAAAATATGGTGTATAATATTTCTGCAAATATTTAAGAAAAAAATGTTAGTGACTCGTTTCCTTTGATAAAAACATCAATGCAGCTCAATAAAAAAAGGCTACCAGCGTGACACTAAGAAAAATTCACCAAGATCTCTAGTGATTAGGACTACTACAACTATGGTCTACAAGTTCATTGCGTATTTCAGTTTAATTTGAGTTTTTTCTACCATTTATAAAAAATTGTATGCCTTATTGTTGCGTAATTAAACTAATAATGTAGTTAGGCTGGATTCACACTGATAAGTTTTGCTTATATTAGAAGGGACGAAACTATTGGCTATAATGAAATAGTGATATTCGTCTCTCATTCTGATCTATAGCTGCATTCCTACTTACGTAAAAGCAAAACTTACAAAATGTAAATCTGA
The DNA here is from genome assembly GCA_947086415.1 of Pammene aurita. Classification (NCBI taxonomy): domain Eukaryota; kingdom Metazoa; phylum Arthropoda; class Insecta; order Lepidoptera; family Tortricidae; genus Pammene; species Pammene aurita. Next base: position 6,668,538 of record OX352291.1, read on the forward strand.
CCTTACACTAGTTTTGGACCATAGTTAGAAGCTTATACGGTACCTATTAAATTAGTTTTTTTTAACTAAAAGAAAAACACAATTAAAAAATTTACAAGATAATTTTATTTGTTCCATATGACACATCTACATAACACGCATGCATGTTAAAAACATTGCTCTGGCAGCATAGCTCACAAAGTCTAGCTATTGATATTTAATTCACTACCCGCCCTGCATACTAGTTCCTTTTCCTTTTGAGGTACGGAATCCAAAAATTGTAAGTACAACCTTATACGCAGTTGGTAAAATAATCGCGATTTATGTCGCTGTTTGGAGGCAACAAATTTCAAGGGAAAGTCAAAGTTTGTCCTTAATCCAATTTTTCTATTCGTTACAGCAATGTTCAGGGATTGTTAAAATTGTGTGATGTACGGAACTATCAGGGTGCGAGTCCGACTCGCACTTGGCCGGTTTTTTTTTATAATTACAACATTTCATCATCAATTCCCCTAGCGTTTGTCTCGGCTTTTACCACGGCTCAATTGAGCATAGACTGCTAAAATCATAACCCTTCCTTTTATCTTCGCCGTAGTCAAAAGTGAAATGTATTACAACTGGCGTACTTTTTTATTTACTCTGTGACTAGGCGTTTAGCACCACTGCGAATTATATCAAATCAAGATAAAATTGCTAACAGTATGGGTGTATTCATGTAGTGTTAATATACATTTTAGTAACGTGCAAAACCATAAATGTAAACTGTTTGTTTGAGTTTATTAAAGAGGATCATTAAAAAAGTGTATAGGAAGTCACACGCTTTGAGCGAAAGTAGTTAGAGCAACATTGTTTAGTCAAAGTGCTTACACACGCTGCGCATGGCCCCTCGCGAGGCATCCCCGCTCCCGCGTCCCGCGTCCCGCACGTGCGCATTCCACTAACGAGTGAAATAATAGAAATCTTTATTTGTCACATGATTTAACTTAATACGCAGGATATTTTTTTTGATTTTTTTCAGTCGAAAGAAAAGTCTTAAAAGAAATATAATTAAAAAAAAAATTGACGGAGCAATATTCTACTGCGAGTAATAAGCTAATTTTAATACTGAAAAAGTTTGATAATGAAATTTTTGGAAATTGTTTGTCTTAAGTAGAACACGTACATTTAATGTCAATTCAGTAAAGAAAAGTGACGGAGCTAATTTCCGATATGAGTTACACAAAAATAATATATTTTATAAAAAAAATATAGTCTGTTATGGATTTTTTTTTGAAATTTTAAATATTGATTACATACTTCAAATTAATATTTCTGGTGAAATATAATTAGACTGAGCATTTTTCCAAACGTAAATATAGACGATATAAGAGTTTAGGTAAAAAACCCAACAAGGACAATTGTTTTTTTTTGGAAAAATAATTATATACCATCTACTCCTGACACTTTATCATGCTGTAAAGTTTTTTTGGACTGAGGAGTTAATGCGAGGTCAAACCCTCTATTGCCTGGCCTAAACTGCATATTTATACGGCGGCGCGGGCGCGGCTAAACCACTCGCTTCAACTTCGGGAAACAACGACGGCTGTGCCGAAGCGGCCATGTTGCAGGTACTCTTATTCACATGCGTCGTTCTTCACTTGATATATTTCAGAAAATAATAAAGATACAAAAAAAATATTTTTGTTTCGGATTGTATACATCATTTGTGTACCTTTCGCGTAATAAAAGCATTTTGGACGGAAAGTCACATGTGGCTTTATTGCACCAAGGGTACGACATATAAACTTGTTATTTATTTTCAGTATTAGTAAAAATATCCCTTAATTACCTATATATCAATGAAAACGAATTTCTGGAATAATATTTTCTCATGTGTCGAATGCTTTTTTTTGTAAAGATTCGCAGCCATATTTGTTTTCCTCATTTTATTTTTCTACTGACGCTGACAATAAACTGAAATTAAATTAGCTGTGGATTAGATTAAAGCCCCTTAGGGATTAGGGATATGGGCCCTGCTATTGTTCAGATGTTTAATGCAAATACCAAAACTGCTTTCGTGAGATGTGTTTCGATTCGAGGTATGCGAAATTGCGAATTCTCCATGGCATTGAAGAAAGAGATAAAATTTCATCCATATTTGAAAATCAATGCAAGGTTAGGATCAGGACTTAACCTCTTTATAATTTTGTATTAATATTTTGTTTCCAGGTAAGGTTTCTACTCTGGTTTTCATGATCCCGCTTACGATAAGCGATAAACTTAGTTTAAGATCAGGGTAAGGACACTTGTATACCTATATTTAATTTATGCCTATTTTCCTTCAGAAGGAACTGACACGGTAAAAGTAATTAAAATTATGCATTTAGACTGAGAGGCTGTCTATTTGTTTGATTATATAAACGAATGTTCCAAATTGATCAAATTTCAGGCTTCAAAAAGAATGATTATAAAATGTGTAATGATTCACAACTCTCCCCGCACGAGTTTTTTTGGAAACTATATTTTCTGCCACCAAAACTTAGATTTGCCACCTAATTTGTATCCCTTAATGAACCAAAATCGTTTATTAAATTACAGTAAAAATCGTCACACACCTCATATCATATACACAGCGCAAGTTTCGTCATAGTTTCTACAGTCAAAACACAACATGCTTCGTCAAAAAATACAAAAACCAAATCCACAACAAGCCTCGTCAAAAATGACCTCGTCTAATCTACCACATAAAAACTAAGCCCCGAACTGATCTCTACCTGGTCCAAACGTTCCAAATACCCCTCCAAATATCCCTTAATTATGTATATGTTCTGCCTTCAACAAATATATCTGTGACTATTTTAATTGAAACGGTGTCCAACTTTGAAACACCTATTTAATGGATATTTGCATCCAATAAAACTATAATCACCAGATAGTCCATAAAGCTTTGATCACCAGATTTGTACCACAAAATAATTAAAAGCAACACAAATGCAAAAATACCGACTCCTAAAGATGGGGTAAATGTTGTTTTGATGACCAATATGTTTTTAGGTAATCGTTTTCATATTAATAATAATAATAATAATAAATACTCTTTATTGCACACCTCATACAGTTACAAGCACAAATTATACAATTAGATAAATTTAGGTAGAGGTAACAACAGGCGGTCTTATCGCTAATGAGCGATTTCTTCCAGACAACCTTTGGGTAGTGGAGACTAGAGAAAAACAATAAGCAGTAGGTGCTGCCTAGACACAAAAGAGACGAAATAGATAACACAGCACATTCATATGAATATACATACTTAAATAAATACAAAATAAACATACATATACGTACATATATACATATATAATACACACAGTAAGAAACAACAGTGTCAACTTAAAAACCTAAGGAAGAGATAAATGGTATTCCTTAAGTTGCGATTTAAAGCTACCGATAGATTGCGCGCATTTTATGTTGAGAGGGAGAGAATTCCACAAACGAACGGCCTGGAACGTAAATGAGCAATTATAAAATTTGGAAGATGAAGATGGCACTTTTAGGAGCAATTTTTGAGAGGATCTAATAGAATTAAGATAAGAGAAACGCTCTTTGAGGTAGCGGGGAGTTGCAGGGTTAAAAAGTATAGAAAAGAGTAAAGAAAGTATGTGAGAGTTACGGCGGTGACGGATAGGGAGCCATTTGAGTTGAGAACGAAAACTAGAAACATGGTCGAATTTGCGTAATCCGAAAATGAACCGAATGCAGGCATTTTGAATACGCTCAAGCTTATTAAGTTGCTCCTCGGTTAGGTCTAAATAGGAGATATCTGCATAATCAAGAATGGGGAGAAGTAACGACTGAGCAAGCGCAATTTTAGTAGCAATTGGCAGGAAATTCCGGAGCCGTCTGAGAGACCCTATGGCAGCAAACATCTTCCTGCTCACTTCACTCACCTGAGGCACCCATGATAGACAACGATCCATGATTACGCCAAGATTTTTCACTTGGTTGGAAAAAGGAATTTGGATACCATCCAAGACTATCGGAGGGAGCCTGAGAAAGTCAATTTTGGAGATTTTTTTAGCGCTACCCATCACAATTACCTGTGACTTTAGGGGGTTTACTTTTAAACCGTAATTTTGACTCCAATTTGATATGCGGAGCAGATCAAGATTCGTGGCTTCTATAACTGAATTGAGATCGCTATGCATACCCTGCGAATATATTTGAAGGTCGTCGGCATAGAGGTGATACGAAGAAGAGAGATCAAGAGTTATGGAATTAATGAAGATAGAAAATAAAAGAGGAGACAGCACACCACCCTGTGGGACACCAGCTGATGTGCTGCACCAGGAAGAACACGAAGAATCTAGTTTTATTCTTTGCCGACGACCAACCAAATAGCTGCGGAACCAGTCCATCGCTGCAGCCGATATGTTAAGAGACTGTAAGAACGCGAGCAAAATGTCAAAATCGACCGTGTTAAAGGCATTACTTTAATTTAATCGTATGGCGTAATTTACGTTGTAGGTAAATTCTTGTTATTCTATACTATTATTATAAGTCGCCTTGATAACGTCGCTTTGGGCAGCGCTCCACGATGTGCTGAGTAGTTTGGTCTTCAAGGCCGCAGTCACACATCGGGCTTTTGCTCCATCCCCATTTGTGCAACATGTACTTGCACCTGCCGTGACCCGTACGGATTCTGTTCAGGCGGCACCAGTATTTTCTCTGAAGCGAAAATCCCTTCGGCTTCTGAGTTGGGTTTCCAATATGTAGGCAACACTGATCGCCAGCCGCTTCCACCCACTCTTTCTTCCACGCTTGCTCTAGCTGAAATCCTTCAGCTCTCAGCTTCCTTGCAGCATCGCTCGTAGGGCGACGCGATTTGAGTCGATGCGGTGGTGGACCCGTGAATTCGCGGTGGCATGGCAGGTCCGGACGGGCTGTTATTTTTCCGGCTTCCCTCAAAAGCGCGTGTTTCCTGCGTAAGTGGGGTGGCGCTATGTGGCTGAGCACTGGCAACCAGTGGGTCGGCGTGGATTTTACTGTGCCGGAAACACACCTCATCGCGTCGTTCAGTCTCGTATCGACTTTTTGCACGTGCGCGCTTTCGCACCAAACAGGCGCGCAGTATTCTGCTGCTGAGTATACAAGACCGAGCGCTGTGGTACGAAGCACGTCAGCAGACGCACCCCATGACGTGCCGCTGAGTTTGTGCAAGATGTTGTTGCGCGTGCCCAGTTTGAGGGATGTTTTGGTGATGTGCTCCTTATAAGTCAGGGACCGGTCCAAAGTGACACCAAGGTATTTAGGGTGGGGATTATATTTGAGGTTTGATCCTTGAAATTCAACAGCAGGTTGGTATGTGGCACAACTATTATGGAGATGCTCGACTATTATGAGAAACTCGACATGATTTTAAGGTCCGATGTCAGGACTTCCTCCGCATCTTCAAATCTCCGACTGCGAGCAACCAGCGCGATGTCATCAGCGTATATAAACTTTCTAGCTGTAGTTTTGGGCAGGTCATGGATATACAGGTTAAAGAGGAGAGGTGCGAGTACTGATCCCTGTGGCAGGCCGTTGTTGAGTTTCCTTCGCTTGCTTTTCGCTTCCCCCAAATAAACCTCGAAGTGTCTCTCACTCAGCATATTTGCTACAAGACTTGCTATCTCCTTGCTGGGTACGACTGACAAAAGTTTGAAGATGAGTCCATGTCTCCATACTGTGTCATAGGCGGCTGTGAGGTCAATAAAGACCGCAGTGGATTTAAGTTTTTTCTGGAACCCATCTTCAATATGAGTGGTACGAGCTAACACCTGGTCGGCGCAGCTACGCCCTTGTCGAAATCCTGCCTGTTCTTGAGGAGTCACAGCATCGATGAATGGGGTTATTCGTGTGAGCAGTAGTCGTTCCAGCAACTTGTACCCGCAACTCAGAAGAGCGATCGGGCGATAGTTTTCCGGAATCTGTTCGGTTTTTCCCGGTTTTAGCAATGCTATGACTTTAGATGTCTTGAATTCGGATGGTAATTGGCCTTTCAACAAGATACAGGAGAAAAGCGCCGCAAGCCAGCTCACAGCTAGAGGACCCATGTTCTTGAGAAGTTCATTATAAATTCCGTCAGGGCCGGCAGCTTTGCCAGGTTTTAGTTGTTTAATGGCGCTGACAGTATCGTGGATGGAAAAGGGTCTAACTAGATGAGCGTTCTCCGGCGTGCTGCGTTTGAGTTGAGTTAGCTGCTTGCGGATGCGTTTCGTGGTGCACGGGTCTCTTTTTGCCCTAGTTAGGTCCACCATTCTGTTTGCTATGGCGTCCGGATCTACCTGGGCAAACGACTTTTGGCAGCTCTTTTTGCCCGTGAGACAGTTCAAGACTCGCCAGGCTTTCCTGCTTGAGATCTTAAAATCCATACTCTCGACCGTTTCCGTCCACCTGGCCTTCCTGTTTTCATCTAGAGTCTTAAGTAGCTGTGCACCAGTTTCGGCGTTGCCAGAGGCTTGGTAATCCCTAAAAAGGTCCTCGCTCTCATCGTTCCAGCCAGGGATGTATTCTTTTCTAAAGCCTCTGGGTATTGTAGCTTTAGCCGCTGTGATTACAATATTTGCGAACTTTCCGTAGTTTGATGGTTTTGGTTCAAGATGTTCGCATTCCAGGTCGTGCTCAAGCCTACTTTGGAAGGTTTCCCAGTTCGCCTTCTTAAAGTTCCATCGAGGCACCTTCATGGAGTTCGTGAGGGGAATCTTGATACCAATTTCCAAAATGATGGGTCTATGTTGGCTGTTGGGAAAGCCAGGTAGAATCGTTCGCGAGGCAGGGAGTGGCTGATCCAGACTATCCTTGCTAACAAAAGTCAGATCTGGGTTGTACTCTTGATTCCATCTTGCTGAAACAAACGTACCTTTATCCTTAGCATCGAAGAGAAGATGCACATCAGAGAGGTCCGCCCAGTTGGCAAGGGCCACCCCGTTCTGATCTGTTGCTCTGTAGTGCCAGTTGACATGGTGACTGTTAAAATCGCCGCAGAAAATGCTTGGGTGGCTCAAGTTTGGCAGAACGTCTGATGGCCAGATAGTCAGAGGGGGTTTATAGATGTTCATGATCTGTAAATCTCGAAGTTGCACGGTGGAAGTGTGGATGGTATCTTTAATGTCTGCCTGTAAAGCTTGGATTTCCTGGAGGTCTGTTTTTGCGTAAGTGGCTATTCCGTACTTCGGATGGTGGACTGCTGTGACGATAGAGTAGCCCGGGATGGAGCCTCTATTGGCCAGGTCTTGCTCGTCTTTGGTGTGCGTTTCCTGAATGCAGACTATGTCAATTTTTTGCTCCGTCAAGATTCTGTGCAAGTAGTCACATTTTGGCCGGCTAATGCCTTCGATGTTAACTTGGCAGATGCGAACTGAAGGTCCGACATCCCGAGTCTGTTGGTTTTGTGATTTATGTGTTTTCTTGTTTTGAAGCATAGTTATTGCATTCGAAGGTATAGTGATGTAATTGCCTACAATCGCCTCTATTGCTGTTGCTCGTTTAGCGCTACCCAGGGGACACGTGCAGGGTATCTAAAGCATTCTCCTGCGGACGTGAGCAACGATCGTCCCCATCTACCCAAGGCATTACTGAAATCTAGAAGTGCAAGAACTGTAAGCTTCTGGTCACTCATACCCAAACGGATGTCATCGGTAACCTTGACAAGAGCCGAGGTAGTACTGTGGCCCGGACGAAAACCAGATTGAAATGGGTTTAGGAGGTCATTTCTATTCAGGAAGGAAGTTAGTTGCTGATGCACTAGCCGTTCGAGGACTTTGGGTAGGAAAGGAAGAATGGAGATGGGGCGATAGTCAGAGAAGGAACTGGGGTTGGATTTTTTGGGTAAAGGAATAATATTGGCATCCTTCCACAGACTGGGAAAAGTACTTGATGAAATGGAAAAATTCAGAATACCGGTGATAATAGGAACAAACAAATCAAGGAGAGGGAGTATCATATTTCGGCTAACACAGTCAACACCAACGGCGTTAGAAGTGATATTCAATATACCCTTCCTAACATCACTCTCACAGAAATGGCTAAAATAGAAAGAAGAGAAATCTAAGGCAGGAAGTGATGAAAGATGATGAAGTGAGTTAGATTTCTTAGGACCACTGAAACAGGTGGACGATGAAAAATGCTGGTTAAGCTGGTCAACGCTAATATTGTTTAAATTGGTTGCCTGTTGAGATTTGCCAACTCCGAGACCTTTCAAAAATTTCCACACTTTGGCTGGATTTCCATCTTCAACAGAACTGTGAATATGACGCCTCTGAGCATCTCGACATATAGTGCTACAGCGATTGCGCAGGGTATGATATTTAAGTTTATTTTTCTCAGAGTTGTTAGCCTTATACTTAGATTTAGATTGATTCTTCCTCTCTATAAGGGCTTTAATATCCTCAGTGAGCCAAGGAGCAGGGAGATGCTTGACTTTTATTGCACGAACAGGAGCGTGAGCGTCATAAAGTTGTATGAGGAGCGAATTAAAGAGAGAAACTTGATCGTCTACCGAACCCGCTCGAGCGATACTGCTCCAATCGATTGTTAAAGCGTCATCTCGAAGCTTTTCCACATTTAATCCACTAAAATTGCGCTGCAAAAGAATTTTTGATTTAGATTTGGGAGGACGAATTTTGTAAGAGATATAGAGCAGATCATGATATGAGAAGGCATCCGCGGAGTATTGTCCAAATTTAGACACATGAGAAGAAGAAATTAAAGTTAAATCAAGAAGAGAAGGCGAGCAATTTGGAAAATAGTGTGTGGCGTCTGAAGGGAGAATAGTTGGATTGCATGCATCTACCAGGGATTTAAGGCGCCGGGATCGACTGTCATCCTTCAGAAGACACGTATTTAGATCTCCCATAAGAATGTGATGATTATAAGAAGGCATAAGGTCTTCGAGAAGTTTCTCAAGAGAATCAAAGTAATTAACGTGAAGGGAGGGGGAATAAAAAACGCCAAGTAAAAGTTTGGAATGAGCGAGGGAAACGTCGAGAAACATATACTCTGCGGCATCAGAAGTAGAAGAACTGGCAGATACATTAACAATTGAATAGGGGATGTAAGAACGAAGTTAAATCGCAACTCCACCGCCACCTCTTCCAAGGCGGTCGTGCCGAATTAAATTGAAACCAGGTAAAGAGTAAGACGTTGCTGGCAAAGCTGGTCTGAGCCAGGATTCGGAAATTAAAATAGCATGAATGTTCTTAAGGTCAAAAGAGAGTAACATATCGCTGTAATGTGCAGGAATACTTTGCGCATTTAAATGCACAACGTTAAAATTTTTAGGTACATCATTAAACTGAGATTCCAGAAAGTCGTGAAGCGAAGGAGGCAAACTATGGAAACTGTCTTCACTTACACTATCTAAGGAGGAAAAAGATAAATACTGATCACTGTTATCACTGTAAGGCATCTGAAAAATATATATAAAGTTAAAAATATAATAAGTATATAATAAGTGTACTCTAATATTCAATAAATATAAAAATATATACAGTAAAAACTAAACAAAAACTCCACAATCTACCCGCCAGCAGCAAATAAAGAAAGAAATACACTTATAAAGAAACGGAAGTTCAATTTAAAAATACATGTTGGCTTCAGATTCGACAGGCATTAAGTTAAATCACAAAACTAAGGAAATAATTAACTAAGAAAAACGGAACGTAATTTAATAAGGAAATATTTAACTTGGTAAAGCGGACCGCAATTTAACAGTTGGCAACACTATACCTGCCATCCGTCAGCACACATGTCAAACTGTCAATGTTAGTTGGAACTTGGCAAAGTGACGTTTAAAGTTAGCAATGAAGTTATTGGAATTAATTTATAATATTTACGAGAGACTATTAAAGAGTGTATACAACAAATAACAGTGATTACACGTCGAAATAGAAAAGCGTCAAGCAGTATAACCCGAACAAATACAGAAGAAAGCTACACTATGTACATACTAAGGCTTCAATTTGGCAGCCGCACGTCTGGGCTTTATCTGTTTCTCCGGTTTCTCGGCTTTGCTGCAATTATCTGCCTTGGGAGGAGCATCTACGCTTGGGGTCGGTGTCACAGGCTGCTCTGGCGCATCCGAAATCGCCTTAAGCTCTGCAAGGCTCACCACACGCCTGCACACGTCGCTCGCATCCAAGACATGAACAACGCCGTCCCAGGTCCAACATCTTCTGACGCCAAACCGCTCCCGAGCTGCCATGAAGGTCTGCTGACGTGATTTGGTCAAGAACTCGGCTATTGTTACGCCGGAGCCTTTCAATGCCACCTTACCAAACCACACTTTATCACGGACAGCAGTCTCACAGAACTTCACCACAATAGCCCTGGGTTTGCTGCCTCTGCGACGGCCAAGTCGGTGGCTGCGCCTTATGTCATTTGCAGCCACATCAGCCTTAACAGCTTTGAGCTGTTCAACTACAAGGGCCGTTGTGTCCTCTTTGTCAGCCTCCGGAACACCATGGATGACCAGCATCTTGCGTCGAGATCGCATTTCTATTTGATCGACCTGTTGAGCGATGAGCTCCACCTGCTTCTGGAGTATATTGAGAGAGTTCAAAACAAATGCTTTGAAGCTAGTGAAGTCCGCCGCTACTGCCTCAATACCGCTCCCAGGGTTGCTTGAGCCCGCTTTGTCCAAATTACTCTGCATCTCAGCCATCCTTGCATTGAAGGTTTCAGTGAGCTCCGCAATTGATCCTTGAATTGCGTTGATGTCCGACATAGTGTGTTGATGTTGACAGTTGAAGTAGGTGAAAGTGCAAAAATCAATGTAACTTCCTGGAGAAATGCTTGAATACTACTGGTAGGTAAACTATATTATCTAACCATCAATTTTATTGTTTCAAATTATCCAAATTACTTTTAATTCTATTTTTCCTAATAAAATGTGTGAACAGTGATGTGGTTCGTTTTATTCACCTACCCGAAAAAAAAAATTGTTTAGAGATCCGATTTATTTATTTATTTAAACTTTATTGCACTATGGGAAAATAGTACAAAAGGCCGATTTTGGTATCAGATATATTATTTTGGTGATACATATAATTTGCCAGAAATTTTAAGTTATTGATTTGGTAATTGTTTTGATTTTTTAGGTGGTACAATTTTGGGGGCAGATCTATTATTTTAGTGGCCAATTTTATTAGTTAGGTCATCGACTTCGTATTTATTCGGTGATTGCTTGTACCCTTTTTTCGTACGTACTTACGTACAAAATAAAATTAATACAGAAAATTTTATTTTGTACATATTCGTTTTAACAGTTTGTTGCATAATATAATTATTTTAAATTTTGCTTTAACGCTTTGCCTCAGTTTTTAAATAATTAATTGCAATAATGAACAGCCTGGCTTATTTACCACAAATTTCAACAATTATAAGGTAGTAATCAAAGAAACAATCTTAAACACTAAACAATTTACGCTATTTCTAAGAACATCATTAGAAGCCAGTACAAAGCGACCGATGGCAGGAGAAGCTCGGTACCGTGGCGACCACAGAATAGTATTTGTTATACAAGGGTGCAAAGTTGTATTTTAACCGCGAGTGTGGAATTGAAGCACTAGCTAGCGAATGGATTCTATGGTTGAACCACGAGCGAAGCGAGTAGTTCAAAAATGGAATCTTGAGCGTAGCGAGTGTTGCAATACACGAGACGTAAAATAACTTTGCAGCCGTGTGTAACAAAAATATTTGCACTTCACCAAAGCGAAGAAAATGTACAAGAAAAAGCACTGGAATATGTAAAATCAGTAAGCAATGGAATACAATTAAATTTAAATTATTTTTGCGTTTACAGCACCTGATCATCAGACAATTTAATCAGATCGGCGAACATTGTCCTGTCTGGAGTGGCCTTTACATGTTATTATGTTTAAAAAAGTTAATTACACGTTCGACTTTCAAATATTCTTTGCACTCTTGTGCATAAAATGCAGTTTTGCTATATGTTTTTAAAGAATAAAATGGGCTTTTCGAGCTAGTGAGGTGAAAAATACATTAAGCTAGAAGCAATAAATTATTGTTCTCCGCGTGTTATTGATTTAACAAATAATTAACTATCCAAATGATGAATTCGTGACCTTTCAACTATCAGACATTGCTCGTAAAATAGAAAATGGTCCATTACACCGAAGTAATTAGGTATTAGAATTAATACAAAATGTTGGCCGAGTAAATGATGATGTTTCCTATAATTCTGCTATTAAAATACGTATCAACTAAGCACGAAAAATTCGGCACGGAGGCACGCGTGGTTTCATACTATCGAGGGTGCCCGCTACTTCTAGTTTAACATGTGTTCTGTGGTCTCTGAATATGTTATGTGAATTGATTTGCTTGGCAAATCAGAACATAGAGCGTATTCCGTACAGAATAGGTAAAACGAGTATGTTCATATTTATTGGATTGGAACTTAGAGGCGAAAGTTTTATGCAAACGAGGGTTACTTTTCAAAACAAATTTTGTTTAAATAATAGTATGTACTTCATGGAATACTTTAAAAAATAACCTAGACCTAGAGACGGCACCTATTGTTCATCTAATGGGAAAATATTTATTATAACTACTTACGATCTATCGGTACAAGTATCGGACACAAAAAGCGAACCCAAAAAACGCTAAATATCTATGGTGTGTGGAAAGGCCAGAACCAAAACTTGCCGCTTGTCATTTACTCCGTGATAATGTCGCATGCGATTACGCTAAAATACCTAGAACTGCAAAATACATAGAAATATTCCATAAAAACATAGTAAATATCCCGACATTAAATAGTTATATTGTAAACGACTAAACTTGAAATCGTATAAAATATTACGGTTAAAATATTCTGATTTTATTTATTCAAAAATAAATAAGTGTTTGGCAAAACATACCTTAAAAAACGTCTCGTGCCTAAGGTTTTCCTAGAAAAAGTTCCGCAAAGCCATGTATATTTAATAGGGTAACTTAAAACGTGAGCGAAGGTAAAAGTTACGTGACAATATAATTGCTGGGGCCTTACCTTTTCCCATTAGGTCTGTGCATTACCGTGCTCTCATAGAATATTCTAGCAAACCGATTCAAGGAACGGTACTGTGTACACTGTAACTACATATACAATATTTGACGTAGCAAATTATACAAATTAATCGAATAGAATATGTAATATTTTCAAATTTATAATTGAAAGAATAATGGAAAAATTCACCGCGTCGAGCAAGATTCGAACTTGCAACCTTTCGGAAGACAGGTCCGATCACTCTGACCAACTTAGCTATAAGCTATCGACGCTTACTCTACATCGATGAATTTTTCCATTAGTTCCTCATTGCTTACGTCACAGGGAGACGTGTAGCGACATCTAGCGTAAGTGCTATTTCTAACAGCAGGGTGCGAACTGCGAACGCAAGATCAGCCGTGCTCCGTATTCAATGTACAGTCGCCCTCAGATATATCGGAGCGGCCAAGGTGGTCAGAAATATCTCAACAACGCCTCTATAATCAAGGCGATAAAGTGCATGTTCAGATATTTGTGACCACCTTGGTCGCTCAGATATAACTGATGGCGACTGCACATATTGTTGGATTGTTATTGGCAGGGAAAGCGACGACCGCACGACGACACTTAGGCGATTATCACACTGGCGCCACAACCGGTTGCGGTGACGGTGTGCAAGCATGACAGCGCTATACACATGCATGCCGAGCGCTATCTCGCTCGCGCCCCGGCGACGCATGCGGGAACCGCAGCAGCAGGCCTATGAATCATGCCCGCGCGTGCGAGTTATATACCTACGTTTTGCGCCTCCGCCGTGGGAGCTAAAGTCAACTGGTTACCAACGCGCTCACTGAACGCACGTCGTACCGCGCGCGACGCTACTCGGAACTCGGAACAATGTCATCACGGAATTTTTTTATTTATTGAATAGAATAGAAGAAACTTTATTCAGAAACACTTAACTACTATTTAAACATAGTTTTAAGCATATTATTATTTTAAGAAAAACATATAATAATATATTATATAAATATTGCAATGTGGATGGATGTAAATAATAGCAAAGCTTTATAATAAAAATAAGCTAAGCTTATAATAAGCTTATCGTATCTTAGACTATTAACGAAATACAAATCTCACAAATAACTATGATGATATTGCTAAAAGGCGATTAGAATAAGATTGAAATAGCTGTCAATCCATATTACTTTTGACAGTGTGTGGCAAATCTGTCAAGATTAATCATACTCTCATCGCGGCAACAAAATATCAATCAATATTACTCATGTAACTATAATTGTTATGCCCCATGCGAACCACATAAACACTGAATCAATGCAAAATACCTATTTCCTTAACTATAAAACATATCCAAGCATATGCAACCCTAGCGATTGTGCGGGTGCGCGGGAGGTGCGGGGTGCCGCGCGTTGAAGGCCGCTCCATTGTATTATTGCGTAGGTACGTAAACCGTAGGTATTTGTTTTTTCTATGAGTGATTCATATCTGTTCGTAAGAACTATTATATAATCTGTGGCAGCAGTGTGAAAGTCGTCTTACAATGCACACTTCAGTTTTTACCCAATTCATGTGTGCTACGTACGTTTTAAGTTTTAAGGTCCATCCATTTCTAACAACAACTAGCAAATGCACGTTCGCTGCACTCTAAATCAGACCATCGCTACAAGGATTTACGGTTTAATTTGGTACACGCATCCTATCCCTGTTATTTCTTTAGTTATTTCAAATTGAGCCTTTCACCTCACATATGTATGTGAGGTGAAAGCTCAATAATTACATGTGGCGCACGAATTAACGATAATATATAGGTATTATAGGTATGTACCTATAATACCTATATATTATCGTTAATTCGTGCGCCACATGTAATTATTGAGCTTATAGAGATGCAGATTATAAATACAAACATGTTAAACCCAGTCACAAAATCTCATTAATCGGGTTTCGGAGCATGTATTGGATTAAAGCGGGAGTTAATGTAGGTAATTGCATTAAGCTGATGCTTAATATAGTAAATCGTTTCATTAACAAAGCTGTGTACTGCTGAAGCTTTCTACTGCTGTTTTGGCGCCTCCAGCACAAGAAAGCTACGAAAGGAATAGAAAAACAAAAACTTAAAAATTATGTAGAAAAAAGATAAAATGCAAAAAATCACTTAGTGTCAAATATCTTAGACGTTTTCTTATAGGTATCCTATTGGTTTCAACTATCTCTTGTTCTAGAACCAAAACACAAGTCTGTATTTTGTTTATGGTTCTCGTGCATTTTTCTTATAGATCAAGAGCAGGCCGTAGGCAACCCTACCTCATCGAGTAGCAGATTTCGGCCATGATTATGTAGGGCGATGCACGATGAAGAGTTATGTATTTTAGTACTTGGTTTGGTAGCCTGAGCTAACCTTGGAGCATTTTGTACAGTTACAGCCTTATTCATAAAAAATTCTTAAATGAGGTTTTAACCATCATATAGTTAAAACGCTATATAAGCCTAAATGACGTTTTAAGAAATGTGTGATTTATAATCCCTCCATAAGCCTACTATAGTAATTTCATTGATTCGACTCGTTATG
Source organism: Pammene aurita (assembly GCA_947086415.1). Taxonomy (NCBI): domain Eukaryota; kingdom Metazoa; phylum Arthropoda; class Insecta; order Lepidoptera; family Tortricidae; genus Pammene; species Pammene aurita. Next base: position 6,684,107 of record OX352291.1, read on the forward strand.
TTGGCACTCTTGGCAAAATAATAGACAAAATCGATCCCAATCGCAATAAAAAAAAAAGTTTGACAGCAAATGTCAGTAATGAGCGGGAAATCGGCGAAATAGAATCGAATAAATGCAAATACTAGTTTAGATAAATGTAATCTAACTCAAAAAGCCCTTGCATTGAAAAGAAGAATCAATGCAACAAAAAATGGGAGTAATAATTGCACAGTTGACTACAATACAAGGTAAGAATACCAATTTATTTACTTATAATTAGGTTATGTGAAGTTGATTCTTGCTTGCCTTTACTGTTTTTAATTAATCTAATCACTGATATATCCTCCTCAGGTATTATTACAAGAGCGAAATATAAGAAAAAATTCCGGATACAAACACCAACGCCTTTAAGATGGAATCTTTTCCTTTTGCAAGTAAGTACAATACCTGCCCAAGTCAGACATTTTCACAGTAATAATTATATTCCTACAACCAGTGCCTAGTTACAACTAATAACATTAGGTATTCTTATTGTAAACCAGTTATATCTCTCTGATATCGCCAACAGTTAATGCATTGAAATAATAGTGTACTAACTATACCCAGAAGGATGATATTAAACTAGTGAAAAATCAATGGTTTGATAATGTGCAAAATGTATTGAAACATACGTTAGTAAGGTAGAATTTTATTGTTATTTTCATTCAAAATCCTTATTAATGTCACCATAATTATTGCAGAATATAAGTAGGTATTCCAGAAAGTGATGCTGTAATGTCTGTAAATTCTATATTATTCAGTCAATCAGTCAGATGCTAACAATAAAAGGCATCAAGCAGATGTACTTACATTGCTGCCGTTTATTGTCATGAAAATTTGACTACATACTTATGTAATAACTACTAATAACCAGTGGTGATAGGTATATATGCCTTAGGATGTTGGTCATTCTCAATTTAATGTAAATTTATGGTTATAATATGTAGTCACAACGATTTCTGACAATTTTATAGAAAACTTCTATGGAATAATATATATGAAGGCTAAAAATAAAAAAAAGTGTTTGTTTAAAATTAATTTAATTAAATTTGTTGCATTCTTTTCAGGTCAGCACATATCATCAGCCGTCATCATCCACTGCCATTATTGATGCAGTAAGTCATCAAGCATTAAGCAGGAAAGGGCAACCGGGTCAAGTATCCACACAAATCCAGGAAAAGTCTACCGGCCCCGGACATATTCCAAACCAAGCAGTCCTTAGCGGCAAGGCAATCAACTGAAACATAAAAAAGAAAAATTAGAAGCTCAGCACATATCATCAGCCGTCATCATCCACTGCCATTATTGAGGCAGTAAGTCGTCAAGCATTAAGCAGGAAAGGGCAACCGGGTCAAGTATCCACACAAATCCAGGAAAAGTCTACCGGCCCCGGACATATTCCAAACCAAGCAGTCCTTAGCGGCAAGGCAATCAACTGAAACATAAAAAAGAAAAATTAGAAGCTACATAGCCTGATTTTGGTCAAAACTACTGGTTCTAGACCCATAATACTCTTTAGCTTTGTTTTATTATGGAATTGTATGTTTAATTTTGCTAAATAAAAATATTTTATTTCATGAAGCTTTTGTAATGATTTTTAATGCTTCTCTCTGGGAGAATCTGTTTATTTAGTGGCATATTATTATTCAAGAGCTTAATCTTAGCAAGAGAAATGAAAATGGGTAATTCTATAAGGTGTTTTGCATACAAATTATACCTATCCATTTTCATTACTCTTAAGTGTTGATAGTTATGCTGCTGTAGGCTAACCTTTTGGTAATAAAATAACACATTTATGTTGCAATAATTATAGTTTTCCCAAACTATACCTCTGTGGTTGAATTGTAAGAACAAAATCAGTAATGTATGTGCATTGATTGCCGCTTTAACCTATTGACCGCCACAGTCGGCTGTGGCCGACATCAAAAAGTTGTGCCATGGACGCCAACGACGGCTACAGCCGACAGGCTTTGTAATGCAATAGGGACCTACGCGGGCTTCCGCAAAGTTCAATTTCGCTTGACAAAACGCGATTACGTGGCGTCGGTGGCGCGTCATTTTTGTTCAATGCTCAAAATGGTCAAAAGGTTAATACTTGTTTTAAAAATACCACTTCATTATCTTTAATTAAAGATGAATGTATATCTATATACTAATACGACAAGTTGATAGTAAATGACAAATATGCTCACCCACACACTTCTTTCTTACCTTATGTTATGATACATATTCCAAAATCGGTTTTCGTAGTTGTACCTATTCACAAGCTCCATTGCCTGAATTGGCATTTTATAGCAACAATTTAACTTCAAAAGTTCACAGTCACTTTAATAGATAGGTTTTTTTATTTATTACAATAAATAATATTATTTTTCACAAAACATAAAACTTGTAACGATAGAGTAACTTCCATTCAGTAGAAATCTTCTGATTTGTGTTCGGTGTCGCTAGTGTCAAAATCAGCTGTTCAATATTATGGCGGCCATTTTGATCCTTATCGAGGAGATAAAGAAGGGTCCTGGGTCCTGTAACTTTTCGAGCATTTGCAATAGGTTTGTAGAGTTGTTTAGAGATAAATAACGTTTATAAATAACGTTTTTAGGCTTCCGGACTTCAAGTAGGTTTGAAGGAGGTTGTAACTTTTTATGAATAAGGCTGTTAGACTTTGTCCTATATAAGCGACGTACTCGAAGAGAGGCCTATGCTCAGCAGTGGACGACTAATGGCAAAAATGATGATAATGATGATGATTAAGCCGAATTCTGCTACTCGATAAGGTAGGGTTGCCTACGGCTTACTCTTGATCTTTTAATTTCCAACCGATTTGTACACTTCAAAAAGAACGTTGAAAGTTGTAAAAGCAGAGACTATACATTTATGTTGATAGTTACATTCTAAGAACGAGACCAACCGAAAGTTTCCGTAATAATACCGTAATAACAGTAACGCTATTAATAACTAGATGGCGCTAAGGAGTAGAAAGTATTCTGCCGTTCGTTATATGGCAGCTTTGGTTGGTCTCGTTTATATCACGCTTCAGACTTGGAGCCTCAAAAAGTTCTTAGACGGGCTGTCTTTATTAATGTATAATCTCTGGTAAAGGTTTTAACTAGTCTGTAAACATGTGTATGGTTCCAAAACATAAGACAGTTGGAATAATTATCTGTTTAATCTCATTCTATTCTCAACTTGTTTCAAGCCAAGAAGATACCGATAAGCTGACAAACTGCACGATGTGCCCCCGCATCTACAAGCCAGTGTGCGCGTCCAACGGAAAATGGTACCACAGCTCTTGTTTTATGGCATGTGAGGTCGGCAATGACACCAGTATCAACATCTTGTATGAAGGCGAGTACTTGACTTGATGACAGACGAGTATCGTACCACTGTCGTGGTATTTTAGGTTGCGCACGTGTTTCTTTTCAACTGTAGCTATGACGAGTTCGCTGTTAGACTTCTGTAGGATAGTTAATGCACAGTCATTTTGGTACAAAGATTGATAGGCTGAAGCATCGTAGGGTCGACTCAGAGGTTAGAAGGCGAGTAAGAGAGCATCCAAGGCAAATGGTACCAGCAGTTCTTTTTTCATAACATTTGAACTCACAACGAACGGCAATGACACCAGCGTCAATATCTTGTACGATGGCGAGTATTTGTCTTGTTGACAGAAGAGTATCATACCAATACCGTGGTAGTACCTAGGTTTAGGTAGTACTTAGGTTTCGCAAGTGTTTCTACTGTAGCTGTGGCGAATTCGCTGTCCGACGTCTGTGGGATAGTCGATGCACCGTCATTTTGGGACCAAATATTGAGAGGCTGGAGCATCGTACGATTAGCTGAGATGCTAGAAGGTACAATGGAGTGTGACAGGTAAAGCTGTGGTACGCTCTTTTTCCATAGCATGTGAACTCACAACGAACGGCAATGACACCAGCGTCAATATCGTGTACGATGGCGAGTACTTGACTTGTTGGTAGAAGAGTACCGTACCACTGCCGTGGTAGTACCTACTTTGGATTGCGCACGTTCCAGCAAGAAAAGACAAAGGTTTATTGCGGTAGAAGGACCTCAAACCCTTTACTGCGATATTGAGAGTAGGATGCAGTTGCCCCTACTGACCTTATAATGAAAAATAATCGATTGACTTTCATCCCTAGGCCTGTGCAAACCAGAACACACGCATATCGATAACGACGCAGAAGAATCGACTCCATCATCAAAGTGTGTAGAAAGATGCCCGAAAGAGAATAGCCCGGTGTGCGGGGACAACGGTAAATGGTACCCTAACAGGTGTCTCTTGGCCTGTGACCGTATGCCGCGAGTGCACGATGGTCTGTGCCCTTCAACGCCTTCCACGCCTCTCGTACCACTACCGCCCACTGAGCCCATTACAGCGCCTTTTGAAACACCATTCAATGAAAACTGCCCAACCTGTACTAAGGTATACGACCCAGTATGTGTCTCCAACAGAAACTGGTATTATAATCCTTGTGTAATGGAGTGTGTTCTTGGTAACCAAACTACCTATACCATCCTTTATTATGGAAGGTGTATCGACTTTTAAGTGCGCATTTGTATTGAGATGCAAACGGCCAACGCATTCCGTTGATCGCATGCGTCTAATGCGATTTCTGTACTAAACAACCGCGCGCTTTAAGGTTCTATTTTATTTGCGAATGCATTGAGCCTGCTGCATACGTAAATACACGTAAATATATAGTGATGTTAAATTAATTAATAAATATTTCTTCAGCAAAGATACGTTTTTTAAGTGATCATTATCATTTTATTTTTTAGTACTTATGTCGAGAATTATAAAAGCGGTAAAAATGGCTTTACCTTTGAAAATTGGCTAAATGTAGTGAATATTCTAAATTAGTTTATTATCTAAGTTTGTCACATATATCACTTTAAAATCCTACGCAAAGTTTTGACCACAGTCATGATTTAGGTCACAAGACTGGAGAAATATTCCCAATTGGCTGCAAATTGAACAAGTTGAAAGTCTACGAGTTGAAACTTGAAGTTGGTACCGGACCTAGCTGTGAATTTAGTTATGTCGCAGGCATTAATAAGTACCCTAAAGTAGGGCTGTTTGCGCTTGAACTTATACAGCGAAGGAAATGAGCCGACGAAGTTAGTGCACTTTTCTTTTGTAGAACGGTCAAGCGAGAGTCTAGTAGCTGGTGCTTTCATGTCGAAATTAATATCCATTTGCTATAAAAATTGTGGCTCAAAAATGGCTTTACAGTAGTTATTTTTGGTATTACGTGCATATAAATCAAGTGAAAAAACCGGCCAAGTGCGAGTCGGACTTGCGCTCTGAGGGTTCCGTACATCATACTATTTTAACAGTCATGCTGTATGTAACCAAAAGAAGAATTGGATTACTAACATGCTGTATGTAACGAAAGGAAGAATTGGATTGAGGGTCAACATTTTATTATGCAATTTTTTTTTGTGATGGAACAAAAATAAACGATTTTTGGACTTTTTTCTTTACTTATGCTGTAAGACCTACCTTTTTGCCAATTTTCACGATTCTAGGTCTATGGAAAGTACCTTTAGGTTTTGTAAGTTTGATATTACAATATTTTTTTGTGATGGAACTACAAAAGTACAAAATAACCATTTGAAAACTGTTTCCTTTATTTATGCTGTAAGACCTTCCTTTCTGCCGCTCCGATATTTTTCATGACGGTTCGGTCTATGGGAAGTACCCCATAGGTTTTGGGTTCCCTGCGAAACGTTAGAAAATAAGGCTTGAATGGCCGTATCTTTGGACTGAATTGACCTCAAAAATTGATTTTTTTACAGCTCCAAGGGACTGCAGACATACGTATTTGGTGCAAATTTCAACTTGATAGCTGTAGAGCTGTTAAACGAGCTATCTAGCGTTCCCGAGAAAAAGGGTTTTGACAGACGTACAGACAGACGGACAACAAAGTGGTCCTATAAGGGTTCAATTTTTTCCCTAAAAAGATAGTTGTTTGCGTGTTTATGAAAGTAGGTGTTTTACCATTTTTCTCTTTATATTAATAATAATTTAACCATAAAATATATCGGAGCGGCTAAGGTACTTCAAAAATATCAGAACATGCACTTTATCGCCTTGAGAACTTGACAGGCCTTGATAAAATATGTTTAACCACCTTGGCTGCTCCATTATATCTATGTTGACTGAACATGACTTCTAAACTCAGAACCTATTTTAACAATTCACCCAGGACACTCAGGAGGTCTATTTGAAGAACATAATTTGATGTTGGTTTGATTTCATTTGGCTTATTAAATTTGTCCGCTGTCCGACATCTGTGGAATAGTATATGCACAGTCATTTTGGGATCAAAGATTGAGAGGCTGGAGCATAGTAGGGCCAACTGAGAAGCTAGACGGCAAGTAAGAGAGCATCCAAGGCAAATGGTGCCACAGCTCGCTTCATGGTCTGTGAGGTCGGCAATGACACCAGCGTCAACATCTTGTATGAAGGCGAGTACTTAACTTGATGACAGACGAGTATCGCACAACTACCGGGGTACTTTGGGTTGCGCACGTGTTTCTACTGCAGCTGTGGCGAATTCACTGCTCGACGTCTGTGGGATAGTCCAAAGATTGAGAGGCTGGATCACAGTAGGGTCGACTGAGAGGCTGAAAGCCGGGCAAGGGAGCTTCACAGGCAAATGGTACCACAGCTCTTTTTACATAGCGTGTAAGATCGGCAATGACACCAGCGTCAATATATTGTACGAAGGCGAGTACTTGACTTGTTGCCAGACGAGTATCGTACCATTGCCGAGTTGGTACCTACTTTGGGTTGCGCACGTGTTTCTACTGTAGCTGTGACGAATTTGCTCTCCGATGTCTTCGTGATAGCCGATCCACAGTCATTTTGGGACGAAATCATGAGAGGCTGGAGCATCGTGGGGTCGACTGAGCGATCCTTTACACCAAAATCGATTTTTGAATAATCGGTTAAAAAAAGTTTAATTAGCTATCGATTTTCGGAATCAAAACATTTGATAGGTGTGTTCCAGTTTTGCATGTTTACGATTGATAAAAAATAATACAATACAAAAATCCTTACTAGAAATGTGAATATTTTAATACAACTGCGTCTACTCTAGATAATAATAACTTATATTAGCTGTAAATAAACGCTTAGAGTCCCTTTCGCCATTGCCATCCTTTGTTCCAATAAGAACAGACAAAGGTTTATTGCAGTACCTCAAACCCTTTACTGCGATATCTAGGGTAGGGCGCAGTTGCCCTTACTGACCTTATAATGAAAAATAATCGATTGACTTTCATCCCTAGGCGAGTGCAGCCCAGAACACATGCGTCCACACCCAGAAGACCCGAATTTACCACCAAAAGAGTGTGTAGAAAGCTGCCCGAAAGATAATATGCCGATGTGCGGGGCCAACGGTAAATGGTACCTTAACATGTGTTTCTTGGACTGCGACCGTGTCGCGATAGGGGCCATACAACTATGCCCTCCAAAATCTCCTATGCCTTCCATGCCTTTAGTACCAACACCTTCCACGCCTCTCATACATGACCCCATTTTAGCGCAATTTGAAAAACCATTGAATGACAACTGCCCAACATGTACCAAGGTATACGACCCAGTATGTCTCTCCAATGGAAGATGGTATTATAATACTTGTGTAATGGAGTGTGTTCTTGGGGAAACGCAATATCAGTATGCTATCCTTTATCGTGGAAAGTGTATCAGCTTTTAAGAGCGTTGTTTTATGCGATAAACGCGATGCGTTTTACGCACATTGTTTTACATCAGATAATCTAATTCTAAAATATTGTTTTACGCGGTGAACGCTGCGGCAGTCGCAGCTTGAGATGCGTTTGCATCTCAAGCTGCGACTGCCGCAGGCAGCCAAGGCATTGCGTTGATCGCATGCATCTAACACTGCGATTTCCGTACAACCGTGCGTTTTAAGGATCCATTTTAGTTGCGAATACATTCAGCCTGCTGCATAGGTAAATACTTAGTGATGTTAAATTAATTAATAAAAGTTTCTTCAGCAAAGATAAGTTTTTTAAGTGATCATTATCATTTCACCTTTTGATACCTAAAATAAAAAAACCGGCCAAGTGCGTGTCGGACCACGCATAATGGAGGGTTCCGTAGCTTCAATGGAATAAGAACCAGACTAATGCCAAAAGGTCGTATCTGATGCCTATTTCCACTTTTTATTTTACCACTTTGTCGGCGTGATTGATATTAGTACCAAATTTCAGCTTTCTAGTGCTAACGGTCATTGAGATTATCCGCGGACGGACGGACGGACGGACAGACATGGCGAAACTATAAGGGTTTCTAATTGACTACGGAACCTTAAAAAGGGTAAAATGGCATTATCACTCAAATTGGCTAGATCTAGTGAAAATTCAAAATTACATTATCTACGGGAAAAGTAAATAGAATCTTGAGCGTAGCGAGTGCTACAACACATGAGACGTAAGAATAACTTTGCAGCCGTTTGTAACACAAATATTTTTACCTCACCAAAGTGAGGAAAATACTACATAGGTATAAGAAAAACAACTGGGATCATCGACATATAACAGTCAAGACGAGTAAAGGCAAGCAAAGTTCGTGTGGAAACACGACCCATTTTCACGTTTACAAAACTAAAATGTCTTATGTCTTATTAACCAATCAAGTACTCATTCTTTAAGCATATTTTTTCTGTTAACCTTAATTCCGCAAAGGTTTCATGCCATTTCACCAATAAGAAATGTTGCCTTGTTGTGAGTGGTCAAAATCAATTTGACAATGAAGTTTAATTGGACAGGAGATACTCAAATGAAATAACTGAAATGTCAAGTTAACGTATAATAAATACGCCTACGTTTGACGTGGAGGGGTTCACGTAATAAATAATAATGCTATCAATTAACAATTTATTTTTCAGTGCATTTTTCATTACTTATGTAATATACGTAAATTGAATCGTTCTTGGAATAAGGAATAATATGGAAGCCTTCTATTCATCATTCATTATTTAATAAAAGTGCTTAATTACAATATAGGGACTTACAAACTAAATAAGAAATCAACATAAAATAGTAAAGATTTTGAACTTTTTTACAATTTTATAAATCCGTTACTTTAGGGAGACCCTTTCGGTCTCAAGCAACATAATGGTAAGGCGGTAGTCACACTGCCGCCGCGTCTCGTTGCGAGACGCGGAGCAACGGACTCGCATGCGGAGACAACGCACCAACGTCCGAGTTTTCTCCGCATCTCCGTCCGGAGCTGCGATGCGCGACGTCCCGCGTTACTTCCTTCTCGCGTTCATTTCACATTCAAACGTTAAAGTAAAAATAGTTCCTATTTGTCGATAAAATGGACACGGTACTTATTCAGAACGCTGCGGTGATACTTTCAGTTTGGTTTTTGTACTATCGAGTCATAAAACGCAGAAGACACTAGGTACTTCCCTATTTACAAACTAGACCTATAAATGGATATTTTGCTAGATATTACCAAGATTTAAGGCAACACGAAGAATTTTTTTTAAATTGCATCCGTATGTCAACCGAGTCATTTGATTATTTGCTAAGCGAAATGGGAGTGATTATTACTGGCGCGGACACAAATTTTCGACGTTCTATTACAGCGGAGAAGCTTTTATAAGAATTCCTAGATTATGATTAAACAAACGACTTTCAATTTCAAAAACAAACTTATAGACGTCGATATCCATTGCGCCTACGTCCTTTCTTGCACTAAAATCCGTACGGCACTGCGGAGCTCGGTGTGACATACCCTGCGGCACGCACCGCGTCTCCGTCCGAGCGCGCGAGTCGTCGTGCGTCTCGCTCCTCCGCGCGTCGAGGCGGAGCCAGTGTGTCGTACCATGCGATTTTTCTATACAAAATCAAGATTCTACATACAAAGTTAAAAAACGCATCAACGGACGTCGCTGCGAGATGCGAGGCAGTGTGACGATCGCCTAAGCAATTAAGGTTCATCATCATCATCATCATCATATCAGCCAAAAGACGTCCACTGCTGGACATAGGCCTCCCCCAAAGAGTGCCACAATGACCGGTCCTGCGCCACCCGCATCCAGCGGACTCCCGCGACCTTCACCAGGTCATCAGTTCACCTTGCGGGGGGTCTACCCACGCTGCGCCTTTCGGTTCGTGGTCGCCACTCGAGAACCTTTCCGCCCCAACGGCCATCGGTTCTACGAGCAATGTGCCCCGCCCACTGCCACTTTAGTTTAGCTATTCGGAGGGCTATATCGGTTACTTTGGTTCTGCTGCGGATGGCCTCATTTCTGATGCAATCACGCAGAGAGACTCCAACCATAGCCCCCTCCATTGCCCTTTGGGTGACTTTGAGCTTTCTTATGAGGCCCATTGTAAGCGACCACGTTTCAGTACCATATGTCATCACTGGCAACACACACTGGTCAAAGACTTTCGTCTTGAGACACTGCGGAATATTGGACAAAAAGATGTGCCGTAGCTTCCCGAATGCTGCCCAACCGAGTCGGATTCGTCGATTGACCTCTTTCTCGAAGTTGGATCTACCTAACTGGACAGTATGTCCTAAGTATATATAATCGTCCACAACTTTGAGTGTAAAGTCTCCGATTGTAACGGGAGTTGGTGCTACATGGGTTTTTGACATGATCTTCGTCTTATCCATGTTCATCTTTAGACCAACTCGCTCGGAGGCTTTACTGAGGTCATCGAGCATCGTACTCAAATCCTCCATGGTCTCAGCCAAGACTACTATATCGTCAGCAAACCGAAGGTGAGTGATGTACTCGCCGTTTATGCATTCATTCATATTAATGAAAAATAAGAGTCATACCTATTAGTCAATTGTACTAGAAATGGCACGGCCAGAATGGTATGATTTTACCAGAGTAAGTATAGTAGGTACTAATTCGAAGGGTTTTGTTTTGTCGATTTATTACTACTAGGTAATACTTATAAATGAACATTCATTATACTTTTTATGTTTACTTTTCCAAAACTTATATTGCATAACATCGACCAAGTCCGTACTGTATGAGAATATCTATGCGTGATTTACTTACCGATGAAAAGAAATATCACCATCTTTGGCGCCCGTGTGGCTCCTGCACCAATGCACGGCACAAGCCGGCATTTTAATACCGATATATTACCGAAATTTCATGGACCGAAAAACTAATATTTTGACGACATGACAATTTCAAAATGTTTGACATGACATTAGGGCACCGCTGTCACAAGCTCCGCCGACATTGGCACCAGGAAAGTGGAGCAGATTTTGAGCGTTGATTACGCTTCCTTACTTATTGTTCTTCCAAGATTGGGATATGTAAAATCAATTAAAATGAATCCATCGAAATAAGCGTTACATGGTAAAATCATGTAATGAAATTGTTTATACTAAATGTTTTTAATTAAATACAATTATACATATTTTATTTTTATTTTTTTATTTATTTATTTCAAAATAAAACTTATGTGGTAGGTATACATATTTGTTTCGCCAAACTGAGGACAGCTTGTTGGCGAATAGTGCGCTCTAAAATATAAATAACAATTTTGTGTTTTACCTACTTACCCATTACACAAACTTATTTGAAACCTAGTTAATTTGTTGTACATGTTATGTTTACAGCTAGTACAGCCACCTGCTACATCCCATAAAACTATTTTTGCATCCACAGCACCTGATTTGATCAGACAATTTAATCAGATGGGCGAACATTGTCCTGCCTGGAGTGGCCTCTACATGATATTATGTTTAAAAAAGTAACAAATAACACGTTCGAATTTCAAATATTCTTTGCATTCTTGTGAATAAAATGCAGTTTTGCTATCTGTTTTTAAGGAATAAAAAGGGCTTTCCGAGCTAGTGAGTTGCCAATTATTTACGACCTCGATAATCGGTAACGTAATGAAAATCTAACCTTCTTCCCCGACCGCGATTATCCTCCTTTCCGACCGCCCGCACAATCCAGTTGGCCATTCATTCTCTAATTAATGGTTCCCGAACACGTCACTAAGAATTTATAAATGTGTATGTACAGTCATGGACTTAAATATGGAACCCTTTTCCTAAAAATGTCTTTTGTACTCTCAACATGCAATAAGGTCGAAAATTTCAGTTTAAAAATTGTGTTTATGTGTCAAGTAATTGCCAAGTAACACCACTATGAAACTTCACAATTTTGCAGTTTTATACGTTCACGAAATTACACGATTGAATAGAAACTCAAATCGACTAATCGTAAGTCGACAAAAATAAAGTTTTATCCATAGAGTTATAGGTTGTTAGGTTGAAAGTTGGCTAACAACAGGTTGATAAAATTAAATCACCTAATTTTCCAAAAGTATATGCAATCTGCTTGATATGGCGCTCTTCTGAAATAAAATACTCATTAAGAGACTCCATAGAGATTATCTCTGGAACCTATCGACGGTGACATATGAAATGTCGATGTCACAAAAGAAAATATTAAAATATGAAAGTTTGCTAACTGTAGCGAATGCTTTTTAGGGTTCCGTAGCCAAATGGCAAAAAACTGAACCCTTATGGATTCGTCATGTCTCTCTGTCTGTCCGTCCGTATGTCACAGGCATTTTACTCGAAAACTATACGACGTATCTGAATAAAATTTACACATAAGGTGTATTTTGTATGCAGGTACTTAGTTATGTAGTTAAATTTGAAAAAAAAAATTTTAGGGGGCCGCTCCATACAGGTAATTAAATAAAAATAAAAAAATTAACCAAATATCAACATGTGACACATCAATCGATAGGTCTTTCAAAATAACATTGAGGTTTTTTTGACTATTTTGTGATTAAGTGAATATTTTCTGAAATAATCGCTTCGAAAGTCAGAAAAGTTGTGTAGCCCCCCCGTAACTTTTGAACCGTAAGTTCAAAAAATATGAAAAAATTTGAAGAGATGCTAATATATACTTTCTACGAAAATTGTTTTGAACATTATCGGTTCAGCCATTTTTGAGTTATCTCCAAAAAACTTCTTCGGAAGCCTCCTATGCGTGGTCCGACACGCACTTGGCCGGTTTTTATTCTATCGGAAAACGGGGAGTAATCGAAATGTCGAAAAGTAACCATTCCTCAGCATTATTAGTATTCAGGCAATTTGGAGATGAGGAATTATTTGCTCTTGTTGGCGAAGTCATTTGCTACTCGTACCTACCGCCTTGGCCTTGTGCTAGAGTCGAGGACCATATCGAGATTCAGCATTTTGGAAGAAAATATGCTTCCCTAACATCTAGCGTTGATGGTCAGAACCTGAAGAGATGAATCAAGAAAGTAGTTGTGGCTTAGCATTGGCACATATCAGGTCTAGTATAGCGACTACTTGGATTTGGACTACAGCAAACTATATGTTTATAGGTAGCACAGCCACGAAGAATATGAATTCAGTCCGTTAAATATAAATTATATTAAATTGAATTAAATAGTTTCTTCAATGAATGACATTTTTTTTATTTGCCCGAAACGAAAGCATAAGTAAAGTATATAGGCTATATGAATTAAATTGAACCAGTAGGTATAATAATATAATAAAAAAGTAATATATTCGTTATATTGTTTAGCTTGGCAGTATCGTTATAAAAATGAGGTGGATTCATTGTAATTTCTTTGTTTATATGTCATAGTAAGACATAGACTAATAACCCAAGACCCTGCAACTGCATAGCCGTGCGACCGCCGCTGCCACGCTCGAAGTAATTTCACCCTATAGTGTATGGATGATACAAGGAGGATCGGTCTCTCTCATAGGAAAACGGTCAAAAAGAGTCCAGCGGTAAGCACAAAACAAGAGTTCCAAATATCTCCGGGTGGCGCTAGGTATAGTTCAGCTTTTTAAATGAATTACCGATATTTAGTACTTATATGACATTCTCAATAAAATTAATATTCAGAGTGTTTTTCTTCTCCGCAAATAGTTATTTTGTAAATATGTATGGATTTAATTTTTTTTATATCAAAATTAATTTAATCAAAGGAGAATGGGCATTTTGTACCATGAGTGTATACGATTGAGACACATCTCATTTGAAAGTTCTTAACTAGTGCATTATTTAATTGTATGACGCCATCATTGGATAGCGTGCAGGGTCCGAGCTATTTAAAAAAACCGGCCAAGAGCGTGTCGGGCCACGCTCACTGTAGGGTTCCGTAATTTTCCGTCCGTCACAGTAAGTGTCCCCACTTAAGAGTTAATAACACCGCCATGTAGGATATGATTATGATATGAGAGTTCCACGTACAGCGACATCTATCGGCAAATTAAGTAAACTATTGCGCGCGAGCATAAAGTATGGAAGATGATTTTTATGGGATAATTCTTTATTGCGTGAACCGATTTTCACCGTTTTTACTTTATTTGAAAGCACGTCATTTCATTGTAATTTTGTAGAAATTACAGGTACAATAAACACCTGCTTATACGGTTAAATTACAAACTTAGTTCAGAAATTATTTTGTATTTTTTTTTCAAAAACTATTCATTCTATCAAGTTCAAAATAATTTTCCTAGAAGGTTTTTATAAAGTTCTACTTTTGAGATTTTTTTCTTATTTTTAAAACTTATGGTTCAAAAGTTAGAGGGGGGGACGCATATTTTTTTACTTCTGGAGCGATTATTTCCGAAAATATTTACATTATCGAAAAATGATTTTAAAAAACCCCTATTCATTTTTAAATACCTATCCAATAATATATCACACGTTAGGGTTGAAATGAAAAAAAACATCACTCCCCACTTTACGTATAGGAGAGGTACCCTAATAAAAAAAAAATCCACTTTTTATTTTACCACTTTGTCGGCGTGATTGATATACATATTAGTACCAAATTTCAGCTTTCTAGTGCTAACGGTCACTGAGATTATCCGCGGACGGACGGACGGACGGACGGACGGACGGACGGACGGGCAGACATGGCGAAACTATAAGGGTTCCTAGTTGACTACGGAACCCTAAAAAGGGTTGCGCATATAAACGGTTAATTTATAAAATATCCGGTCTATAACCAGTTATAGCGTATTTTATATGAAAGGATATAAGAAATGCTTCACGCTTATTTACCACCACCATGGGAAAAATACGTACACGGCTGGAATTAGTAGATGAAACATTTGCTAATATGTAAAAACACCTGTAGCATAGCGAAGCTAACGTGTATACAAAAGTCGTATGTAACAGCTAAAAGGTATTTTTATGAGTTATTTTTCGTAAATGATACTTGCACTCTAACGTATGCAGAGACTAAAATAAAACGGTTTTATGCGTTAATTAACTGTAATTAACGACGGCCTAATTCAAATATCCTAGACGTTTTCTTATACTTTGTTTTAGTGAAACATTTGTAAAAAAAGGCTGTGAAAACAACATAAAATTACAATTAGTGTCATCATACAGTAGAGAGAAATAGGGGTAGTACATCAATACTAGTTAGGAAAACACTAGAAGTTAAGTCTATTGAAATTCTATCTAAATTAGCGTCTAACTTTTATTTTCAATGTTGTGGTATTTAAATTACTAGCATTAATCTAATTATAATTACTATATATAGAATACCACAACAAACTCGATCTCATCTTTCTACATAAACATCAAAAATATGACATCTTTCTACATAAACTTGAAAGTTTGTTACGATACTTAGCACTTAAGTACAAAAAGAAAAAAAATTGTAATTTGTGGAGATTGGAATATAGATACACTAAAGGATAACCCAGTAACGAAGGACCTTACTAGTTTATTAAGAAGCCACAATCTTACCATGCATATAAAGACCCCAACTAGAATTAATAACTGCGTTGATCAAATTGCTAGTTGTTCAGACTTGGGGTCTTGCAGTATTAAATAAAAATCGTAGATAATTTAACAACTATGTACTTCGAGTTCCACAATGGTACTTAAGATTAACTTTATATGAAAAACAATGAATGCGTATGACGAGCGTATGAGCGTGTGTCTATGAGCCAAGTGGCTAGCTATAGAGCGGCGAGGGGCGGGGGAGCGGAAGATGTCCAACTGGTTTTACTGTCTCGCGGACCCCGCTTCACCTTCGGTACTTGCAGCCGCAACACTAGTAATATATATAATGTAAAATCTGAAACCTACAAACTTGAGTTATCTGATCATGATAGAGCTCAATCAATTGCTATAAATATCAATAAAATAAAATTGTGTACGACCTGGTTTGAGACGAAAAGAGACTATTGTCGTGAGAATGTTAGAAAGTTTCATGATTGCATAAAAGCTCTATCTTTCTCTGAAGTTTTTAGTTCTAATAATGCACAGAAAGCTTGTGAAATGTTTTATAATCTATTGAAACTATTCTATGATCTATGTTTTCCCCTTATTAAAGTCAAAATTAATAGTAGACAGAAAAATATTAAATGGTTATCTTCAGGTATCCGTAAGTCATGTCAAGTCAAACGTCAAATGTTATTCCAAAGTAGAAATAGTGGAGATAAAATAATCAATAAACTAAACTTAAAAATATACAGGCTGTTTGGTCGATACGTGCAAAGGTTTAAGGAGGTGATAGACGAAGTATTTTTGAACATTTCTAGCCATATATGTCTTAGACGAAACGTGATAAAAAAAAAATTAATTGAAATTTTAAGAATTTTAGAAAAATGCTCAGAATTTGGTAGATACGAGTTAATAGTGCCCGAATACGCGTTAGTTTGTAAACACTATCTTTTGTTTCCAATAGTTTAATGTAACTCGGACCAAATAAAGCTACTTTTAAGTGCATGTTCATGGCCTCTAAAACAAATGGAGGCATACGAACCTTTAAAAAAAATCGTAGGTTGACACAAGCATAATCTTGATGTGCCATAAAAAAAAAAATAAATAAATAAATATTTGAATTGTTCAAACATTTTTGAAAACATGCCTATTTACTGTTCTTTCTTTATAGGTATCAGTCATTTATATCGCTTGTCAAAATTCTGAGTTACGGAATAAAAACCAAAGTTAGGGAGCACTTTTAATAAAACTACATGAACTTTAATTTTAAAACTTTAGTAACAAAATCAAAGCAAAAACTTAAATCACATGTTCAAAATGTAAATCACGGTTTCTTATACAGGAACGGGCCCTTTTCCGCACTTCTGTGGTAGTTATTTTTAGGTGCATCTCCTCCCTCATGATGACAAAAGCTTCGCCAATCCTTGTTATTAACTCGTCTTTTGTTGCGATTTCTGAGGTGTACACAAGTCCTTTGGCCCGTCCTCAAACAAAAAAGTCCAAACGAGTTAAGTCGGGGGATCGAGCGGGCCAAGGAATGGGTCCATCTCTACCGATCCAGCACTCCGGAAAACAGTCGTTAAGGTATTCTCTCTCAGCCAAAGTCCAATGTGCAGGGCAGCCGCCTTGCTGAAATATGATTTTTCTTTCCGCTTCTAATGGTACTCCGGCTTCTTCTAGGAGGATAGGAAGATCGTTTTTTAAGAACTGGAGATAATTGGGTCCGTTCAAATTATCGGGAAGAAAATGTGGCCCGATCAAAGTTCTGCCAATTACTCCAGCCTACACGTTAACTGAAAACTTCTTTTGAAAGGAGACCTGCTTCTTCCAATGAGGATTTGCGTCCTTGTCAGCCCATTCATGAAGGTTATAAAAGTTTGTTATCCCCTCTCTTGAAAACTTTGACTCATCTGTCCAAATAATAGATTTTAAAAATGACGCGTCGTCAATGTCGCTGTTTAATAAGAATCTGCAGAACTGTATTCGTCGCCCGGGATCTCCTTCTTCTAAACCCTGCACCCCCACCCCTCGAAAAGGATATTTTTTCTTTTTACGCATCATGTTCCTAACCTTCCATGTCGATATGTTAAGGTTTTGAGCTACTGTTCGGATGCTTGTCTTAGGATCAGCTACAAATGCGTGAATAATTTCTTCCTCGGTATCCGCATCGTATCTCTCAGGATTCACTCTAGTAGCCGGACGATGGATCCCATTTTCGCTAAGACCACGAAACGTGTTGTAAAACATCCTGACATTGGGTAATCTGCGATTTGGATAATACTCCTGATACATTCGCCGTGCCAATGCTCCACATTACCGTCTGCCCTTCCGTACATGAAGATAATGTTAGCATAATCTTCGTTGCTAAAACCATCGATGTTCATAATGTTTAGTTACAAAATTTAATAATATTTGAAAACCGCTTCAACCGTTTGTTAAATTTTCATAGAAGAACTAAATTCGCAATTGGCTATCGTGAATACTTAAAACAAAGGCAATTCAAAACATTCCAAATTTGAAAATTCTTATTCTTAAAATAACGTGTTCCAAATTTAAAACTATGGTTTTTAGTTTAGAACTTTTTTTATAATCCTCGTCGGACTTTGGAAAATGGTACTTTATTTAATTTTTTAAAAATAATTAACTTGCTATGAAATAATTATAACAAAATTTTGTTTTATTTTTTTACACGTTATTAATAGTTAAGTACCTACTTAAAGTAAAATTTCAAGACTAGTACGGAGATTTGAAATTCTTAGGAAGTGCTCCCTAACTTTGGTTTTTATTCCATAACTCAGAAATTTGACACGCGATATGAATGACTGATACCTCTAAAGAAAGAACAGTAAATGGGCATGTTTCCAAAAATATTTGAACAATTCAAATATATATTTTTTATTTTTTTTTATGGCACATCAAAATTATGCTCGTGTCAACCTACGATTTTTTTTAAAGGTTCGTATGCCTCCATTTGTTTTAGAGGCCATGAATACACTTAAAAGTAGCTTTATTTGGTCCGACTTACATTAAACTATGGGAAACAAAAAATAGTGTTTACAAACTAACGCGTATTCGGGCACTATTAACTCGTATCTACCAAATTATGAGCATTTTTCTAAAATTCTTCAATTTCAATTTAAAAAAAAATAACACGTTCCGTCTAAGACATATATGGCTAGAAATGTCCAAAAATACCTCGTCTATCACCTCCTTAAACCTTTGCACGTAGCGACCAAACAGCCTGTATAGTAAAATATTAAAACGATGTATACATAAATCTCAACAAATAAGTAACAATAAATATATAACTATAAATAAAAACAAATGTACAGCTACCGGAATATGATTAATTCACAGGTATCAAACGTAGAGCCCTTAACTGACATAAAATATTTGAAAAAGTCTGACAAAAATTATGATAATCCTGAAGATATCTGTACTATTCTAAACAATCATTTCGTTGAATTAAGTAACGTTACTAAAACAACTACTAATAATCGAACTACTGTTGAAAATATTCCACTTAGTATGTTTTTAATGCCTATAGATTCCAGCGAGGTTTATAAAATCATCAAGTCCCTGAACAATAGCAAAACTTCAGGCATTGATGATATCTCAACTGAATTACTCAAGTTAACAGCATCATTTCTAAGTAGCCCCCTAGTCCATATTATAAATTTATCTTTTAATCAAGGTCATTTCCCTGAACAGTTAAAGTTGTCTATCATAAAACCAATATTTAAAAAAGGCGAACGTGATGATCCTGGTAATTACAGACCCATTGCAATTGTCCCGGTATTGTCTAAAATAATGGAAAAAGCATTTTGTGCCAGATTAGATAACTTCATAACCAAACATAATATTTTACATCCTAATCAATATGGTTTTCGAAAAGGACTTAACACAGAGTTGGCATGTTTTCAATTTATTAAACACATAACAGAAGCTATTAATGATAAAACACCTGTTATGTCCATATTCCTTGACATGTCAAAAGCATTCGACCCAGTTGATCATTCTAAACTTCTTAAAAAATTAGAGAGTTATGGAATCAGAGGCCAACCAAATAATTGGCTTAGATCCTATCTAGCTAATAGGCAGCAATGTACAGAAATCACAAAATTTGTAGACGTTGAAAATCAAATGCATAAATTAAAATACAGATCACCTCTACGTACAGTAGTTTCCGGCGTTCCCCAGGGAAGTAACTTAGGACCACTATTGTTCTTAATCTTTATAAATGATCTTCCTAAAGCCACCAATCCTAAAACCATACTCTTTGCCGATGATACAACTATAATTGTAAAAAGCCAAAATCAGAGCACATACGAGTCAGAAATCAATGAAGCATTAACGGACATTAATAACTGGATACTCAATAATAATCTTCATATAAATATCAACAAAACGCAGTTTATGCAATTTCATTACTGTACTTCCACTCCCCCACAAATCAATATCAACATCAATAACCAACCCTTACAGAAAAGCAACACAGTTAAATTCCTTGGTCTAAATATCGACTTTGCTCTAAACTGGAAGGAGCATATTCATTCCATATGTTCTAGACTTGACCGCTTCTCATTCGCTCTGAGAAAACTAAGGCAATCTGTATATTACGAAGCAGCACTTACAGCATATCATGGGTACGTAGCATCCATCCTCAGCTATGGTCTTATCCTATGGGGTAATTCTGTGGATGTAGAAAGAGCATTCATAGTGCAAAAGAATTGTATTCGTGCAATATCTAATGCTTGGTTAGACAGTAGTTGCAAACCTTTATTTAAACAGCACAATATTTTACCTTTAGCCTGTATGTACATTTTAAAAATCTGTAGTTTTTTTTAAGATCCATCCAAATTATTTTGTAAAACGTTCCGATATATATCGAGTAAATCCAAGAATGCAATATCAAAACCTTCTAAATTAACCACGATGCAATACTGATATATATATATATAAAAGAAACGCGTATAACATGAGGATTAAAATATACAATAAGTTGCCAGTCCAAATAAAAGCACTGGAAGGTACAGAATTTAAGCAAACGTTAAGACGTTGGCTCCTCGACCGCTGCTTTTACCATGTCAAGGAATATATGAAACATGATGAATGATGTGAAATAAATGTAATGTAGGATAAAGTTACTATTTCTGCTATGTTACAAGATTATATGTTAGTTACTTACGAGTATGTAAGTAGCTAATTTAGAAATTTGTTTTTATATTAATAAAAGTGCACCCTTAAGATGTATATTTGTAATATTTGCATACTGTTAGCCAACAGTTGAAAAAGGTGAAACGTTCGTTTACACAAACATGTAAATTTACCCTTATTCTGCGAATAAATATTTTGTTTGTTTGTTTGTTTGTTTGTTTGTATAGGTATTGTATTGGTTTCAACTATCTCTTGTTCTAGAACCAAAACACAAGTCTGTATTTTGTTTATGGTTCTCGTGCATTTTTCTTATAGATCAAGAGCAGGCCGTAGGCAACCTTACCTCATCGAGTAGCAGATTTCGGCCTATGTAGGGCAATGCACGGTGAAGAGTTATGTATTTTAGTACTTGGTTTGGTAGCCTGAGCTAACCTTGGAGCATTTTGTACAGTTAGACTTTGTCGTATATAAGCGACGAGAGAGGCGTATGCACAGCAGTGGACGACTAATGGCTAAAATGATGATAATGATGATGATTAAGCCGAATTCTGCTACTCGATAAGGTAGGGTTGCCTACGGCTTACTCTTGATCTTTTAATTTCCAACCGATTTGTACACTTCAAAAAGAACGTTGAAAGTTGTAAAAGCAGAGACTATACATTTATGTTGATAGTTGCATTCTAAGAACGAGACCAACCGAAAGTTGCCGTAATAATACCGTAATAACAGTAACGCTATTAATAACTAGATGGCGCTAAGGAGTAGAGAGTATTCTGCCGTTCGTTATATGGCAGCTTTGGTTGGTCTCGTTTATATCACGCTTCAGACTTGGAGCCTCAAAAAGTTCTTACACTGGCTGTCTTTATAAATCTATAGTCTCTGGTAAAGGTAGTCACTAGTCTGTAAACATGTGTATGGTTCCAAAACATAAGACAGTTGGAACAATTATCGGTTTAATCTCATTCTATTCTCAACTTGTTTCAAGCCAAGAAGTTACCGATAAGCTGACAAACTGCACGATGTGCCCCCGCATCTACAAGCTAGTGTGCGCGTCCAACGGAAAATGGTACCACAGCTCTTGTTTTATGGCTTGTGAGATCGGCAATGACACCAGTATCAACATCTTGTATGAAGACGAGTACATGACTTGATGACAGACGAGTATCGTACCACTGTCGTGGTATTTTAGGTTGCGCACGAGTTTCTTTTCAACTCTATGACGAGTTCGCTGTCAGACTTCTGTAGGATAGTTAATGCACAGTCATTTTGGGACAAATATTGATAGGCTGAAGCATCGTAGGGTCGACTCAGAGGTTAGAAGGCGAGTAAGAGAGCATCCAAGGCAAATGGTATCAACTGCTCTTTTTTCATAACATGTGAACTCACAACGAACGGCAATGACACCAGCGTCAATATCTTGTACGATGGCGAGTATTTGTCTTGTTGACAGAAGAGTATCATACCAATACAGTGGTAGTACCTAGGTTTAGGTAGTACTTAGGTTTCGCAAGTGTTTGTACTGTAGCTGTGGCGAATTTGCTGTCCGACGTCTGTGGGATAGTCGATGCACCGTCATTTTGGGACCAAATATTGAGAGGCTGGAGCATCGTACGATTAGCTGATATGCTAGAAGGTACAATGGAGTGTCACAGGTAAAGCTGTGGTACGCTCTTTTTTCATAGCATGTGAACTCACAACGAACGGCAATGACACCAGCGTCAATATCGTGTACGATGGCGAGTACTTGACTTGTTGGTAGAAGAGTATCGTACCACTGCCGTGGTAGTACCTACTTTGGATTACGCACGTTCCAGCAAGAAAAGACAAAGGTTTATTGCAGTAGAAGGACCTCAAACCCTTTACTGCGATATTGAGAGTAGGATGCAGTTGCCCCTAATACTGACCTTATAATGAAAAATAATCGATTGACTTTCATCCCTAGGCCTGTGCAAACCAGAACACACGCATATCGATAACGACGCAGAAGAATCGACTCCATCATCAAAGTGTGTAGAAAGATGCCCGAAAGAGAATAGCCCGGTGTGGGGGACAACGGTAAATGGTAACCTAACAGGTGTCTCTTGGCCTGCGACCGTATGCCGCGAGTGCACGATGGTCTGTGCCCTTCAACGCCTTCCACGCCTCTCGTACCACTACCGCCCACTGAGCCCATTACAGCGCCTTTTGAAACACCATTCAATGAAAACTGCCCAACCTGTACTAAGGTATACGACCCAGTATGTGTCTCCAATAGAAACTGGTATTATAATCCTTGTGTAATGGAGTGTGTTCTTGGTAACCAAACTACCTATACCATCCTTTATTATGGAAGGTGTATCGACTTTTAAGTGCGCATTTGTATTGAGATGCAAACGGCCAACGCATTCCGTTGATCGCATGCGTCTAATGCGATTTCTGTACTATACAACCGCGCGCTTTAAATTTCGATTTTAGTTGCGAATGCGTTGAGCCTGCTGCATACGTAAATACACGTAAATATATAGTGATGTTAAATTAATCAATTAATATTTCTTCAGCAAAGATACGTTTTTTAAGTGATCATTATCATTTTATCTTTTAGCACCTATGTCAAGAATTATAAAAGCGGTAAAAATGGCTTTACCTTTGAAAATTGGCTAAATGTAGTGAATATTCTAAATTAGTTTAATTATCTAAGTTTATCACATTATATCACTTTAAAATCCTACGCAAAGTTTTGACCACAGTCATGATTTAGGTCACAATGAGACTGGAGAAATATTCCCAATTGGCTGCAAATTGAAGCAAGTTGAAAGTCTACGAGTAGTTGAAGTTGGTCCCGGACCTAGCTGTGAATTTAGTGATGTCGCAGGCATTAATAAGTACCCTAAAGTAGGGCTGTTTGCGCTTGAACTTATACAGCGAAGGAAATGAACCGACGAAGTTAGAGCACTTTTCTTTTGTAGAACGGTCAAGCGAGAGTCTAGTAGCTGGTGCTTTCATGTCGATATTAATATCCATTTGCTATAAAAAATTGTGGCTCAAAAATGGCTTTAGAGTAGTTATTTTTGGTATTAACTGCATATAAATCAAGTGGAAAACCGGCCAAGTGCGAGTCAGACTTGCGCTCTGAAGGTTCCGTACATCATACTATTTTAACAGTCATGCTATATGTAACCAAAAGAAGAATTGGATTACTAAAATGCTGTATGTAACGAAAGGAAGAATTGGATTGAGGGTCAACAATTTATAACTCAATTTTTTTTGTGATGGAACAAAAATAACCGATTTTAGGACTTTTTTCTTTTCTTATGCTGTAAGACCTACCTGTTTGCCAATTTTCACGATTCTAGGTCTATGGGAAGTATCTTTAGGTTTTGTAAGTTTGATATTACAATATATTTTGTGATGGAACTACAAAAGTACAAAATAAACATTTGAAGACTTTTTCCTTTATTTATGCTGTAAGACCTTCCTTTCTGCCGCTCCGATATTTTTCATGAAGGTTCGGTCTATAGGAAGTACCCCATAGGTTCTGGGTACCCTGCGAAACGTTAGAAAATAAGGCTTGAATGGCCGTATCTTTGGACTGAATTGACCTCGAAAATTGATTTTTTTACAGCTCCAAGGGACTGCAGACATACGTATTTGGTGCAAATTTCAACTTGATAACTGTAGAGCTATTAAGCGAGCTATCTAGCGTTCCCGAGAAAAAGGGTTTTGACAGACGGACAGACAGACGGACAACAAAGTGGTCCTATAAGGGTTCAATTTTCTCCCTAAAAAGATAGTTGTTTGCGTGTTTATGAAAGTAGGTGTTTAACCATTTTTCTCATTATATTAGTAAGAAATATATCGGAGCGGCTAAGGTACTTCAAAAATATCTGAACATGCACTTTATCGCCTTGAGAACTTGACAGGCCTTGATAAGATATGTTTAACCACCTTGGCTGCTCCATTATATCTATGTTGACTGAACATGACTTCTAAACTCAGAACCTATTTTAACAATTCACCCAGGACACTCAGGAGGTCTATTTGAAGAACATAATTTGATGTTGGTTTGATTTCATTTGGCTTATTAAATTTGTCCGCTGTCCAACATCTGTGGAATAGTATATGCACCGTCATTTTGGGATCACAGATTGAGAGGCTGGAGCATCGTAGGGTATGAGAGTATCCAAGGCAAATGGTGCCACAGCTCTTGCTTCATGGCATGTGAGGTCGATAATGACGCCAGCGTCAACATCTTATATGAAGGCGAGTACTTGACTTGATGACAGACGAGTATCGTACAACTACTGGGGTACTTTGGGTTGCGTACGTGTTTCTACTGCAGCTGTGGCGAATTCACTGCTCGACGTCTGTGGGATAGTCCAAAGATTGAGAGGCTGGATCACAGTAGGGTCGACTGAGAGGCTGAAAGCCGGGCAAGGGAGCTTCACAGGCAAATGGTACAACAGCTCTTTTTTCATAGCGTGTAAGATCGGCAATGACACCAGCGTCAATATATTGTACGAAGGCGAGTACTTGATTTGTTGCCAGACGAGTATCGTACCACTGCCGAGTTGGTACCTACTTTGGGTTGCGCACGTGTTTCTACTGTAGCTGTGACGAATTTGCTCTCCGATATCTTAGTGATAGCCGATTCACTGTCATTTTGGGACGAAATCATGATAGGCTGGAGCATCGTAGGGTCGACTGAGCGATCCTTTACACCAAAATCGATTTTTGAATAATCGGTTAAAAAAAGTTTAATTAGCTATCGATTTTCGGAATCAAAACATTTGATAGGTGTGTTCCAGTTTTGCATGTTTACGATTGATAAAAAATAATACAATACAAAAATCCTTACTCGAAATGTGAATATTTTAATACAACTGCGTCTACTCTAGATAATAATAACTTATATTAGCTGTAAATAAACGCTTAGAGTCCCTTTCGCCATTGCCATCCTTTGTTCCAGTAAGAACAGACAAAGGTTTATTGCAGTAGAAGGACCTCAAACACTTTACTGCGATATCTAGGGTAGGGCGCAGTTGCCCTTACTGACCTTATAATGAAAAATAATCGATCGACTTTCATCCCTAGGCGAGTGCAGCCCACACATGCGTCCACATCCAGAAGACCCGAATTTACCACCAAAAAAATGTGTAGAACGCTGCCCGAAAGACAATATGCCGATGTGCGGGGCCAACGGTAAATGGTACCTTAACATGTGTTTCTTGGAATGCGACCGTGTCGCGATAGGGGCCATATGCCCTCCAACATCTCCTATGCCTTCCATGCCTTTCGTACCAACGCCTTCCACGCCTCTCGTACATGACCCCGTTTTAGTGCAATTTGAAAAACCATTGAATGACAACTGTCCAACATGTACCAAGGTATACGACCCAGTATGTCTCTCCAATGGAAGATGGTATTATAATCCTTGTGTAATGGAGTGTGTTCTTGGTAACCAAACTACCTATACCATCCTTTATTATGGAAGGTGTATCAACTTTTAAGTGCGCATTTGTATTGAGATGCAAACGGCCAACGCATTCCGTTGATCGCATGCGTCTAATGCGATTTCTGTACTAAACAACCGCGCGCTTTTAGGTTCGATTTTAGTTGCGAATGCATTGAGACTGCTGCATACGTAAATACACGTAAATATATAGTGATGTTAATTTTTTACCCGAATTTACCACCAAAAGAATGTGTAGAACGCTGCCCGAAAGACAATATGCCGATGTGCGGGGCCAACGGTAAATGGTACCTTAACATGTGTTTCTTGGACTGCGACCGTGTCGCGATAGGGGCCATATGCCCTCCAACATCTCCTATGACTTCCATGCCTTTCGTACCAACGCCTTCCACGCCTCTCGTACATCACCCCATTTTAGTGCAATTTGAAAAACCATTGAATGACAACTGCCCAACATGTACCAAGGTATACGACCCAGTATGTCTCTCCAATGGAAGATGGTATTATAATACTTGTGTAATGGAGTGTGTTCTTGGTGAAACGCAATATCAATATGCCAGCCATCCTATATCATGGAAAGTGTATCAGCTTTTAAGAGGGTTATTTTATGCGATAAACGCTACGTTAAACGCGATGCGTTTTACGCACATTGTTTTACATCAGATAATCTAATTATAAAATATTGTTTTACGCGGTGAACGCTGCGGCAGTCGCAGCTTGAGATGCGTTTGCATCTCAAGCTGCGACTGCCGCAGGCAGCCAAGGCATTGCGTTGATCGCATGCATCTAACACTGCGATTTCCGTACAACCGTGCGTTTTAAGGATCCATTTTAGTTGCGAATGCATTCAGCCTGCTGCATAGGTAAATACTTAGTGATGTTAAATGAATTAATAAAAGTTTCTTCAGCAAAGATATGTTTTTTAAGTGATCATTATCATTTCATCTTTTGATACCTAGAATAAAAGGGGTAAAATGGCATTATCACTCAAATTGGCTACATCTAGTGAAAATTCAAAATTACATTATTTACAACCATGCGTTCGGGAATCGTAAATAGAATCTTGAGCGTAGCGAGTGTTGCAACACATGAGACGTAAAAATAACTTTGCAGCCGTTTGTAACACAAATATTTTTACCTCACTAAAGTGAGGAAAATACTACATAGGTATAAGAAAAACAACTGGAATATGTAAAATCAATTAAAATGAATCCATCGAAATAAGCGTTATATGGTAAAATAATGTAATAAAATAGTTTATACTAAATGTTTTTAATTGAATACAATTATATATAAAACTATTTTTTCATCCACAGCACTTGATTTGTTCAGACAAATTAATCAAATGGGCGAACATTGTCATGCCTGGAGTGGCCTTTACATGTTATTATGTTAAAAAAAGTAACTAATAACACGTTCGAATTCCAAATATTTTTTGCATTCTTGTGAATAAAATGCAGTTTTGCTATCTGTTTTTAAGGAATAAAAAGGGCTTTCCGAGCTAGGGAGGTGAAATAGTACATTATGATACAAGTGTGCTAAGTTGATCATTACATACGAAGCGATATTGTGCGCACGAACGCATGTGAGTGCGCATAAGGATGCTGAGCTTATGTAATGATCAAGCACACGCGTTTCATACGACGTTTTTCAACACACTTGCGAGGAAATCACAGAATAGTATAATTAATAACTTTTGATAAATACATTAATTGTCAGAATGTTTACAGGATAGAGGTACTTACGAACCTAAGATAATTAAATTTAACTAACCTTTTTTGTGATGTTATTGAGTATCTGGAACTCTTTTTCAAATCATTTCATAAAATTAAAGACTTCACATTTATTGTGAATAAATTATAGTATTTTTTTCTTACGTATTGCTCACTATATTTTTATGATGACATTTTACTAGTATGTATCACAATTTTGAAATATATCCAGAGGTTAAATTAACGCTGAAGTTGTCTTCTTATTCATTGAACATATAATTTGTTTAAATTAATAAAACACGACGAGAAAAATCTAACAAATAAACAATGATTTGAGGTTAACTTATAAATGGCGCGCAATTTTCTTTTTTGGATGTGCGTGCAGCTTGAGGCAAAGGCGTGGACGTATAATGCCAAACAGCCAATATTAAAACAGACAATTCGTGTTTAAAACGTAATTTATTGTGTATTACGAGTAATATAATAAGTTCAAATGATTCTTTTTCACAATCAGGATTGTATAATTTGTATTCTATCGTAAATGTGTATATTTTTAATATATTTACTTTTTTAGAATGTAAACTCATAAAGAGTAAAAAAAAAGTAAAGGTAATACCCGACTAAATTACAACGATTCGTTTGCGTACGTACAACTTGATACTAGAGTACAAACGTCACTTGATCGGATTATTAAATTATTCCACTAGTTGGATAATTATTGT
Source organism: Pammene aurita (assembly GCA_947086415.1). NCBI lineage: Eukaryota > Metazoa > Arthropoda > Insecta > Lepidoptera > Tortricidae > Pammene > Pammene aurita. Next base: position 6,712,950 of record OX352291.1, read on the forward strand.
GAAATGCACGCGTGTTTAATATCTAGGATTATGAGCATAAAAGCGGTGGAATAAGAACCTCGTTACGAGCAGGTGTGTTGAAAAATTAATTACGACCTCGATTATCGGTAACGTAATGAAAATCTAGCCTCCTTCCCCGAACGCGGTTATCCTCCTCTCCGACCGCCCGCACAAACCAGTTGGCCATTCATTCTCTAATTAATGGTTCCCGAACACGTCACTAAGAATTTATAAATGTGTATGTACAGTCATGGACTTAAATATGGAACCCTTTTCCTTAAAATGCCTATTGTACTCTCTACATGCAATTCGGTCAAAAATTTTAGTTTAAAAATTATTTTTATATGTCAAGTAATTGCCAAGTAACACCGCTATGAAGCTTCACAATTTCGCAGTTTTATACGTTCACGAGATTACACGATTGAATAGAAACTCAAATCGACCAATCGTAAGTCGACAAAAAGAAAGTTTTATCCATAGAGTTAAAGCTTGTTAGGTTGAAAGTTGGCTAACAACAGGTTGATAAAATTAAATCACCTAATTTTCCAAAAGTAAGTATATGAAATCTGCTTGATTTGGCGCTCTTTTGAAATAACATAATCATTAAGAGACTCCATAGAGATTATCTCTGGAACCTATCGAGGGTGACATATGAAATGTCGATGTCACAAAAGAAAATATTAAAATATGGAAGTTTGCTAACTGTAGCGAATGCTTTTTATTTCATCGGAAAACGGCGAGTAATCGAAATGTCGAAAAGTAACCATTCCTCAGCATTATTAGTATTCAGGCAATTTGAAGATGAGGAATTATTTGCTCTTGTTGGCGAAGTCGTTTACTACCTACCGCCTTGGCCTTGTGCTAGAGTCGAGGACCATATCGAGATTCAGCATTTTGGAGGAAAATATGCTTCCCTAACATCTGGCGTTGATGGTCAGAACCTGAAGAGATGAATGAAGAAAGTAGTTGTGGCTTAGCATTGGCACATATCAGCCCTAGTTTAGCGACTACTTGGATTTGGACTACAGCAAACTATACCCAAGTAACACAGGAAGCATTATAACATATGAATAGTTAACTTATTTCGAACTTAAGGACCGTATAAACTCTTATATACGTTCACCGAGCAACTTGTCGCATTATATGATGCTTTGAGCTGTATAACGGTTGTATAATGGCATATCTAAATGCTTTTGTAAAGCCTTTAGCTTTAGTGCAGCAAACCACAACGCAACTGTACAGCTTTCGACTGTTTAAAAGCACTGTTTAAAAGCAAACCAAAACGCAACTGTACAGCTGAATGCTGTACAGTTGCGTTTTGGTTTGCTACACTAATGCTTCGGTTTGGTTTAGTGCCTTAGGTTCTACAATAGCATAAATAAATGCTTAATGCTGTTTAAGAGCATGAATATTAGCCATTATAATGCCACATAAATTCGCTATACAGCTTTCAGCTATTTTTAATGCCTTAGGGTGTACAATAGCATTTATAAGTAGGTAATACGTTCCTAATGCAGTACAATAGCAATAATATAAAATGCCCCCTCCCCCTGCCAAATGACGTTACTCTATTTGGCAGGGGGAGGGTTGTATGATTTTAGGGGGGGGGGGGGGTAAAAAGCAACAAAAAATTATGACGTAATTTATGAACAGCCCCTATACAGCTTTTAGCGGTTTTAGTGCCTTAGGTTCTACAATAGCATAAATAAATGCTTAATGTTGTTTAATAGCACAATTATTTACGTGTAATGCTGTAGGCATAAATAAGGCATTTTTTAAGGGTCACTGAGCTACTATTGGACTAAGAGCTAAGCCACGTCAGATTATGACACAATAATGAGAGCAACAAACCCGTCTGGTTAGATTGCTATACTATTCTTATTGCTAGATCCTGGCATCTGGCAGCTTTTAATGGGTGGAGGTCACGGTGACAGAATAGCAAAATGTTTTAATTGGAAAATAGTAATACCAAACTAGGTAAAAATTGCCGAAGTTGTCTCAGTTATAAAGGACAGGGCCTATATTTTAAGGGTCTCGCTGGCGCCAACGACCTTAGATCTGATTCCCTTAGTTTTCTAATGATTTATATAGCTTATCATATTATCAGTAACGGCTTTAAACAATATAGTATCCTATATTTACTTCAATATTCATTGTCTTCGAGATATTTGACATCAAAGTCGAACCGGTTTAGGCTAAAAAAGTGGTTTCATGGTCATAAATTTTGTTTTAATTAGTTAAAAATTAAAATCTCTACAGTTTTTAGAGACATCAAAGAGGAACCCTAATATGTAGATTACGTATATGTAAGATTCTTTACACCATTCGAATATCGATAAAAGTGTTTTTTTAGACCATATTTTAAAAATATCATAAAAAAATAACGGCTCATTTATTTCAAGATCCGGCTCTACCGAATGGAGATAAAAGATTCAAAAACCGATAGTCGTTTGCCTTATAATTCTATCTATAGTGAATATGTTGGAATATCGACTCAAAACTGGTCAAAAATCGATAAAAAAAACCAAAAATATTGTGTATTATTACCATACACGATTACACACACGGGGTTTTCGGTGCGGGAATGTTTGACATTAGCCAAAGACTACTCTCTGCTTCTGTTTTTTAGGTTAATGCCCACGCATTAACTTAAAAAACAGAATGTACTCTGGCACGTTTCTACCTAATGAATAATTGATCGAAAAAATCATAGGTTTATACAATTTATATGTAATAGCTGACTATTACGTATATATATTGTAGGTACATATACCTATGATTTTTCCAAGTATTTTTTTATTAATTCATGTAATGACTGATCATTGTCAGCCTCTTCAGTTAATCAAATAGTTCATAAATATCGGACGTCAAGATTAATATTTGACACTTATTATACCGTGTCTTTGTCTTAGGTAGATCTAGTTAATAAATTTCGGATATGCAATTGCATTTTTAAAATACTAAGTATATAATAGTCAATACAAACATGCCTCTAAGAAAAGAAGCTCGTATCATAGTGTGTAAGCTATTCACAGAGAGGTAGTTATTCATTAGGCATAATATGATATTTTCTCAGACTAACTCTCAACCTATCTGTTTATCTCTACTCTTTCTCACATCGTTCCCGCACCGAAAACCCCGATGTATGATTATTACGGAAACAAAAACAGTAGGTGACAAACTATGAACTATATTTTATTATACATCGTTTGGCACTACTTTCTCCCAACATAAACTTTTGTATAATTTCTCTTAATATTGTATAGTATTCGTATAGTTTCTCATAATATTGCATCAAACCCAGATCTCTAGGATTTATTTTCTTGAAATGGTTTGCATTCTTTGACCTACACCACTTTAAAGCTGCCAGATCTCCAGATCTAGAAATAAGCATAGTATACCAAACTGACTAGAGGGGCTTTGGTTGCTCTCATTATTGTGTCATATCCGACGTGGCTAGCTCTCCGTCTATATAGACCAACGCCATTTTGTAAATAATTTATACCCTAAAAATAAAATCATGCGGACCTATTTATACAAGGAAAATACCTATATAATAATGAAATTACTTAATTTAAGACTGCTCAACCAACACTATTATGTTAATAATGCAAAACTCGTTCTATACGAGGATTACACAATTGTTTTGTTTATTTGACGCATATCTTTTTAGAATATTTTATAGCAAAACCACAATAAATCAAAGGCGCGTGAAAATTTTCAATGAAACTTATATACACATTTACAGTAAACTACATTGCGCAGTAATATTTGAAGGATATAATAACGTAAAAGAGTCAAAAACTTTTATAAATTTTGTTAGGATGCAAACAAATATGACGTGTCACTCATTCAGTTTGTTGTACCGTCTTCGTCCATTTTATATTGCGAGACAAAGTAGTTAAATCACAACGTTCATTGTATTATAACATTTGTTGCGTCGGTGTTAGAGACGTTTTTGCATTGACGTAAGGTTTATTTTACTACACTCTTATGCTAGTATAATGCTTTTGTATTGCGATTGGCAAGTAAATCGAGAGTACTTATGCTTCTTTACTGCGATTAGCAAGTTTTTTGGCCGTATTAATGCTTTTTTAATGCAGTTGGCAACTTAGTAGAGCGTACTAATGATTCTTTAATGCGATTGGCACTTTCCATGACAACGATAATGCTAATAGCGCAGACATATTGCGCCTGTAATGTTATTAAATGACCTGTATAGGATCTCAAGCTGGGAAATTCGTGCCCATTTAAGACCTATATCAGCACTATAAACGTTTATAATGCTACTATAAAACGAACTGAAAATGCTAAAAGCATACAGATATGCTGTAAGACGGCCGTTATACTGCTTTGATGTGTTACTTGGGTATGATTATAGGTAGCACAGCCACGAAGAATATTAATTCAGTCCGTTAAATATAAGTTATATTAAATTGAATGAAATAGTTTCTTCAATGAATGACATTTTTTTTATTTGCCCGAAAGCATAAGTAAAGTATATAGGCTATATGAATTAAATTGAACCAGTAGGTATATATCCCATCAAAAACATAAATGTGAAAGGCTGCCAAGTTCGATACTATGGGAACGCTTCGCCTATAAAAGAAGTGAGATCTGAATAAGTACCAAGTTCCATAAAAATACCTCAAATCATAAATAGTTATAGGAATGCACACTTGATTTCCAGCAGTTTTTAAGGTACATTTTGAATAAGTATCACGTTACATAGAAATACCTAAAATTATAATAGTCAGAGAAACGCACACTGGTTTTTTTAGCAGTTTCCTGATAACATTTATTATTTTCAGTACTTTTTAATGATGTTACTTGGCAAGTTTTCACACTTGGTTTGGACTACAATGTGTCAAGTATATAATTTTCTATTAAAACTTGCCAAGTTACATCATTAAAAAGTACTGAAAATAATAAATGTTATCAGGAAACTGCTAAAAAAACCGGTGTGCGTTTCTCTATTATAATTTTAGGTATTTCTATGTAACGTAATACTTATTCAAAATGTATCTTAAAAACTGCTGGAAATCAAGTGTGTATTCCTATAAATATTTATGATTTGAGGTATTTTTATGGAACTTGGTACTTATTCAGATCTCACTTCTTTTATAGGCGAAGCATTCCCATAGTATCGAACTTGGCAGCCTTTCACATTTATGTTTTTGATGGGATTTCATTTATTTTTGTTAGGTGTAGGTTCTTTATTATTTTTTTATCACGGACGGCGCGAATGCGGCGGACGAGAGTAGGCAGCGACGGAGGGTGCGCGAGGCGGGGAACGGAATTTTCATCTAGTATCACTATACATACATATATCGGGATTTCGGGATTGATCGGGCAGCGCGAGTACCTATAATCTATGATAAATCCTATTTTACTATTTATTTATAGGTGATTTTTACAAATAAACTGGCCCCCTACACCTATAAAATGTACCTACTTACATATAATTACATACATCAATAACGTACTTTATTCTGTTTGTAAGTACGCTACCTACATAGATAATTAATAACTTGGTAATACCTACCTACCAGTAGGTATTATAATTGGTGGCCTATTATGTAGCCCTAGAAGTGCACCATCCGATCTCATCCCGTGGCGTATCGGAGGGTGAGATGGGCAGTAGTATATATAATTCCATCTTAGAGTATAATAATAATAATAATAATAAATACTCTTTATTGCACACCTCATACAGTTACAAGCACAAATTTTACAGTTAGATAAATTTAGGTAGAGGTAACAACAGGCGGTCTTATCGCTAATGAGCGATTTCTTCCAGACAACCTTTGGGTAGTGGAGACTAGAGAAAAATAATAAGCAGTAGGTGGTGCATAGACACAAAAGAGACGAAATAGATAACACAGCACATTCATATGAATATACATACTTAAATAAATACAAAATAAACATACATATACGTACATATATACATATATAATACACACAGTAAGAAACAACAGTGTCAACTTAAAAACCTAAGGAAGAGATAAATAGTATTCCTTAAGTTGCGATTTAAAGCTACCGATAGATTGCGCGCGTTTTATGTTGAGAGGGAGAGAATTCCACAAACGAACGGCCTGGAACGTAAATGAGCAATTATAAAATATGGAAGATGAATATGGCACTTTTAGGAGCAATTTTTGAGAGGATCTAATAGAATTAAGATAAGAGAAACGCTCTTTGAGGTAGCGGGGAGTTGCAGGGTTAAAAAGTATAGAAAAGACTAAAGAAAGTATGTGAGAGTTACGGCGGTGACGGATAGGGAGCCACTTGAGTTGAGAACGAAAACTAGAAACATGGTCAAATTTGCGTAATCCGAAAATGAACCGAATGCAGGCATTTTGAATACGCCCAAGCTTATTAAGTTGCTCCTCGGTTAGGTCTAAATAGGAGATATCTGCATAATCAAGAATGGGGAGAAGTAACGACTGAGCAAGCGCAATTTTAGTAGCAATTGGCAGGAAATTCCGGAGCCGTCTGAGAGACCCTATGGCAGCAAACATCTTCCTGCTCACTTCACTCACCTGAGGTACCCATGATAGACAACGATCCATGATTACGCCAAGATTTTTCACTTGGTTGGAAAAAGGAATTTGGATACCATCGAAGACTATCGGAGGGAGCCTGAGAAAGTCAATTTTGGAGATTTGTTTAGCGCTACCCATCACAATTACCTGTGACTTTAGGGGGTTTACTTTTAAACCGTAATTTTGACTCCAATTTGATATGCGGAGCAGATCAAGATTCGTGGCTTCTATAACTGAATTGAGATCGCTATGCATACCCTGCGAATATATTTGAAGGTCGTCGGCATAGAGGTGATACGAAGAAGAGAGATCTAGAGTTATGGAATTAATGAAGATAGAAAATAAAAGAGGAGACAGCACACCACCCTGAGGGACACCAGCTGATGTGCTGCACCAGGAAGAACACGAAGAATCTAGTTTTATTCTTTGCCGACGACCAACCAAATAGCTGCGGAACCAGTCAATCGCTGCAGCCGATATGTTAAGAGACTATAAGAACGCGAGCAAAATGTCAAAATCGACCGTGTTAAAGGCATTACTGAAATCTAGAAGTGCAAGAACTGTAAGCTTCTGGTCATTCATACCCAAACGGATGTCATCGGTAACCTTGACAAGAGCCGAGGTAGTACTGTGGCCCGGACGAAAACCAGATTGAAATGGGTTTAGGAGGTCATTTCTATTCAGGAAGGAAGTTAGTTGCTGATGCACTAGCCGTTCGAGGACTTTGGGTAGGAAAGGAAGAATGGAGATGGGGCGATAGTCAGAGAAGGAACTGGGGTTGGATTTTTTGGGTAAAGGAATAATATTGGCATCCTTCCACAGACTGGGAAAAGTACTTGATGAAATGGAAAAATTCAGAATACCGGTGATAATAGGAACAAACAAATCAAGGAGAGGGAGTATCATATTTCGGCTAACACAGTCAACACCAACGGCGTTAGAAGTGATATTCAATATACCCTTCCTAACATCACTCACAGAAATGGCTAAAATAGAAAGAAGAGAAATCTAAGGCAGGAAGTGATGAAAGATGATGAAGTGAGTTAGATTTCTTGGGACCACTGAAACAGGTGGACGATGAAAAATGCTGGTTAAGCTGGTCAACGCTAATATTGTTTAAATTGGTTGCCTGTTGAGATTTGCCAACTCCGAGACCTTTCAAAAATTTCCACACTTTGGCTGGATTTCCATCTTCAACAGAACTGTGAATATGACGCCTCTGAGCATCTCGACATATAGTGCTACAGCGATTGCGCAGGGTATGATATTTAAGTTTATTTTTCTCAGAGTTGTTAGCCTTATACTTAGATTTAGATTGATTCTTCCTCTCTATAAGGGCTTTAATATCCTCAGTGAGCCAAGGAGCAGGGAGATGCTTTACTTTTATTGCACGAACAGGAGCGTGAGCGTCATAAAGTTGTATGAGGAGCGAATTAAAGAGAGAAACTTGATCGTCTACCGAACCCGCTCGAGCGATACTGCTTCAATCGATTGTTAAAGCGTCATCTCGAAGCTTTTCCACATTTAATCCACTAAAATTGCGCTGCAAAAGAATTTTTGATTTAGATTTGGGAGGACGAATTTTGTAAGAGATATAGAGCAGATCATGATATGAGAAGGCATCCGCGGAGTATTGTCCAAATTTAGACACATGAGAAGTCGAAGAAACTAAAGTTAAATCAAGAAGAGAAGGCGAGCAATTTGGAAAATAGTGTGTGGCGTCTGAAGAGAGAATAGTTAGATTGCATGCATCTACCAGGGATTTAAGGCGCCGGGATCGACTGTCATCCTTCAGAAGTTTCGTATTTAGATCTCCCATAAGAATGTGATGATTATAAGAAGGCATAAGGTCTTCGAGAAGTTTCTCAAGAGAATCAAAGTAATTAACGTGAAGGGAGGGTGAATAAAAAACGCCAAGTAAAAGTTTGGAATGAGCGAATGGATGAAGCAAGAACATGGAAATCATATATACTCATATATGATTTCCATGTTCTTGAATCTGCGATTTTATTAGTTGTAAAATTAGAAATTATTTAGACTATGCGAGAAAAAATAGTCTTTTCATTTTTGTTTGACTGATTTAGCGCACCTAGTGTACCTAGTGACCTGCTTTGCACTTCGTAAATCGTGGGTTCGGTTCCCGCAACAGACACACACAGAGTGGTGAACAATTTTATTGTTCTTGTCTTTAAGACACACATGTATTGTCTTCAATTGGTATGTATCTAAATTTAAATAAGTCTTATCTCATTTCCACTCCATACCTACTTATAGTAGAACAAAATTACACATTCGTTGTTTTCGAAACTGACTCACACTTGGCCGTTTTCAGATTTTTACTTTATTTCGACCTAAAGACAAACCTTCGAGCCAAATTTCAGGTCGGTACGACCATTGGAAGATAGACCCATTTAGTTCATTATGACTTCATAGTAGAACAAAGTTACACCTTCGCTATTTTTAAAACTGACTCACACTTGGCCGTTTTCAGATTTTTCCCTTTACTTTGACCTTAAACTTAAGACCTATCTCCATGCCAAATTTCAAGTCAGTACGACCATTGGAAGTGGTCTAGGTTTTTGATGAGTCAGTGAGTCAGTGAGTCAGTGAGTCAGTGAATCAGTAAGTCAGTGAGTGTATAGTAAAAATAGCGATTTTCTGACGTCAATATCTCAAGAACTGCTATAGGTAGAATAATGAAATTTTGTATTCTAGACAATTAAGGGGATGTCAACAGACACTCGAAATTTCATATGCGTAGATAAAATATGTTTTGAGTTATAGGGTGGTCGAAATTGGCCCGAAATGGTTCGTGTAATATAACCCACGGCCGGTGTGTCGCTTTTTTTTGCTCGAACTTGGCGGACACACTGCCGTGTGTCTAGATTCGTTATATTGTTTAGCTTGGCAGTATCGTTATAAAAAGGAGGTGGATTTATCGTAATTTCTTTGTTTATGTCATAGTAAGACATAGACTAATAACCCAAGACCCTGCATAGCCGGGCGACCGCCGCTGCCACGCTCGAAGTAATTTCACCCTATAGTGTATGGATGGTACAAGGAGGATCGGTCTCTCTTATAGGAAAACGGTCGAAAAATTGTCCAGCGGTAAGCACTAAACAATAGTTCCAAATATCTCCGGGTGGCGCTAGGTATAGTTCAGAATTTGAAATGAATTACCGATATTTAATACTTATATGACATTCTAAATAAAATTAATATTCAGAGTGTTTTTCTTCTCCGCAAATAATTATTTTGTAAATATGTATGGATTTAATTTTTTATATCAAAATTAATTTAATCAAATTGAATATCATTGTGGCGCCATCAGTTTATCGCCTTTTGACGGACACTTTTGTTACATAGAGATTTATATCCTCCTTGTTCCATCCATACTATAGTGAGACACTAATTTATTGTAAGTTACAGTAAACTTACTACGTCTCTATGGCAACCATTAATGCCCGACTCTTTCTTACACCCCGCGGAACAATGGTGCGTCCCTGTCTAGCATTGCATGTTCCCCTCCCGCACCCCTTCTTTTTGGCAGCTTAGGTTTCAAAGAAATAACGCGCTAAGCGGAGTATAGAGATATCTTGTATATGTAGTAAGAAACCGTTTTTTAAAAAGTAGTCGTTGTATGGAGACTTCGCATTAATTCCTCAGTCGATTATTCTTTTGCTAGGATGTAGTATAGGTCATAACAAACACAAAACACTATTTTTCCAAAAAAAAGGTATGTCAGTTTTGGTATTTTTACAAAAATGTACAAAAAGCTTAATAATTTGTACTGGAATTTTTCTCTGGGTATATTTTTTTCACTAAACAAATTATTTTGATTACTGACAGATACTGTCAAAAGTAAAAAAAAAAATTCAAATAAAACTATCACTTTTATTCAAAAGTAATTGGTAACACTCGTCATTTTGTTTGGAAAATTTCTCAGTCAGGTTTGTAACAGTGGGTGTTACGTTATTCTTATTTTAGAATAATATTTACGAATATCCAAAAAAAATTTCTAAAAATAAAATTGTTGTTACAATATATTTCATAATTCCTCAGCCTGGTTTCGTTTTTTACTCACGTAAGGTAGTCAATTCAACAGCCACAACCGAAATTTCCAAAAAAATATTCCACATACAATACGTCAAATCTCGACATGAAAAATTTGTGTAGCCTTTTAAAACGAGTGAGCACGCGTAATATGTCGTCGTGCTTCAGTTATTGAGTCCAGTTTAGCATGCGCGGCTACGACTCAGCTAATGCTTGCGTCATAGTGAAAAAAGTGGAGTAAGTTACTTCAATTATATAATTGTCTAATTTCATATTTGTACTTAACTCGTATCGTAATATTTTGATGGCGTATTATTAATTAAACCATTTAGTATTTAATTGAAGCATCAGAGTATCATTGCCTCACTAAATAGAACACCATCACCACTACTCGCCAACGACTGACGCTTGTAGTGTCATAATGCACACAATGCAGCCGCATGGACCGATACAACTACGCTTCGACACTAGTCACGCCGCCTACCAACAGATGGTACTTTGATCGAGTTATATAGATGCCGCTAACGTTTGTTCAACGCAAAAACATGACCCTCGGCGCATTGCCGAGGACTTTTTGAGAAACGCCCTACCGGTCTCAAGGTACGCATGCTATATGCCTCAACCAAGTTTGTGCATTTTAGTGTTGTGACACTAAGCCACTAGGCCAGTAATTTGTCCTAAGGGCACACCCTTAGGACAAATTACTGGCCTGGTACACAGATGTGTACCAGGCCAGTGCAGAGTGTGTTGCCGAGGTACCGGGTACCGGGTATCTACCTAGCTGGGTAGTACTCGGCAAGTAATCACTAGAGAGAAGAGAGTACATGTAAATTTCTAAAGCAATAAATTGTATCCCATCAAAAACATTACATGTACAATAATGCCAGCCTCGCAACGCAGTTCTCCTACTTCAAAAAGTAATGAGGTCTAATGTAAAACCAAGCCGGTGTGCCGGAGTTTACTAACAACATGTCATTGTGATCTTTTGAATATTAGATGTTTATATTTTAATAATAAAAAGAAACAGAAAAAATAACTTTGTTTCTGCATATATTTATATGGGATTACAATGTTAACTGTGCGGTTTGTAAAACTAGAGAACCCGGGATATTGCGGTATGTTTTAATTTTCAGTGGCTTTATAGTCTAAGAGTTAACCCTAGAAGTTAAAAGTGTTCATAATTTGGAGCTTGTGGGACTGCTAGAAGTATTTTAGATATACGATGATCGTAATCAGTGAGTCAGTGATAAAATTAAAGAATTTTGACTTGCAATAGTTCTTAAAGTATATAGTGAGATTCAATGATATTGGGATCTTCCTTGTGTTATGGCCTCTTTGTCACAGAAATTTCAGCCTTCTAGCTTTATCGATAACAGAATTAGAGGGGGGTCGAAAATGGCCTGAATGGCTTCGGAAAAAGGATGGTTCGGCCGTGCCTTTGTTTTCCTCGACTTGGCAGGGGAACTGCCGTGCCCACAGATCTGATACGTGCGACTTTTTGTTGTCGTCCCCCGCCTCTCCGCTAGAGCAATAACCATAGATTTCTTCATAACGGGTATATCAAGACATATGCGAAACAGCGCATTTGCCAGATGACTTAAACTTTTTATTTTATCCAAATTTAAACATAAGTTGTACTTATAAATGACGCTTAAATAAGATTTATGTCTGTTGTGTAATTCACCTGTGACAACTGTATTTTTTTATCTGTGTATAATATATAATTATTTATTTTGTTATAAGTCGAAATACGAGTAGATGTCATATGCTTTAGAAAAAGTGACCAAGTCCTCCGGTATCCGAGGCGAGGCCAGCAGGCAGCATCTTATTTTTTGGCATCTACCTATGGTTGATATAACTATAAACATTATTAGACATTAAATGACATAACATGCAATAGAATCAACATTATTGTACGCCAAACACTGGCCGTTGTCATGTGTTGTTTCGTAGGTACAATAAATTATTTGTATCTGTATGGATCAAACTCAAACTCAAACTCAAATAATATATTTGTAAAACATAGGTACATTGAAAGGTCTTACAATATTTTGGTGTGTATCACTATGTTCCACCATGTGGTATACAAATAGCTACAATTGGCATGCAGCATGCATATGATTAAACTACTTAATTAGTAACTACTTACATGATTTGGCACTTATAAAATAATAATGTACAAAATTAGATTAACAATCAGTCAAGTAGCAATGAAAAAACAGATGTCAATGTGTTATGAGTAGATTAATTAATAACAAAAATAAAAAATACTAATTTAATAACATAAGATCTTCATGAAAAATATGTAGGTCATAAAAAATAAAATAAGAATAGAATCAATATGTCATAAAATTATATATGTCGCAAAAATAATTGAAGTATAAAACAAAATATGTCAATGATCTAAGTATTCAGTCAGATAATAATAAGTATTGTTTATTAAATATAATGTCAGCGATCGTTTAAATTCATTGTTTGTTTTATTTTTTATCACTTCAGGTAACTTATTATATATTTTGCTGCCCAAGCAAACCACACTCTTAAGTTTTAGAGCAGTATTTGCAGGTTCAGTGTGGAAGTCTCTTGGCTTTATTCTTTTGCTTCGTGAAAACGTCACTTTTGTAAATAGTGTGGGATTTGCTCGGACAAACATTGCGATTTCATAAACGAAAAGTGAGGGCAGTGTAAGTAATTTTAAACTTTTAAAATGTGTGGCGCAACTATCAAACCATCTTAAGCCACATATTGCCCTAATGCACCTTTTTTGGGCCTTAAAGACTAATCCTTTATTTGTGGAATTGCCCCAGAATATAATTCCATACCTTAGGGTTGACACAACATAACCATGATAGGCTGCCATAATAGCTTCTCTATCAGCTAATTTTGTGAGTCTACGGAGTGCGTAGGAAAATGAGTAGAGTTTCCGACAGACTTCTTCAGTGTGTAGTTTCCAGGTCAGTTGGTCATCTAGCAATATGCCTAAGAATTTTGTTGAACTCACTGCTTCAACTTGTAACCCTAGGTATGCGCAATTTATTAGGAGAGGTATTTTTCGTTGATGAAAATGCATAATTTTCGTTTTACTCAAATTAATTAACAGATTATTAAAACGAAGCCATTCAATAATATTACATAATGTCATGTTAATTTCATATTCATAATTATCACTATTTTCACATTCAATAATCACAGTGCTATCATCAGCAAAGAGGGTCATTGGATACTTAATATGTCTAGGGAGGTCATTTATGTATATTAGAAATAAAAGAGGCCCTAGGACACTTCCTTGGGGGACTCCATATACTATTTGTCGTTTTTTAGAGACATATGACCTCTCTGTTTTCGTTTTTGTACAAATTTGGACAATTTCAGATACCTGTTCCCTATCACTAAGGTACGATCTAAGCAGGTCAAGGATGTTGCCACGGATACCATAGGTTGCTAACTTATTTGTTAGGATTTTATGGTTTACGTGGTCGAACGCCTTGGTCATGTCCATAAAAATCGCACATATATACTTTCGCTTGTCCATGGATTCAATTAAAGGTTTAATTAGGTCAAAAATGGCCATGTTTATAGTTTTTCCCTTACAGAAACCTTTTTGTTCCTTAGCTAATAGGTTGTATTTTTCCAAAAATGAATAAAGAGCCTCGCCGATATTTTTTTCGAAAACCTTAGAGAAGACAGATACTAATGCGATCGGCCTGTAATTTTTTACATCCTCTTTATCGCCTTTTTTATGGACCGGTTTAACAATTATTGGTTTAAGTTTAGTGGGATAGGTTCCAGAAGAGATGCTTACGTTGAATATGTGACTTAACGGATATGCAATAGTATGAGAGACATATTTGATAACTTTGGTGTAGATGCCACCTTGACCAACACTTTTTTTATTTTGTAGTAATTTTATTACATTTGCCACTTCTGGGACAGTGACTGGCCGCATGAACATTGAGTGAGGACAATTTATTTTCGTATCAAACTTCCGAGTAGACAGCTGGTTGGTGTTTTGTATTTGATCTATGAAGTGGTCATTAAATGTATCTGCCATAATTTCGGGGTTACAGGTCGTAAACTTATCTATTTTTAGCTTTTTTATTGGTTCCTTTGGGAATTTGTGCTTAATACTATTAATTATTTCCCAAGTCGCTTTAGATTTATTTTCCGAAGATTTAATGTGATAATTATTTTGCGACTTTCGGGTTAGTGAAATAATTTTTTTGTATCTAGCGTTGTAATCTAAATACCTATTTTTATTATTTGTATTTGGTTCCAGTCTAAATTTCCAAAGAAGTTGTCTTCTCTTTTTACTGCAAAGCTTAATGCCGCGTGAAATCCATATGGGCTTTTTGTTTGTTTTTATTGTTATAGTCTTCATCGGAAAGCATAAATCATAAAAGCAGCTGAAAATTTCTAGGAAGTTATTATAGGCCTCGTTAGCATCGTTGGAACTATGTACTTCTGAAAAAGATAGGCTATCGATGCATTTTTTAAACAGAGATAAGTTTTCAGGGCTGTAGTCGCGGCGTTTTATTTTCCAGGATTTTAGTACGCATGTTTTTTTCACCGGACACTTAAGTAGTTGGGCCGTGTGATCTGATAACGCTAGGTCAATAACAGTGCCCTTGCAACCCTTGATATAATGGGCTAAGTTATCAATGCATGTATTGCTTACAATTTTAGTTGGTTCCTTAATCTCTAGATGTGGTTATAACTCAGCAGTAGATGTTCAAATTCTAGCGTGTTTAAATTTCTATTTAGTATATTTATGTTAAAGTCTCCGCATAAGATAATTTTCTTTTGTGAGTGATTACAAATCTTGTATAACAAGTCATCCAGTTTAAAGAAAAATATCTTAAGGTCAGATTGCGGAGTTCTATACAAACAAATAACAATTATATGATGATGTATTTAATAGAGAAATTCTTAACTATATCCAGTTCCTTAAATTCATGGTGATTTCTGACTAATATGCAGGCGCCTCCTCTTCTTTGGTCCCTAGAAAAACTGGTTGCAAGGGTGAAGTTCGGTATTGTGATTAAGTCTTCCGATCCTTCTGGAATAAAGTGCTCTGTGACGCTAAGTACATCAACTGGAGTATGGTTTCTAGCTAGTTCATCTAACTGGACGGTTAAAGCATCAGCTTTATTTAAAAGCCCCGCTATATTTTGGTGCAATATGTGGATGGATGTGTATGAAAAAAACAGTTTTCATTGTTTCCTGTTTGTGGGTTATTTGTACATTTTGATGATTTAGAAGTATCCGCCGGCATGGTTGTCTCGCTCAGCTCGTTTGGGTCTGCCATATTTGTGATCAATTTACTAACATTGTGGTGTATATTTTTTATCCCTCGGTTCATTATCTTTCCAGTTTGATGCGAGAACATATCCAGAGAAAGGTCCATGTTAGAATCATAAAAGTAAGCGTATTTATTTGTGTAGTTGTCGAGATTGAGCAGACTAATAAACAGCTCTACACGACAGTTATATTCTATCGCTCCGCAAATGTATGTAGGTACGCAAATTATTATGTTCGTATGGGTGATTTTCGTTAATGTATTTTTAATAGCCAGTACTAGTTCTATATAGTTAGTTGTTTCATGAAAGTCGTTTTCGCCAATAAGAATGACACAAAAGTCTTTGAGTGTAAAGTTAACCACCTTGTGCTCTAGATTATGGAGCAGCTGCCGAATGCCACCACCTGGGGTACTATAGTGACAGCAGTCAAAGTCGGGATAATATGCTTACCATATTCACTGTCTCATTTGTACTTAGGATTATGAGCTTGTTTCTGTTATCCACTGCTTTCTTTTCGGCTTGGTCATGTGATGGGTTTGCCTGTGGTTCATTCAGTTCTAGTAATGGTTTAGAAGTGGGATGAGGCAACGTGGGCGGCTGTATAGGTATTGAAGGTGAATTTGTATGTAGGGTAGAGTCTAAAGTAGAAACGTCTACTGGCCTGGCTTTTGCCAGTTTTTCTATCGGACTCACACTGCGTTGGCTTCGGGTTTTTGAAGTTATCTTGTGACTGCAGGTTTTTATAGGGGTTGATCTAAACGGTGGATCCTCTGTAAGGATTTTTTTATACACTTTGGTTTTCTTATGTTGACTTTCTACGATTTTTTTGAGTTCTTGGACTTCCATATTTAGATTTGCTATTTCGACATGAGCCGTCGAAAGTTGAGTGTGAAGACTATTTATTTCCTCTCTGAGCTCTATTACTACCGAGCTCTCGAACGTAGAGAGGTTGGGTAGGCTCCTAGGCGTATCACCTCCTAGAGTAGAGTCAATGTGGTCCGTCCCGTCATTTAGGTCGAGTAGCTCCTCTGATGAGCTATGATGACTGAGCTGCTCTCCGGGTTTGACAATATCGCACTGGTTAGTAGGGGATGTTTTCTCAGCTGTACTAATGGGTTTTTCCGAGTTACGGCACTCATCTTGATCAATGTTTAAGGATGGGCTGCTAGATACACTGCGTTCCGAAGTCAAGTCAGGTATGCCTACTTTATTGTCGTTACTAGGGTGATTATCAGAGATATCTAGGGTGCTAGACGGGACTGGAGGCTCAGGTTCGGTTTGTTTTTTACTGCGCGTATTAATATTTCTTGGAGGGACCGTCGGGTTTTTTTTGGATCTATGATCTATATATTTTTCACATTGTTTTCCAGACAGTTTTTGCATTTCCAATTTTTCTTGTCTCCTGGTGTGGCTGGTAGTGACAATGCCTTTGCCCCAGACCTTGCACATTCAGTATCGTAGGTTTTTTTTACAATTAATGCATTTTAGATAGTCCTTATTTTTTATCAGTTTTGTGCACAAGCCACACTTTTGCCTGGATGCCATTATGTAAAGGAGTGTTCTTACTCTGACTCACTATGAAACGCTCCTTATTTTTATATGATAAAATACTAGTCGAATATTTGATTACGTAATTGACAATAATTTAGTTGATTTGGAACGCTACCTTGTCAATATATATTCCCACGTAGAACGGAACGTAGCGAGGCGTAGACGTCAGTTAGATGTCAATTTGGGGTAAAATCCTGTGGCAACACTATTTCAGCAAATGTCAAGTGTCAGCTGATAGTGTGTCCAATCAACAATTAAGGTTCTTCGTAAATAATCGTGGAGTCCCGTTAGTTTTGGGCTTTTGAAACTGAATTTGGTGTTCAACGGTTAAAAATGTGGATCTTACCGAAGTGCCAGAGTGTTTTTATCGCTTTTCTTCACGTTACATGTGGAAAATAACCTAACACAGGTTGGTAGCTTTCACACTGAGTTTATTGTTGTCACTTTTGGATGTTTTTACCAATATTATGAATAAAAATAGCGTAGAGCTCCTTGTTTACTTGTTCACCTGGCCGGAGTTGCCAGTCTGCTCCCACCAGTGCTGCTGGTCTGATCGAAGCGAATACTTACTCCGAAGACCGGATAACCTCTTATCCACATAGTCTCCGCTGGCAATCTACTGGCAGTAGGATGTCGGGTCGCTCTCCCAAACCCGCAATTCAAAGAGGCGATAAGTTGAGACAGATGTAGCCTAAGCCGGTCTCGGCTAGAAGTTGCCGTTTAAGATCGTGGCAAGTGCAAAACTTTTATGCGAGCCCTATGTCCCTAATGAGGGACAACAGGAAAAACTTTTCGTCACCACAGTTACATTAGTGACCGATTGAATAAATCTTTTTGTAAAAATCTGTTTCAACTGAAAGAAAACTACAATTTCCAAAAATTTACAAAATAGTTTTATTTGTTCCATATGACTAGACCCCGTTTTCAGTGGTGAAATTTTAATGAAAATGCTAGGGTTGGCATAGCACATTTTAATATTCTTAACATGACGTATATGTATTTTAATGTAAGCTATATACTTATTTTATTTATACAGGGTGGGAAGATAAGTCGGGCCCTGGAGGGAAACTACCTTAAAACACTGAGATAGCTCAATTCGCTCAAAGGAAACATTTTTTTATTTTTCCTAAAAACTAAAACTGCATTCACAGTTTTTTTCTTAATTTTCACTTTATTCCATACTAATTGTATGAAAAATATTATTATTATTATTTATATGTTCTCTTGTGCCCTAAACTTGTTTGGTATTTAGAAGTTTTTATCCTCGTTGGAAACAGGATCGATTGGCATCAATTGTCATAAATATTATTTATGGCAAAAATTACTCCATAATAGTTACTTAATTGTATTTTTTTCGGCAATTATGATTGATGTCATACCCAAGTAACACAGGAAGCATTATAACTAGGCATCGGAGTTTTTGTCGCATGGTAAGACTAATAGCAAGCTATGGAGTCGACATTTGCCATAAATGTAAACTCTTATTCATACTCACACTCATTTATTTAATTTATCTTAAAATGCCTTTAGAGCGGTCGGTCGTGTATAATTATCTTAGTCGAATTGTATAAAAAATATTTTTCTATTAGATTATGAATTCATAACTTCAACAATTTTAACATACAACTATACAAACTACATCGCTGCGAAAGGCCTAATGTCATATAGGTACTGACCGCTGATAAAATTGATTAGTATATTCTATGTGTCAATCACTGGTGATTGCAAACGTATAAACTTCAAGCTTTATTACAGAACTACATGTGCATTATATGATGCTTTGAGCTGTATAACGGTTGTATAAGGGCATATCTAAATGCTTTTGTAAAGCCTTTAGCTTTAGTGCAGCAAACCACAACGCAACTGTACAGATTTCAGCTGTTTAAAAGCACTTAAGTGCTTTAGGTTCTACAATAGCATTATATAATGCTTTAAGCTGTATAACGGTTGTATAATGGCATATGTAAATGCTTTTTTAAAGCCTTTAGTTTTAGTGCAGCGAACCAAAATGCAACTGTACAGCTGAATGCTGTACAGTTGCGTTTTGGTTTGCTACATTAATGCTTCGGTGTGGTTTAGTGCCTTAGGTTCTATAATAGCATAAATAAATGCTTAATACTGTTTATGAGCATGAATATTAGCCATTATAATGCCACGTAAATGCGGTATAGGGGAGTAAGGGGGGAACGGAACTAAGATCATATCCGACCCTATTGTCAACCACACCTGCACGCGCCGGATGGCGGCGGGGTGGCGTATTACTGCCCCGTGGTGCTCCCTGCTAGATAACGGACGAGGCTCTGGCGACCGAGCAAATGGCGGGATAACCATTCACCTGGCCGGGCAACCGGTTGGAAGAGGCTAGGAGCGGCCTTGGGATTTAAATAACCCTAAAAGGCTTAAATGCAGAAGGCAAGGGGAAACCACTGCATAACAAGTTCCCAAGAAAGTCATCATGAAGGTACAATTAAATACACAGAGGAGGCCATGCGATCCGCTTAGCAACCGGCGCCGTACTGCGTCCGGGGCAGACGGTGGGAAATTGGCTACCGGCCATACGGTTGTAGGAAACCAGGCAACGTATGGAAAACATGCTACTGGAGACCCCATTAAGATGCGACATATCCAAAGGATAGGTACGTGGAATGTTCGCGGCCTACTTCAACCAGGTAAGCTAAAGATCCTAGAGGAGGAGTTAGCGAGATGTAGCATCAATATCTGCGGCATTAGTGAAACTCACTGGAGGAGTAGCGGTCATTTTCTCACAGAGACTCATGCCATCTACTTCTCGGGAAATAAAGATATCAGCAGAAATGGAGTGGCCTTCCTTATTCCAAAAAGTTTAAGAAATAGCGTAATGGAGTATGAACCTGTTAGCGATAGAATCATAAGGATAAAGCTTAAAGCGACACCTGTTAATCTTAACCTTATTCAGGTTTATGCACCGACTAGTGCTGCACGCGATGATGAGATAGAGAGCTTTTACACAGAACTGGAAAACACCATTGAAAAGATCGCCAATAGAGAAGTTTTGATCATCCTAGGTGATCTCAACGCAAAAGTGGGAGCGGATGCTCATCAGTTGAGTCACTGTGCGGGTAAATTTGGCTTGGGACAGCGTAACGAGCGAGGGGACCGGCTCATTCAATTCGCGGCTGATAATGGTCTGGTGATATCCAATACATTCTTTGAACATCACCGACGCAGATTATATACCTGGATATCGCCAGATGGCAAATATCGTAATCAAATTGATTATATTCTGATTAGATCGCGGTGGAAAACATCTATCAAGAATGCTCATACTCTACCGGGAGCAGACTGCGGGTCAGATCATCAGTTACTGATATCTAAAGTGCAATTAAAGTTAAGAGCAGTTAGGAAACTAGAGACACGACGGAAGATCGAAGTAACTGACAATGCGAAATTTTTGATTGCACTGGAGCAAGCGATGATACCGTGGACGAACGTAGACTTAAACACAGAGACTCCGGATCAATTGTGGGATCGGGCAAAAAGCGTTATAGTGAGCTCGGTCAAAGAGTCTAGTGGAAACGTACAGAAACGGAAGCGTCAGCATTGGATGAGCGATGCAACATTGGGTCTTGTGGAGGAAAGGCGAAACTTAAAAGCATCTGGGGCTGATATAAGAACCCTCAACGAAAAGTCCGCTAGAATTCAGGAGGCTTGTAGGCGGGATCAGAACGACCAACTCCGGAACATTTGTGCAGAAGTGGAAGTCCATGCAAATAAGCATGAATCTAGGGACCTACACCAAAAAATTCGCGCCATCACAAAAACCCTGAGTTGCAAGACCTGGGCAATCGAAAACTCTGCTGGAGAGACGGTGACGAACATAGAGTCAATAGCTGAAACGTGGAGACAATACTGCCAGTCCCTCTTTCAGGACCCGCAATCAGAGTGCTACGCTTCTACCGAACCCGGAAACGACGACCTTGAGCCCGATATTTTGAAAGATGAAATACGAGCTGCTATTAATCATCTGAAGAACCGAAAAGCCACGGGGGCAGATGCCATACCGATAGAGACGATTAAGGCATTGGGCGAACATGGTGTCCAAATCTTCCACAGTCTATGCAATAAGATATGGCTCACGGGGCAATGGCCGAAAGAATGGGCTCATACTGTTTTTGTCCCCTTACACAAGAAGGGTTCCACAAAGACGTGCAGTAATTACCGCCTTATTGCTCTTATCTCTCACGCAAGCAAAATTCTACTGCACATTCTGAACGAGCGTCTAAGACCCTACTTAAGCAAAGAAATTGCTCCTGAACAGGCTGGTTTTGTTAGGGGGAGGGGAACTCGGGAACAGATTTTGGCAGTTCGACAAATTATAGAAAAAGCCAGAGAATTCAACAAGCCCACCTACATATGCTTTGTAGACTTCTCCAAGGCGTTCGACTCTGTGAAATGGCCCAAACTCTGGGAAACGCTGAAGGCGATGGGTGTTCCAAAACACCTGGTACACCTCCTGCGAAGACTGTACGAGGACGGCACAGCTTCAGTACGCGCAGATGAAGTGCAGTCAAATCACTTCCACCCCAGCGCCGGAGTCCGTCAGGGATGTATTATTTCTCCACTATTGTTCAACGTGTACACAGAGCTCGTAATGAGGATTACACTTGAAGACTGGACAGATGGCATCTCGATCGGTGGCTTGAAGATATCCAACTTAAGATATGCAGACGATACTACTATGTTCGCCACCAGTGCCCAGCACATGGAAGAGCTTCTTGGAAGGATGGAGCGCGTTAGCCTGGAATTCGGACTTAAGATAAACCGGTCTAAAACAAAAATGATGATTGTCGACCGCATGAATAACAATTCTCCAGAAACAAAACAAATTGCTAATTGTGATGTGGTGCAATCATACATTTATCTGGGAGCCTTAATCACGAACAAAGGTGGATGCATCGACGAAGTGAAAAGGCGTATGGCAATTTCTAGGTCTGCAATGGACAGATTGAGGAGAATATGGAAAAATCGCAACATATATAAAGCCACGAAAATTCGATTAGTTCGGGCACTTGTATTTCCCATATTCTTGTACGCTGCAGAAACGTGGACCCTGCGGAAAGTAGAGAAAAAGAAGGTAGACGCCCTAGAGATGTGGTGCTGGAGGAGAATGCTCGGAGTATCGTGGACTGAATTCCGTACTAACGAGTCTATACTTCGAGAACTCGGCATCAAGAAGCGTCTATCATCTTTGGTACAGTCTCGAATTCTCACCTTTTTTGGTCACGTCATCCGCCGCGGGGAGGTGGCTATTGAGCGACTTGTGGTCCAGGGAAGGGTTGATGGTACCAGGGCACGAGGAAAATCGCCTATGAGGTGGACTGACCAGATAAAAGCGGCAGTAAATGGCTCATCATCACTACACGAGTGCACGAGGAAGGCGGCCATCAGAGGAGAGTGGCGGCGTGTTGTGAAGCTTGCCACCAACACCTGAAGTGATGACCACGACCACTCTGTCAAGAGTGATACCGACAAGGAAGAGAAATGCGGTATACAGCTTTCAGCTGTTTTTAGTGCTTTAGGTTCTATAATAGCATTGTGTGATGCTTTACGCTGTATAGCGGTTGTATAATGGCATATGTAAATGCTTTTGTTTGGCCATTAGTTTTAGTGCAGCGAACTAAAATGCAACTGTACAGCATTCAGCTGTACAGTTGCGTTTTGGTTTGCTACACTAATGTTTCGGTGTGGTTTAGTGCCTTAGGTTCTACAATAGCATTAATAAATGCTTAATGCTGTTTAAGAGCATGAATATTAGCCATTATAATGCCACGTAAATTCGCTATACAGCTTTCAGCTATTTTTAATGCCTTAGGGTGTACAATAGCATTTATAAGTAGGTAATACATTCCTAATGCTATTATACAGCACCAATTATATAAACCATTATAAAGCCAAGTCATGCACTATAAGGGGCTGTTCATAAATTACGTCATTTCAAATTTGAGGGGGAGGGGTCTGGACATCGGATGATGGTAGCATGACGTAGGAGGGGGGGGGGGGGGGGGGCGTCATTCCGAAGATCACATCATCTCTCGCATCTTTAAGAAGTGCTTCAATGTGTAAAAAAGGAATGAAATTCGTGTTTCTATAAACTGTTAATGCTATAAAATATTATCTACTAAATAGTTTATCAGAGTTACGGAAAATGTTACCTAATGAAAATACCATCTCAACGAATGTAACCTTTTTGTCATGGAGCTGTGATATAATTGAAAATTATGTTTTTTTTATATGTCACATGTTGTACTCGAAATAAAATATTGTGTGACAACCCTATGATTCGATATCATTAAATTTTCACCACTGATGACGGAGTCTGCATATGACACATCTACACAACACGCATGCATTTTAAAAATGTGTCAAATATATAACAACAGGCGTACTTTTTTATTTACACTGTGACTAGGCGTTTAGCACCACTACAAATTATATCAATTTTTTATTTTATTTTATCGTATGGCTACATGTCACTGGATATAGATAGGTATTTCTTCCCTAGGGTAGTAGTAATGGGAAAGCAGATGATAATGATAATCCAGTGAGTGCTGCGAGGTCCAGATGGGACAGTGCAGCTGTCATTATATCAATTAAGATAAAATTACTAACAGTATGGGGTATTAATGTAGTGTTAATGTATATTTTAGTAACGTGCAAAACCATAAAAGTAAACTTTTTCTTAGAGTTAATTAAAGAAGATAACGAGAACGCTGCGCATGGCCACTCGCATCCCCGCTCCCGCGTCCCGCGTCCTGCACGTGCGCATTCCACTAACGAGTGAAATATTAGGTATCTTTATTTGTGACATGATTTAACTTTTTAATACGCAGGATATTGTTTTGGATTTTTGTACAGTCGCAAGAAAACTCTTATAGGAAATATAATTTAAAAAAAATATTGACGGAGCAATATTCTACTGCGAATAATAAGCAATTTTTTATACTGAAAAAGTTTGATGATGAAATTTTTGGTTTTTTTTGTCATACGTAGAATACATACATTTAATGTCACTTCAGTAAAAAAAAAAGACGAAGCAAATTTCCGATGTGAGTTACACAAAAAAATATGTTTTTTTTTAAAATATGTTCAGTTATGGATTTTTTTTTTGATATTTTTAACATTGGTTACATACATGAAGTCAATATTTCTAGTGCAATAAAATTAGACTGAGCATTTTTCCAAACGTAAATATAGACGATATAAGAGTTTAGATAAAAAAAACCTAAGAAGGACAATAGTTTTTTTTTTGAAAAATATATATATACCTGACCCCTGACACTTTATCATGCTGTAAAGTTTTTTGGACTGAGGAGTTAATGCGAGGTCAACCCCTTTATTGCCTGGCCTATTAGTAAACAAGCCTGTTGTATTCTTTCAAAGATGGCGAGGGTTATGTGACATTTCTAGTTAATGTTTGGAACAGTATTAAGCAGCAAAATTACGGAGCCCTTAACTGGAACGGTTGCCACTTGATGCGAATAAACGTAACTATGCCGCTCTAGGTAACTTCGGTTTGCTATACGATATTTTACCTTAAGTGGTCTACTAATTCAAGACCGTGACAGCACATAAAGCAGTGTGTTGGTATGTAACTGTAAATAATTAGACATTAAAATACTTGTGTAATATTATTATGAAACTCACTTCGTTTGTTTCGTGAAACCATACTTACATTTTAATGCCCTTCATAGCAGTCACATAAACTACTGTTATTACGTATCGAATGTTAACAGATAAGTATATCACTTTAAACTGATACGCTTACCCCATTGACCGCAGTCCTGAGTTAAAGTAAAAATAAGACTGGAGAAATATCCCCAATTGGTTGCAAATTGATCAAGTTGAAAGTCCAGTTCAAGTTGGTCCCTGGTCCAACTGCAAACTTACCCTATATAGGTATCTCGCAGGCATTATTAAGAAGTACCCTGAAGTTGGCCCACAGTTTGCATGAAATTATACAGCGAAGGAAATGGGCCGACGAAGTTAGTGCACTTATGTAGAACGGTCAACCGAGAGTCTTAGTAGCTGGTGCTTTCATGTTGAAATAAATATCCATTTTCTATAAAAATAATGGCTCAAAAATGGCTTTTTGGGTAGGTAGTTATTTAGCGCGCGGAATCATTTTTTCGCGAATTGAGTTCTTTGGATTTGGTATTAAATGCCCAGAAAAAGTGAAAAAACATAGTTGCTTGCGTGTTTGTGTATATGCATGTAGGTATTTAACAATTTTTTTTCATAAATAATAGTTTTAATAAAATAAAATAAATATTACACAAGTGGGGCAGGTAAATATCTTCCCATAAACAGGCGCCATAAAATATATCGGAGCAGCCAAGGTAATCAAAGATATCTAAACATGCACTTACATCTTATGGTGAATGAATATGACTTCTAAACTAAGTAAGTACCTATTTTAACAATCCACCCAGTATTTCAGGAGGTCTATATTCGAAGAACATAATTTTGTTGTAGGTTTGATTTCATTTGGCTTATTGAAATTGGCTGCCTTATTCAAATCATCCTTTTCTGGTTATCAAGTTGCCATCAAGTTAATGTGAAATCAAAATGAAAGCTTAACTTCAATACGATGCGTAAAACGCTCAGTGCCAAAAAGAAAGTAGACGACAACTTTTCGACTGCATAAGTTTATCCACGTAAGTCAAAGAAACAACGGTTTTATAAAATTATATTTTCTTAGCTATTGTTAAAATAGTAATTTTAAACAAAAAAGAACCGACTTCACTTAGCATCCACCTTTCCTAAAGCAAATGCTCGAGCTGTTGTAAAAAATACTAAAATCACTATAGGTGAGCCTATAATAGTTGAAGACTTCCCTCAATTTCTCCAGGATCCCATCATCAGATCCTGACCTGGTTACAATCGGACCAACTGTGAAGTATACTCTTTCAAACAAAAAAAGAATTTTCCAAATCGGTCTAGCCGTCTTCGAATAATCGGTGATCATACATAAAGAAAAAATAGCAAGAACAAAGATCCCGACGAATTAATAACCTCCTTCTTCGAAATCTTGAAGTCGTTTAAAAATACATTTGACATTCCATCATATTATCTGTTAAAATAGGGAGTATTGTGTTAGAAGTTAGAAAAATATTTTGGACGACTGGTGCAAAATTAACGGAGTGACTATAAGAAAGCTTGTTAAAAATTATAATTTTAGCCCTGCAGGTAAACATAAATTAATTAATAAGTTAGTAGTACTGTGACATTACAAGATCTGCCAGAATCTGAGCGAAAACGAGAATTGCGAAACAGAGTCGTTCAAATGTTTTATCGAAAACCGACTTAGGGCCGGTTGCACCAAACAGGCTTTTAACCGATTTAGAGTCATCTTCAAAAAATTACACTTTATTTAAATTTTGCGTTACAGTAATGATTTTTTTTTTCGTGGTAGATCTATAG
This sequence comes from Pammene aurita, assembly GCA_947086415.1. Lineage (NCBI taxonomy): Eukaryota > Metazoa > Arthropoda > Insecta > Lepidoptera > Tortricidae > Pammene > Pammene aurita. The sequence continues at coordinate 6,739,858 of OX352291.1, forward strand.
CTGAACTTTAATATATTAATATCTTTAGGGCAGAATATTTATAGGACTTCCGTGAAAAAAATTAAATGTAAACCTGTTTTCATCAAAAAAATTGCAATATTCAGAAGGTATTTTGTCTATTATCCAAGATGAATCTTCAATTTTTCTTACCATGGCCGTCTTGAACATGATATACTGAATTGAATTGTATTCAAATTTTATGAGAAAGGTTCCCTTTATTTGAGTAATCTGAAAAAAAACCAGACGTCTAACTGCAAACTCTGAAGAGGCCTGCCAAGAGAAGCCATGTTTTTCAGGTTTTTTTCTCAAAAATGTAATATTTTTTCCCATGGCCGTCTAGATAAAGGAACGGACTATTATATGCATTAAAAGTTAATTTAAAAACACAAAGCATTTTCGCTATAACCTCCGAAGAAAATGATGCATTTCGCAAATTACGCGCATTTTGGGAATAAGGCCTCTTAACGTCAGCGTCATCGTTAAAAAAATCTTGTATGAAAAGTTTGACAGTTTTCTATGGGATGACAGCACCGTCGCCATATTTAACGATGATGAGTTTGTTAGTTGTGCGTGGTGCAACTCACCCTAAGTTCTATATATAGCCCTAACTTCTATATGAATGATTCAGTGAATCAAGAAAAGGTGTAACCTAAGGACATATAAAAAACGAAAACATCCAAATCGTGGTAAAAAACAGTCAGTTACTGTTCAAAAACGCACCAGAAAACTGTATTATTATCTCTGTCTGACCAAGAAAAAGCAAAGTATCATAATATTCATAATGTACGATGAACCGTACTGCAAACTAGATTTCGAAACACTGTTCGGACCTCATTTTTTCACCGTACCTGCTGGTAAAAAGGTTTCTAAAAAGGGTTAATGCTTAAGTGTTAAGAAACTCGATAAGAAGATACCTAGTTTAGAAAGCAACTTGTAAATGTTTTCAGTGCATTCACTGAAAACACCCCATTGGTCCCGCAGATACAATTACAATATCCATTGAGTAACAGGAGATGACATCCCTAAGAAATTCTTTGTCCCAAAAGTTGTAGTGAAAATCACTACAAGTCTATACTACTCTTTGATTCAGTCATAGCTGTCAACCGCCAAACATGGCGCACAAAATTTGTTCTAGATCACAGATTAGTCACATCTAGTAGAATACATAATAATTAATAATAAATCAATGACAATATCTTCTTTTGTTATAACTTTATTTAATGTTCATTCTCGCAAACTTCGTCGAAAAGCAAATAGATAGGTAACTTATGAAACTAGATAAGCGACTTTTGAAACTGATTAAAGTTGTATTTATTCCCGTAAATATGATGTCGTTATTAAACAGAAAATGCATTATTTATAGTTAAGTCAGGGACTGTTTTACTTCAAGCATAGACAGAAAGAATCATACTGTTTCTTTCTTACGCTCGTACCATCGCTACTAAAAAGGGATGAGTATAGGTTATTACTTCCACTGTTATTGCACATTTTGGCAAGCCAGACAATAGTAAAATGAAAGAATCCAAGTAAAAATTAACTTACTTCAGACTCCTTCCTAGGCTACTATAGAATTTTCATCCTCTGCGCAACTCTTTATACTTAACAAGGTTGTAAGTATTGTATAGCCTAAGAATCTGATTGGTTGACTAAACATTGTTTTTTAATCTGAACACCATGAAGACCCACTATGTATAAGATAGTTGTCAGCAGCAATATACAGTGTGAGTCGAGGCAATATCCCCGCGAACTGAATCGGACCACATTTAATTACGGGCAACACGAACACAACTGGAAATAATAACGCAAATCCATGGGTAGCGGTATGGGCCAAGTCATAGGCGTGTCAGGTTAATACCTGAATGTTCAAATGAACAGAATGAATATAAAGCGGCTGTCACACTTCTGCGGTTTCCGCATGCGGTGACGGTGTGCGAGCGAGATAGCGTTCTGCATGTGTATAGTGCTCAATAGTTCACCCATCCCGTTGCGGCTCCAGTGTGATATTGATAACCGCGTAAGAATAACCTGAAACATTAAAGTCACCTCGAAACAGGATCAGCATACAAAAAAGGGCACAATAAATTCGACGACTTCTGCAGAAGAAAGCCAATAGTGCCAAGGATATTGCCATTCACAAAATACTGGTCCAGCGCTTCGTTAGAAAATGACCCGCGTTAATAAGACTACAGGATAAAGGTAAATGCTACGGATACGGAGGTCAAATCATACTAGTTACCTAGTTACGTATTCGTGGCAGAAATCATAGGTCTCGTGAATATAATTGAAATCGTCGAGCCATATTTTCGGTGAGTTTTGTTTGCTTGTGTAGGTCTTATCTTCTTATTTTAAGGCTAGAACCCATTGTTTCTAGCCTTAAAACCTCATTAGGTTATAGTTAAACCTGCAAATTTCAATTGGTTCCAACTATCATTGAATCCGTTCATAAGTATATATTGAAGCATTAAAATTGCGTTGTTTTGCACTTTTATCCTTATTAACATAGTATAAAGCAAATGGTCTTTAAGACCAGTATAATCTATCTTCGAACATTTATCAATTCATGTTTGGAATTTATACTGCCGTAAATAATTACCGGGTGTGGCCTGTAATAGGAGCAAAAAATTAAAACGTACATTCTACTCCTCAAACTAGACAATGTTTGTTTAACGACTTTCGAAAGTTATGTAGATTTTAGACTCTTTTTCAAACAAACTAAATAGTATTTTCAATGTACATATATCAAGTTCCGCCTAAATGACATCGCTTGTCAGTCTTGTCACCCTACAGATATTAATCAATGTCGTAATACATTTGCGTGTTCGAATAAACTTTAAACTGTATTAAAATTCAAACAACAAGTTGTTGAACAAACGTTGTCTAATTTGAGGAGTAGAATCTACGTTTTAATTTTTTGCTCTTATTACAGGCCACACCCGGTATAGTAGAGTCAAAAGGATCGTACCCGCGTGTTGGCAATAAAATAAAGCAAGACCGCTGCATCGCGAAGCGTCTGCAGACAGTGAGAACGAGCGAGACGTCTAGCTTAATAAGTTGCGACTCAATCGGAGCGTTGTTTTTGGCACAACTATAGTTGGTTGTGTATCTACTGACAATACGCTCACGTTTTAGGCTTATTCAGATTTAAAGCTGGTGGGCCGATTTTTTTTATTTGAACACGGTGTACTAAAAAAGAAGTTGTAATTGTAAACGGTATACTTAATGAGTCCTAACTTTAGTTGCATAACGTAAAAGATAATAAAGAAAAAAAATGATAAAATACGCTCCTGTCACATAATCCATCAAACGCGCTCCTCTCATGACTTCCACCTCATCCTTAAGCCTTAGAGGGTTGCATCGCAGAGATCAGCCGAATAACCTCATTTGGTTCGTTACATAACTCGCGTTACACAACGGAAACAGATGGGTCACGTAACTTTGAAGTCTTCTGACGTTTTAGTTCATATAGGTTTCCCGCAAGTACTATTTTAAAACCTTCAACTAATATCGTATTTTTAATTCAAGACAGTAATCTGACAGGCTGAATTATACGCCACTTTGTATGGTATTTGTGCTAAAAATTTAGTCGTTTTCGCATTTTTGACTATATCGTCAGCCTCCATAGATACAGTATGAAAACATAGACATAATATAAGTAATACAGAGTGTCCTAAGCCATTGGACAAAACCGAAACGTACATATGTATTAGGGTATTGAGAAACAGATAGTAAGTATCTTAGCAATCGGTGCAGTGGTTAGGAAGAAAATGACAAATTACGTATTCTTATTTTCAAACAGCCTGTAATTAATTTAAAAGTTCATGAAAAAATAAATCCTCATTAAAAAATATGAAACCTTTCATCCAATTTGATTATATTTTTTATTCATCACACGTGTTACAAATTTGGCTTGACAAATGGCTTATATATAAATATCACAGGTGCCAACACCGACAAACACATACAAACAAATTGCGTTGCTCTCACTATAAAATATAACGGTTACACTCACGTCACTTTAGTCACGTCGCGCTTTTGCTCTGCCGCGACGCGTCACTAACATGCTATTGTCAATAACATTTCTAATGCACAGTATCTTTCTTTTTGTTGTCGGATATTGGAAATAATTTACGTTAATTTTTTTTTACCTTATATTATTAAAAAATACTTGCGTTAGAGCATTCCTGAGATAACCCTATGTGGGATTTAAGGCTTTGTCTAATGGCTAAGGACATACTGTATACTACAAGAATGAAAGAATAGTCAAATGAAACTTGTAATAGCTAGAGAGGCAATGATAAGAAAATACTATGGCACAATATTACACAAATCAACCTAGTCCACAGTAAGCTCACTAATGCTTGTGTCGTGGGTATTAGGCGACGATATATATATATAAATAAAATACATAGACAGGTATGAATAAATACTTAAATACTATACATATAAATCAACCATAACATAGGAATAAATATATTATGTGATAAACATATAAATCGAGCTGATCGAGCTGCTGTAAAAAATACTCAAATCACTATAGGTGTGGCTATAATAATTGAAGAGTTCCCTCGATTTCTCCATGATCCCATCATCAGATCCTGACCTGGTTACAATGGGACCAACTGTGAAGTACTCTTTCAACCAAAAAAAGAATGTTACAAATCGGTCTAGCCCTCTTCGAATAATCGGTGAACATACATAAAAATCGAACCGTTTTTCCCCCGAAGGGTAAAAAACGGATATTTAGGTTTTTGCCGTAGCTTGAACCACATATGAGATTACACCCTTGTAACTCAGCCCTAATCGAGTGGATTCCTCGACTAGTAGCGCCATCTGTCGCGCGACTCAGGTACTAATGTCGCCCGGTGCCAGCACCAGGCTGATTTCTCCTCAGTACGTTAAGTAAGCCGGCAAGGCCCTTAGGTGTGGTTCAAGCTACGGCAGAAACCTAAATATCCGTTTTTTACCCTTCGGGGGAAAAACGGTTCTATTTAGGTATTCGTTGCCTAGGCTTGAATCACATATGAGACGTGTTTAAACCTCTGCCGGCGCTGGCCCGGGCGTACTGTGATGATCTGATGATTAGACATTAACCATCAAAAATATCAGAACAAAATGTGTACACAAGAGATACTTGTTGCTATCTAAATATATAAAAGAAGAAACTGACTGACTGACTGACTGACTGACTGATTGACTGACTGACTGACTGACTGACTGACTGACATATCAACGCACAGCCCAAACCGCTAGTTCTAGAGATTCCAAATTTGGCACGTAGGTTCATTATAAGGTCTAGGGATGCACTAAGAAAGGATTTTTCAAAATTCACCCCTTAAGGGGGTAAAATGGGGGTCCAAAGTTTGTATGACGAATCAAGATTAGTTAGACAATTTTATTCGAAACTTCACAGGAGTATTTCTAACGATAAATGAGTAAACACGTGTTTCAGGTTTTTTTGTAAATCCAACCCCTAAAAGGGGCAAATGTGGTCACAAAGTCTGAAAATCAACATGGGTATCGTATGCTTTTTGAGTACTACTTATAGTACGCGGGCGAAGCCGCGGAAAAAGGCTAGTACCGTATACGTTATTATTTATCGCAATAACTTAACTAGCATTATCTTATTTTTTAAATATCTATTGTGAAAATATCCTTATCTGCCGTAATTGGCAGTTTAGCTATTTATTTTAATGATAGAGTTAGGTTAACATTTCCTCCTCCTAGCGTTTGTCTAGCGGAGGGGTCCGCTTGATAACCAAATTAGGTAAACATTTGTGGAAAAAAAATAAAAAATAAAAATAATTAGATTAGAAATATTTATAGTAAGATAAACTGTGATCGAATGTGGCTATTTATGTGGCAAACCCCAAAACAATCGATCCTTTTTTAGTATTTTTGTGATTCTAGTTAAGCGAGCTTCGATATATCTGGAGATATTTCGTTGACAACCTCAGGTAAGATTTCCGTCAAACGGGTCATTCCACGCCTAATAATTTCCTTGTAACACTTACTGTAAGTATGAATGATGTAAAGAGTCTTTGCTATTTGATCACTGACTTGTATGATGTACTATTATTATTTATCGTAACATGGCCAGATTGAAAGTTCTTCCAAAAATCTGTTTTAAAAGTCGTTCTTGATTGAGTTGTTACACATCTGAAATTTTTAGTATTAGTCGGGCCTTAACGGTCATTTAAAAGTCTTAATTATGTACTGTTACATACGCTGCTTTATCTACACACATATTATAAACTCTCTGTGAAGTCTTCAAAGACCGCATGCTATGACTGGCATTGCGGCATTGATCAGACCTATTAGGTAGCGATCATATGTTAGTGAAACCGAATGGGAAATTCAGGTAATTTTACGAGATCCTTAGGAAAGACAATGTCTTTAATTACATGCAGACCTTATAGATTTCATTTGGAGTTTAGAGTGAGTATTATAAGAATGCTAAATGTTGACGACAGCAAATATGAATTTTAGAACTAAAATGGTACTGCTAAATTGACAATACTCCACCGGAAACCGACCGGGTATACTAGGTAAGCAAGCTCCGAGTTAGTTTATATTATTTTCAATATAACGTTTATAGGTTTGAGAGAAGGAAGAAGGTGCAACAACCATCCCGATAAGAATATTAATTAAAAATGATGCTATCGTCTTCAAGGGCTGTAGGTATGTTACTATGACTATTGTTACCGACAGCCAACAGCGGCAGCAAGACACGACTAATCAACGTAGATAGATAGCTAGTTATAGTCTACGTATTAAGTCCATAGTTAGCCAAGTCTAGCTCAAAAGTATGTTAAAATCACTCTTTGATAACGATCGTAGCAAGATTTTTTCATATTTACATATTTTACATGCATACGCACAGATCCTAGTCACAAAGACTAAGTTTAGGTAATTTGTATCATATTAAATAGAAACTACTCGAAGACAATCGAAAAACAAGTAAACAAAGCCATAAAACGATTCCAAATAAAGAAAATTCTAGACTCGCATGTTCTCGAATCCAATAGTAAACAAGGCGAAACTCATCATTTGTAAAATGAACCTTATGTCAATACATGCAGAGTACAAACTAGCAAAACAATGCAAGAAAGAGATAGGGCATATGCATGTTAGAAAGAGACCGTGTGTGAGCTACGCGATAGCGTAAAGAGGGAGATAGACATACGCCTAGAAGCTTCCTGAAAATGCATGATAATTCGATTTAATCGATTTCCGGAAATGAAAAGGGTGGAATCTTCTATATTTGAATATTGAATGATATAAAAGCGGAGACATGTCCGCATATATTAGTTCTAACCAAGATACCGAGGAGTCAACAAGTAACAAGGAAAGTGGAAATAGTTATCGTTCAGTATTCAAGTGTAAGTCTAGACGTCCTAGTGCTCATTTTGTGTCCTAACTGTGTTTTTAAGTAAATTAGTGTCAGTTTGTGTTTAGTTAAAGTTCGTATAATCCAAAGTAAGTGTTAATGTTCAAATAGTGTTCAAGTTTGAAACCTAGGTCTTAAATATCAAGTCTGTGATTAAGTGTTATTTCTTATAATAAAATTAAAAAGTGATTCAGTGACTTTTATTCGAGAATTTTCAAACAAGTGTCGGTATCTAGTTAGTGCTCAAGTGAATGCCCTAGACCTAGCTAACTGAGACCCTCGTTAGCTAGAGCTACCGAAGAAGAACGGCTGGGCAGACGCCGGCAGGAGAGGCTTGTGTTGCCAACAGTCGAATGGTCCTTCGAGCCGGATCGGGAAAGCCGGAAAAGTGTAGAAAATTCTCGAAGCCAGAAAAATACACAGATCGTGGAAACTCGTGGAAAGTTCGAGAATCCAGATTAAGACGTCGAGTTTGAACTCCGTTAACGATCCTGTGAAGTTGGGAACCAGAAACAAGAAATGAGAAATGAGAAATGAGATATTTATTGATAAAATTATAAGTAATTTTACATGTCATTTATATTATGATATTTAGTTTAAGTAGGTATAGGTACATTATCTATTTATGTTTATAGATTATACATGACTGCAGTTTTGGTACTGGAGGTTACATTTACATTACAATGGTAGTTATTTATTATACATACATGAATGTGGGGTACGACATAAAATGTTACCTATATATGTATATATTTTTTTACATCATTTTGGGTTAGTATTAGTAGACCTTTGCCTAAATTCACTTGTTGTATAACATGTAAGTTCAGTTAACATTTTTTTAAGTTTTTGTGTAAATACATATTCCGTCACTTGCGGAATTTGTAATGTCTTTGGGAAGGGTGTTGTAAATTTTTGCACCCATGACACTGAGTGACTTTCGAGCCTTGTCTTTTCAACGGTAAGGGATAAGCAGAAGGTCCTTGCCGCGAGTGTTACGGCCGTGGTTCATCCCACGGGTTGTATATACTCCCAGGTTTGATCTCACATATTGTTTATTGCTTTTAGTATATAGACACATGGTAAGGTAAGGATTTTGTATTTTTTAAACAATGACTGTGCTGGATAATCATAGAGTTTATGTGATATTATCCTAAGGGCACGTTGCTGTAGTTTAAACGGTCTTTTACATTGGGCTGCAGTGCCCCATATATTTACACTTTGAGTTAATATTGAGTGGAATTACCCGTAGTAAGCTATTCTGAGGTTTTGGCGTGTTAAGGTTGGCGCAAGCCTAGTAAGGGCATGACACGCAGATGCTAGCCTGCCAGACAACTCATCTATATTAGGAGTCCAGGTGAGTCCTGAGTCTAATATAAAACCAAGGTACTTCACTTGTTCGACCTGTGGAAGATTTATATTGTCCGCGACGACTTCAAGCGGACATTTGTTCGTTTTTCGTAGTTGAAAATGCATTACATTGGTTTTTTCGATGTTGAGAACCATGCCGTTAGACGAGAACCACTTGGCAATGTTATTTATTACTCTATTTGTATTTATTTTTAAATTGTCAAAGTTATCCGCACTGACTACAACACACGTGTCCTCGGCAAACATAATATATTCAGGCTCAGAGCATGCCATCATTATGTCGTTTACTAATATTAAGAAAAGGTTGTTTCCCATTGTCGATCCTTGAGGCACTGCGCAAGTTCCTATGGGTTCAAGGTTCGATTCCGTACCGAGGACAGACGTAGTTTGTTTTCGGTCTTTCAAAAATGAGGCAATCGTGTTGAGAAAGTTACCCTCAAAACCATAGCGTGCTAGTTTTGAGAGGAGCAGCGAGTGGTCAATCATCTCGAAGGCGCGCGACAGGTCGCAGAATATGGCTGCAACCTGTCGCCCGCCCACGAGATGTACCATAACTCGCGCGACCGTATCACGCACTGCGTCCGTCGTCGAGCGGCCTGTCTGGTAGGCATATTGTTGCTTATTTAATAAGTTGTTAAATGTAAGGTGTTGCATAATGCGTGTACTTAATATATATAAATCCTATATTGGTTATAATATCTTTAAAGAAAAAAATAAAATAATAGGCCTGTTATCAACCACAATCTAATTATGTAGGAAAAACGATGTGGTTTGAGCTCTAATGCTTGCCTAATTATATCTTTTACAACTAAATGGACATCAACCATTTTAAACGCTATTATTTACCTTGCCTTTGTATGCTTGTTATAATCCATACGTGAAATAAAGAGTTCGTTTAGAAGATACCGGAACCGGTTACCAATAAAGGGTGCAGTAAAACACTTCTTAATTGCATTAACACGTTTAATTTTGACGACAAAGTAAAAATATTTAATATTAGCAAAAATAATCAATTATTTAAAATTTAGCACTTCACTTAAAAATGAAGACAACTGTACCTAAACAAGGACATTACACATTCAATAGTTAGCAAAACCGGTAAGTAAAAATAAAGACTCGGCTAGTAATAATTTGGCTGCAGGAAAATAATGGGTTAATGAGGCGGGTGATATGGATGGTGACAGATGATTCGCTGGCTGAACGTAGCCTAAATTAAAGAGCCAGGTCTTTATACGCCTGTCAAACGAGGCAATTGGAATTTGGGGAATTTAGCAAAACAACAAAAAAAACTATTATGGCACAAAAATACTGGATACAAAGAAAAGGAATCCGATTTATAACGTTTTTAACAAAAATGTAAAGAATTTGATACTCTCGAAAGCAGGATGGCTAAAGCTGATGCTTTAAATTAAAAAGAGTTCGTGGGCAAGTGTCCGCTTTGATTTAGGCGGACCCAATAGCTCGCTGAACTCCTTTTCTCACTTGGAGAGCCCGCTGGATGCGGACTCCGATGATGTGGCGAAGAAACCCGCGGAAATCGCGGCAGCTGCACACCGTCCCGCCGGCCGCCGGGCCGCCGACCCACTGGCGCCTTCCGGAATCCTTCCGGATCAGGCGGTTCCAGTGTATAGCACTTGCTATATAATTTATATGGCCTTTTTTGCCCGGCAATGGTTTTGGTTTTATTTTTGCTCCAATAATGTATTAATAGCACTTGCTATATAATGTTTGAAATAAATCGCACTTCACCACGATGCAACTAAGCAAATTATAGCAAAAACCCCAGACCAAATCCAGATTATCTCTTTTTCTTTCCAAAATCTCACGGCGCTCTGACAGACTCAATCAAAAATCAACTTTTTTCTTTTTGACAATCTGGAATACCTCAAAAATTCACATTCAAAATTAGCGCGAGTATTATCTCAATTTTATAACTGCCAGACGTATTACAAAATACGGACTGATATAAGCGCCATCTACCTGTAATGCCGTGAATCACAATGTACGCTTTTTTTATATATCAACCGTGACCTAGCCTTAGACACAGAAGTTCAGAAGTTCTAAAGAAAGTCGACAGATGTCGTACGATACGTAGCGTCATGCTACAGCATCTCCCTACCAAACAAAGAAACAAACAAACAACAACACAAGAAAACACAAGAAAACTAACCCCAAGCAACAAAAAAACACAACTTAATTCTAAGGCTAAAAAAGGTACAACAAGAGAACCCTAAACGAATTACAAAAAAAACAAAACCAACCAGTTATTAACATTACCCCTAAAGACTAATCTAATAGATTAAGAAGATGACAAAACGCCAACCAACGCGTCACGCGGTCCAAGACGTGACGGCCGGGATAGGACAGAAACTGCACCTGGCCACAGATCTTAATCCCTCACATCGAGTCATCAAATTATACAACCAGGCTATCATAGACCGGGAAAGATAAACGAAGCCTTAAGCACCAACGGTAAAAAAAAGTCAAACCTGGAAAAAGGAGCAAGGAAACGCTCAAACGAAAACAAAAAACGATAAGAAACGAATCAAGCAAGGATTACCGATAAGGGAATGGCGGACTAAAGCGCATTTTAGAATTTTGAGAATACTGAACGGGCCGAAAGAAGAAACTATTTCAAGATATCTTTAATATGATAGGTACCGACGTGCTCGGAATCGGTATCAGCCAGTACATATACCTGTGGAGACACCCGTCTAACCACACGGCACCGAACGAAACGTGGAGCGAATTTACCGCCTCGAAAAGGATCAGCGGATCCACGCTGGAAATTCCGGCGCCAAACGATTTGGTCACCAACGATTCTTGGCGAAGAACGGTTCGTGTTGAACTTGGCGGCGTTACGATGAAAGGCTAAAGCCATCGAATCAGAAACTTTATCGTACACCTCACGAAGCGTCTGAAGATTCGAAGCGCGTTCCATCCGGCTGAGTCCCACATCTTGGTCCACAACCTGATTCTCAACACGTTCACGAATCATTGACAACTCGCGGCCGTACATCAAAAAATTCGGTGTATAAGCAGTAGCCAAATTTATACAAGAGTTTAAATAAAGAGCGACCCGATGTAAATGACCCGACCAACTGCGTTGGTCATTTTCAACTAAAATGCTCAAAGTAGTAATCACGACCTGGTTATATCTCTCCACAAAATTCGCTTGTGGCGAATAATATGGGGTATAACACGGACCTGGAATATTATAGCTCGCCAGGAAATCCAGAAATTGACGACTATGAAAAACTGTAGCGTTGTCACAGAGAATGTTAGTAGGAACACCGTACCGCAAAATAACCTCCGACTCTAATGCCATCGATATTGACCTCGCATTCACCAACTTCAAAGGGACCAACCAAACAAATTTGGTAAAAACGTCAACCAAAGTCAAAATATAACGACACCCATTACGGCTAACCGGTAAAGGACCAATTAAGTCAATGGAAAGAAGATCCATTGGAGCCGCAACACGACGAGGAAATAAGCGAAGTCCACGAGGTTGTGAATTTGCAATTTTATAAGACTTGCAAATCTGACATTCGGAAAGGAACCTTGTAACATCACGGTACATATTCGGCCAATAATATAATAAAGTATAAGTCACGAGCTTTTAAATACGTTTTCATAACACCAGGATGAACGTTGGGAAATCCATTATGAATTTCAGCAACCGCCTCTCTAGTCCTTGAAGCAGGAAGAACTATACGCCATGGATAAGGTGCTAAAGGGTTTTCGATAGATACCCTGCGCATTAAGACACCATCCCGAAGAGCAAATGCATATGCTATTACAAATAATTTAAAAATCATCAGCCGGCTGTATAGCACTGAAAAGACCGTAAACTAGTCACATGAATATATGGTATTTAGGGTATCAGCAGACGGTTTTTCTACCTCAATACAGCCGGCTGACGATTTTCCTGATAATAAGAGCATCAAATACTGACGTTTCACAACCCACCAACGGAGCGACAGCTGACCTACGCGAGTCATCATTATACTTCGTCCTTAACCACTTCAAATATTATCATCGCCTATGACGCCTTGTTCATGTTGCCTTGTTCGGTTCATGCCATCGGAGCCGGGAAATACAAGCTATGAAAGTAAGCCTTTTTTAGGGTTCCGTAGTCAACTAGGAACCCTTATAGTTTCGCCATGTCTGCCCGTCCGTCCGTCCGTCCGTCCGCGGATAATCTCAGTGACCGTTAGCACTAGAAAGCTGAAATTTGGTACTAATATGCATATCAATCACGCCGACAAAGTTGTAAAATAAAAAGTGGACAATTTTTTTTTATTAGGGTACCTCCCCTATACGTAAAGTGGGGAGTGATTTTTTTTTTTCATTTCAACCCTAACGTGTGATATATTGTTGGATAGGTATTCAAAAATGAATAGGGGTTTACTAAAATCATTTTTTGATAATGTAAATATTTTCGGAAATAATCGCTTCGAAAGTCGGAAAAATAGCGTCCCCCCCCCCTGTAACTTTTGCACCGTAAGTCCAAAAAATATGAAAAAAATTTAGAAGATGCGCGTTACAATAAACTTTATAGGAAAATTATTTTGATCATTATAGGTCTAGCCATTTTTGAGTTATTTCCAAAAAACTTCTTCCATGGGCATCAGATACGACCTTTTGGCATTAGTCTTTAACTCTTAAGTGGGTACACTTACTGTGACGAACGGAAAACTACGGAACCCTACACTGAGCGTGGCCCGACACGCTCTTGGCCGGCTTTTTTTTACCTTATTTAAACGTGCGTGACTTTCAACGCATAAAATGTTATCAACCGACTTTAAGATTTCGAAGGAGGAGGTTCTCAATTCGTCAGGATCTTTATTTTTACAATTTTTTCATAATGCTCACCGATTGCAGCTTTTTTTAAACAGGGAAATTACGTTTTTCGTCATACATATTCAAAGCTAGGAAAAGGGATGAAAACTGTCAGTACTTCATCCATCCATCCATATACTTATTTCGTCGTAGGATATAGGATTACCTAAGAAAACCAAATTGATAAAATTTCAAATGTACAAATAACACTACTAGTTTAAAACGTCCTAGAACTACTCAGAGAAATAAACCAATGGAGTGGTAATTGTCAGGCGTCCCCCTCTGCCAAAAGTACAAGACCACTGGTCGTAGCGGTTATATAAAACTAGTTGTCGCGCGTCAAACGCCATTCAATGAATGTCAGTCAGCGCGGAACGATCTAAGGTAAAAATGCCGAATTGCTGCGTGTTTTCATGTAAGAAAATATCTGAATCGTTTAGTTTACAGAAGGATAACGTTTCTTTTCATCTGTAAGTATAATTACGTCTAAATATCATCAAATAGTGCACGAAATTAGCAAAAAACTAAAAAATATTGTCAATCAAAAAGTGTTGCCACTTAATGGTACTACATATACTTTACGGTAATTTTTAAACTTGACTCGTCATAGTACATTGTACCATCGGGTTCATAATTGCATACCCAATTTATCAATGAATTCATTCATAAATTGGGTATACAATTATGAACACGATTACATCGAGGGAGGTAAGTAAAATATTGCAAACAAGAGTAATCGACTCCAGTGCGGCAGAAATACGTCCGCCATTATGTCATTCATTGTCAATGTTGTGACAGGTTAGGCAATACACTTAAAAGATACTCCGTGGGTTAGGCAGAGACCCATTCGCCATACAGCCATAATTGTAAAGCATTTTGCTCTGTTATAAAAAGCAGTGTGTCTATGTGTGTGTGTTGTTATTAAATTGTTTCTAAACATATTTTAATCGACTTTTAAATTATTTAACTTACATATTGAAAAAATGAAAAGATTAACGTCAGTACTTCAAAGGTAAAACTCATTCACACGCATAGCTTTTTAAATTATATATGTCGTCGAGGACCGCCGAGGGCAGGGCAGTAAGGTGGTTTGGAACTCAAAAAACTGACACTATAAGGATAACCTAGCCTATAGCACATTACGCACGGACGCACGGTAATGAAATAAAACATAAACACTGGTTTAAAAACTGTATTGAATTCAAATCTTTTTAAAACCGTATTATGGGAAGGGCAATAAACTACTACTGGTTCGGAAAGGAGCCCCAAATGAGAAGAACCAGCGTAAGAAACTCAGCGTATGTGTGCTGTACGGCACAATAGCTGAAATTTGTCTATGGTCTCAAAAATACAGCTACCATAAACAAATTTTCCGTTTTAATAGACAAATTTCAGCTAGTGTGCTGAATTCCGCACTGAATTACGCTCTAATGTGTGGCGCTCCTTAAGTGAAATATACTTGTAGATGCTTGAAATAACGATATTCCTGTTTAGAAATTAATTCGTTCCTTTATTTTCTCCATACATTTTATGTAACATTTTAATTTTGTATGGATTATATTTTATTTATTATAAGGTACGTTATACAAACTTAACCCCTTAAATAGGCACTTTTAATTTCTGACTCTGGTAGCACTTGGTAAGTTTTAGTGATGGGACAGCACAAAAATAAATGTCGATATTAACATTAGCAGTATGTTATACTTTTTATTTATAATAGAAAATGAAGAAGAGATAATAGAAATAGAAACAAAAATTGGAAACAGATGCCCATTACAATCAAAATATCAACTGCGAAGGACTCTGGAACATCACGATGTCGCTAGTGACTGATTCATCATTGTTCATTACAGTGAAAAATTCACTGAGGTGGATAGAGGAACGTCTAGTGTAATTGGAAGCACATTGGAACGGTAATCTAAACACGTGGGTTCGAATCCCGTGATGTTCCAGAGTTATTTGCAGTTAATTGTTTCATTGTAATAGTTATTTGTTTATAATTTGTACTATTTTCTACTAAATATAAAAGCAAATACATATCAAAATATTAAATTGATAATATAAAAGTTATTTTAAATCAGCTTGCAAGATTTGTCCTGAACAAATAGACAAACTAACTTACGTAGAATACTAACATTTTAAGTAATATTCTGGTAGAAAAACTTGATATTTAATCACAACTTAACATTATAATTTTATCAATAGCTAAACCTTATACTTGGTAAAGAAACAAAAATATATAACTAATCTACGATCAACGTTTCTCTGCGTCCGTAGGAAACACCTTAGACAACCCTACACGTGATCCCTGGGTGGTGCTAAAAGAGTTACAAACTTGACAGCTCTACTGTACTACCTGGACCTACCAGCACTCACTGGATTTTCTTCATCAACTGCTTTCCCACTACCCTAGGGAAGAAATGCCTATCTATATCCAGTGACATGTAGGGATACGATAAATAAATCTACGATAAAATGTGACCTTTTCAAGTCAAAGGTACATCATTATCGGTTGTCAATAAGGCGTTACAATAAAAAAATCATTTAGAAATTAACTCTATTAACAACCGACGATGATGTACCTTTGACTTGAAAACGTCACAAATATCGATACTTAAGTATATTATTTTCGACGCGTTTCTCGCACTGCGTACGTTTACTTAAAGATGAATTATCTCGTTCACGGACAGGTTATCTGTGTCTGTGTTGTACTTGTAAAGTGTTAGGTGATTCTTAATTTATTTGGTTATTTTGTCAACATGACAGTTCGACTTTTGGTGATCATAGTGGATCATAGGTTTATTTCTTATTTTTAGGTCTATTGTATTGTAATCACAAAATGATAAATACCCTTTGGGGATGTTGTTGATTCTCTAAAGTATATGCCAAGGCAGTGCGCTACTGTTACACATCCCACCTGCGTCGACGCCGACACGTTGGAGAAGTCCTTTATTTACCAGAAAACAAGCCGGAGCGGCGCCCGACATCCGAAATCACTACAAGACTATTAAATATAGTTGTCGTTCGTCTAACTATTGTTGGTGTCGAGGCAATCGAACCGTGGAGCAAGGGACACGGAGCCTCACGACCTAACAAACGCACAAGGGAAGCTAAAGATGCTCCAGCAAGCCGCCGGCTTTCATACATAACACAACGCAGGATTGCGGCTTTGCCGCTTCTTGCATAATGATGGTTTTATTTCTATTTATAAGTTACACGTACGAGTAATTGTTAGTAGTACTTATAAGTTTCTAGTTTGTGACAATGTTACTTTAAAAGGCTATTTCGCAATAAATAAATCTTTAATATAATTATGTACATTATAATTTCAAAGTGCCCTGTATAAATCTGGATGTCTTTTAAGTAAGCACTATTTTATAGTACTTGGATGCAATAATTCGAAGATCCTGGCCTGTAACGCAGTTGTTACTTCTTGAATATAAAATAATACACCTTCCTGGGATAAATAGTTTGCCTTGCTGGTGATAAGTTAGCTGCTACAGCAATCAATCAGAAATGAATGATGCACAAGAACCTGTAAAAGATGTTTCAATATAATTTGTTATTTTTCACAGTTTCATTGTAATTATTATGATTGAAAATGAAAGTGAAAATAGATGTCATATACTTCAGAAAAAATGATCAAACCCTCCGGTGTCCGAGGCCAGATTCTATTTTCAGTTTATATATAGTAGTGTAACTACTTAAAAATTGCAAATCAAAAAATATTGAACAAAATAATTTGATTTGCTTCAAGATTGAAAATGAAAGTGTTTATAACTATCATATCAAATTTCAACTCCTTACCATTTATTTTAGGTTAGAGTTGGTATTTTTTTGTCGATTTAAAATAAGATTAATTGACTATTAATACATAAATCTTACAAATATTCAGCAGTTCTTGGGTCTAGATTTCTTTTTTAAAATTATTCTTATTGAAGTGTTGATGTGGATAGTTCTATTTCTCATATCGGCTTGAAATTTAGCGTTTCGTTTTCCAGTTCCAGTTATCATACTATGCAGTCTTATTAACAAATTATGCTCAATACTTATAAGGCTTTGTCGATATTATTTCGTCAACTAATAATATTATATAAATATAACACAATAAATACGAATGGTTTTCACTTTCACCATGTTTTTGACATCTCACCTTATAATTTGATAGTGAAAGAGTTTTCTACAGTCGATACGGTATTTTTCGGTGACGTAAGTCAAATTAGTGTCTTATGGTAACGTTTTAATAAAACCTATCGATAACGAACTGTACTGACCTTCAGTGCGTTAACATGACAGATCACATTCGACGTGCCGCATACATCCGTCTCGTTCTACCTATGAGACGGATGTATGCAGTGCACTAAACGTAATCCGACATGAAATGTCAGCATAGATCGTTTGTATGTGTTGCTGTCGAAACTGAAGGAAAACGATTCGAAGCCCGATTATTCGTTAACGCCTATAGAAAAATATTCACAATTTTCTACATGACCCGTGGTAGAGGTACATAAGACACTAATTTGACATACGTCACCGAAAAATACCGTATCGACTGTAGAAAACTCTTTCACTATCAAATTGTAGGGTGAGATGTCAAAACATGGTGAAAGTGAAAACCATTCGTATTTATTGTGTTATATTTATATATTATTAATTGATGAAATAATATCGACAAAGCCTTATATTAAGCATAATTTGTTAAAAAGACTGCATAGTATGATAACTGGAACTGGAAAACGAAACGGTAAATTTCAAGCCGATATGAGAAATAGAAATATCCACATCAACACTTCAATAAGAATAATTTAAAAAAAGAAATCTAGACCCAAGAACTGCTGAATATTTCTGAGATTTATGTATTAATAGTCAATTAATCTGATTTTAAATCGACACAAAAATACCAACTCTAACCTAAAATGAATGGTAAGTAGTTGAAATTTGATATGATAGTTATAAACACTTTCATTTTCAATCATAATAATTACAATGAAACTGTGAAAAATAACAAATAATATTGAAACATCTTTTACAGGTTCTTGTGCATCATTCATTTCTGATTGATTGCTGTAGCAGCTAACTTATCACCGGCAAGGCAAACTATTTATCCCAGGAAGGTGTATTATTTTATATTCAAGAAGTAACAACTGCGTTTCAGGCCGGCATCTTCGAATTATTGCATCCAAGTACTATAAAATAGTGCTTACTTAAAAGACATCCAGATTTATACAGGTCACTTTGAAATGATAATGTACATAATTATATTAAAGATTTATTTATTGCGAAATAGCCTTTTAAAGTAACATTGTCACAAACTAGAAACTTATAAGTACTACTAACAATTACTCGTACGTGTAACTTATAAATAGAAATAAAACTATCATTATGCAAGAAGCGGCAAAGCCGCAATCCTGCGTTGTTATGTATGAAAACCAGCGGCTTGCTGGAGCATCTTTAGCTTCCCTTGTGCGTTTGTTAGGTCGTGACGTGAGGCTCCGTGCCCCTTGCTCCACGGATCGATTGCCTCGACACCAACAATAGTTAGACGAACGACAACTATATGTAATAGTCTTGTAGTGATTTCGGATGTCGGGCGCCGCTCCGGCTTGTTCGCTGGTAAATAAATTAAAGGACTTGGCCAACGTGTCGGCGTCGACGCAGGTGGGATGTGTAACAATAGCGAACTGCCTATACTTTAGAGAATCAACAACATCCTGAAAGGGTACTTATCCTTTTGTGATTATACAATAGACCTAAATAATAAGAAATAAACCTATGATCCACTATGATCTTGATCACTAAAAGTCGAACTGTCATGTTGACAAAATAACCAAATAAATTAAGAATCACCTAACACTACATATGGTCGTAGTTCTAGGACGTTTTAAACTAGTAGTGTTATTTGTACATTTGACATTTCATCAATTTGGTTTTCTTAGGTAATCCTATATCCTACGACGAAATAAATATATGGATGGATGGATGAAGTACTGACAGTTTTCACCCCTTTTCCTAGCTTTGAATATGTATGACGAAATACGTAATTTCCCTGTTTAAAAAAAAGTTGCAATCGGTGAACGTTATGAAAAAATAGTAAAAATAAAGATCCTGACGAATTGAGAACCTCCTCCTTCGAAATCTTGAAGTCGGTTGATAACATTTTATGCGTTAAAAGTCACGCGCGTTTAAATCAGGTAAAAAAAAGGCTTACTGTCATAGCTTGTATTTCAGTAAGCCAGAAACAAATTTCATGACCAATCGCAAGGCGTCCCAGGCGATTATAATTTTTGAAGTGGTTAAGGACGAAGTATAATGATGACTCGCGTAGGTCAGCTGTCGCTCCGTTGGTGGGTTGCGGAACGTCAGTATTTGATGCTCTTATTATCAGGAAAATCGTCAGCCGGCTGATTTGAGGTAGAAAAACCGTCTGCTTATACCCTAAATACCATATATTCATGTGACTAGTTTACGGTTTTTTCAGTGCTATACAGTCGGCTGATGATTTTTATTTTATTTGTAATAGCATATAAATTATCACCTGTTTCAACTGGGACGCGATGGTCATTTTATTTTATATATATTTTATGTGAGAAAATGGCTGCTGTTCCTCAACCCACTCAAGGAACGGCAGCTGACCATCACGAAGCTTGATTATTTACCGCCCTTAACCACTTAAAATTTACCGCTTGGGACACGATGACCAACGGAAATTATTCCTGGTTTACGGCCTAGCAAGCATATTAAACACCCACAAAAAGTATGGTAATTTTTCAGAGCTAGTACGGTTTCTATGCTTATTATTGTTCACTGCTCATATAATTGTCTACAGTTCTAAACCTTCAGATAAAATGTACTTAGGAAGTAAAACCTTTTTGGCTTACCTACAATCTGTTTCGGTTGGTTTGAAGGATGTGACGTTTGTCACGTCACGTCACTTTGTAAAGTATTGAAATCTACACAAACGAAACAAGCAATCGAACTTTCGTGAGCGAATTGCATAAACGATAATTTAACTTATGGTATGGCAGTAATTTTTAGTTCTATAAGTGACCGCTAGAGGCTCTGCACAAATTCTCCATACAAATAATTTACGAATTCGTGAACGAATCTCGAATTGGGCTTATTTGCATGACTCGTGGTAGAGGTAGTACCTCTACCAGATTCTCTCGAGATTCGTTCACGAATTCGTAAATTATTTGTATGGAGAATTTCGACGACAACAACGTACAAGGTGCAAAGTGCTAAAAGGTTCGAACTACGTAAGCTGCAGCATAATGATCTAGAAGTCGAAACCTATCGCCTGGTATAAAAATTTTCTTAAAATGTCACTTAGTATAGATTTTTAAATGACGCATACAGTGCCATCTGACTCAAAAGTTAGTATACTAACACGAACACGATTCCAAGTGCCACATCGAATCGTACTCGATGAATGCCATCTCTCTCACTCGCACGCACGGAGCGCTATTTACCACATCGCACTCAGTTCGCGGCCGACCAGCTAGTCAACAGTTGTGAACACTAGATGGTTATCTATGGAGGTATGTAATATTTATTTACGTTTTCCTTATATTTTTGTATTTATATGTTTAAAAATGTGTAAAGTGTTCGATGTGACACATATAACTACATACGTTTAAAGTATTATTTAAGAGAACTACGTACGCAGGACTATCTGTCACTTAGAACTGTATACGTTATTATCATAGCTATAGTTAACAAAGTTTGTAAATCTATGTGCTACTTAGAATTGTTTACGCCATTTAATCAGTCA
This sequence comes from Pammene aurita, assembly GCA_947086415.1. Taxonomy (NCBI): domain Eukaryota; kingdom Metazoa; phylum Arthropoda; class Insecta; order Lepidoptera; family Tortricidae; genus Pammene; species Pammene aurita. Next base: position 6,761,229 of record OX352291.1, read on the forward strand.
CTTAGAACTTTTTATCTTTTTGAATTTGTTTTTGGACACACTCAAAATAGTCATATCTGTCATTGTCAAGTGCTAATTTAAATATTAAAAAGCGTAAGCGTAATACAATGTAATGTAAAATAATGCTGTGCTATGTGTAATAAAACAACTATCACACATTAAGGTTTTATACGGGCAGTTTTGTTGTATAGCTAATCCTTATTTTGATCACTGTTTACTTTGCACCAGTAATACAGCTTTACATATAAGTATATGCACATAGTGTTAAAGCTTAATTTATGTTGCTTTTAATATGCATGGTATTTGACTTTCAGAGTCTCTAAGGATAAACGAAGAAGGTTCACTATTGTCTTGCAGAAACTTTTTTGACATATATTTGTTTTGCATAATGATACTTAGCTGAAGTTTGGCAGAAACACCTTACGCAGAGTAAATATGCTTTGGCATAAATCATATCACAGATTTTTATAATATCGAATCTTAAATTGGCATAATGTTGATGGGCATAACTGTCTTCTAAACGAATAGTATTTTCGCAGATATTTTTTTTGCATAATATTTAGGCGGCATAAAGTTGTCAAGCCGAATAAAATTTGATTACAAGATAGACTTCATTGTTTTATCATATTGTACAAGACATGCGGGATTGGATGTATTGCTCATAGGAACATAAAGTTTTTTCCGCGGGGGCGCAGTTGTAACCTAACCTAACCCACTTTTCTGGCAACAGTTTGTTGCCGCGGGGGTCGCAGTTCTAACCTAACCCAATTTTATGGCAACAGTAGGTTCCTGTAGGGGGTCACAGTTCTAACCTAGCCTATCCCACTTTTCTGGTTTCGCTCGTCGTCGTACCTAACGAATACTCTGGGACTGTATTTCCTTTTTGGTAGCGAGTCGGGTGTGTTGGGGACGCAAGATACCTAATAATCCTATTATGCCATAGCAAATTTGGTGAGACTTATATTCAACTACGTAAAATTTACTTAACCTACTTTCCTACTAGCAGAAAATAATTATGCTTTTGTAATAGTATGCTATAGGATTATTATGGTACATTAAATTATGCTAAACCAAAGTCGGCCAAAGTAATGTTCTACAAAACAATGTGCTGCAAAATGTGTCGTATACGTGGTAGTAGTAATGCCAACTATACCTTTATGCCAAATTACCATTCGACCGAAAGTGTTTCTGCAAAACATGTTATACCAAGTGTATTTCTGACTAATATTATTCTACCAGATAAGGGTAACCCGAGGAATTATATAGAGTACTGACAACTGCGTTGGAGGAGCCAGAAGATACGCATTCGACTAATACAAGCATATCAAGTCAATCTGAAAATCAAATCTCAAGTCAAGTCAGACAATACCGCGATATAACAAACAAACACATGAATATTGGATAATTTATCCCAAAAAAGACCAATGTGATTTATGTCATCAATTTAAAAATCTACGGAGAACATCTGAGAAGGAAATATCTAATTATGAAACCCATTTAAAATTTTGATGTTATTGCATGCGAAAAGACTTGTTTGAATACGTAATTTTGTCAGAAAGACTGATAAAATCATGTGCTGTTAAAGAAGATTGATCGATCAATATTAAAACATAAGGTAAATAACTAAGAACAATGTTAAAAAATACTCCTTTTTTCCTCACTAATGCCGTGATTAAGACTGATATGTAAGGTTTTAGTAAGAGGTTTACATTTTTATTACATTTTATTGAATAAATAACACATCTAATATACTTTTACTTTTATTTAGTACTTTCTACATAATTATTGAACTATAAAACTAATATCGAATATGATTCTATCTGCAAAATGTGTCAAAATTATAATTATGCAGATTTATACAGAATGTCTATGCACCCAAAAATAAAATATAAAATTGTGCGTTAAAAATATGGTATATAATTTTAAAAATAAGCAAAATAAACGAGTTCAATTTGATGACTTAATTCACACATAGAATCTTTTACAGTGAGTCGCATACTTTTTTTTACAGGTATAATATTCTAAGTCCCAGATAGACCTTTATACGTAGATTTTATAGAAAATTGTAACCAAGTATAATGTTCTAAGTCCCAGATAGACCTGCTTACGTAGTTCTTAAATAAAATTGTAACCAAGTATAATATTCTAAGTGGTAGATAGAACAGTATACACAACGGTAAGCCAATAGTTGTAACTTAATCTAGTGGACTATCTGCATTTTCTCGAAAACTACCATTAAATTGAGTTATATGAAAATAAAATAAGCAATAAAATAAAATTATAATCATGTGTGCCAAGTTTCAGTTTATTATTTTTAACACGAAAAAAAGTATAAGGATTCTACTTCTGTTTTGCTCTCCTGTAAAGTTGTCATTTCTCAATTAGAATCATATACGTTGTTGTCGTCGATTTGTGCAGAGCCTCTAGCGGTCACTTATAGAACTAAAAATTACTGCCATACCATAAGTTAAATTATCGTTTATGCAATTCGCTCACGAAAGTTCGATTGCTTGTTTCGTTTGTGTAGATTTCAATATTTTACAAAGTGACGTGACGTGACAAACGTCACATCCTTCACACCAACCGAAACCAGTAAGCGCCATTTTATATCTATGACCGAAACAGATTGTAGGTAAACCAAAAAGGTTTTACTTCCTAAGTACATTTTATCTGAAGGTTTAGAACTGTAGACAATTATATGAGCTGTGAACAATAATAAGCATAGAAATCGTACTAGCTCTGAAAAATTACCCTACTTTTTGTGGGTATTTAATACGCTTGCTAGGCCGTTAACTAGGAATAATTTCCGTTTGTCATCGTGTCCCAAGCGGTAAATTTTAAGTCGTTAAGGTCAATAATCAAGCTTCGTGATGGTCAGCTGCCGTTCCTTGAGTGGGTTGAGGAACGGCAGCCATTTTCTCACATAAAATACATATAAAATAAAATGACCATCGCGTCCTAGTTGAAACAGGTGATAGTTTATATGCTATTACAAATAAAATAAAAATCATCAGCCGTCTGTATACCACTGAAAAGACCGTAAACTAGTCACATGAATATATGGTATTTAGGGTATCAGCAGACGGTCTTTCTACCTCAATACAGCCGGCTGACGATTTTCCTGATAATAAGAGCATCAAATACTGACAGCTGACCTACGCGAGTCATCATTATACTTCGTCTTTAACCACTTCAAAAATTATCATCGCCTGGGACGCCTTGCGATTGGTCATGAAATTTGTTCATGGCTTACGGTTCATGCCATCGGAGCCGGGAAATACAAGCTATGACAGTAAGCCTTTCATCATCATCATCTCAGCCATAAGACGTCCACTGCTGAACATAGGCCTCCCCCTTAAGCCTTAAGTGTGGTAAGCCTTTACCTTCTTTAAACGCGCGTGACTTTGAACGCATAAAATGTTATCAACCGACTTCAAGAGTTTGAAGGAGGAGGTTCTCAATTCGTCAGGATCTTTATTTTCACTATTATTTCATAATGTTCACCGATTGCAACTTTTTTTTAAACAGGGAAATTACGTATTTCGTCATACATATTCAAAGCTAGGAAAAGGGGTGAAAACTGTCAGTACTTCATCCATCCATCCATATACTTATTTCGTCGTAGGATATAGAATTACCTATGAAAACCAAATTGATGAAATTTCAAATGTACAAATAACACTACTAGTTTAAAATGTCCTAGAACTACGTCCATATGTAATAGGTGATTCTTAATTTATTTGGTTATTTTGTCAACATGACAGTTCGACTTTTAGTGATCATAGTGGATCATAGGTTTATTTCTTATTATTTAGGTCTATTGTATAATCACAAAAGGATAAGTACCCTTTCAGGATGTTGTTGATTCTCTAAAGTATTAGGCAGTGCGCTACTGTTACACATCCCACCTGCGTCGACGCCGACACGTTGGCCAAGTCCTTTAATTTATTTACCAGCGAACAAGCCGGAGCGGCACCCGACATCCGAAATCACTACAAGACTATTAAATATAGTTGTCGTTCGTCTAACTATTGTTGGTGTCGAGGCAATCGATCCGTGGAGCAAGGGGCACGGAGCCTCACGACCTAACAAACCCACAAGGGAAGCTAAAGATGCTCCAGCAAGCCGCCAGTTTTCATACATAACACAACGCAGGATTGCGGCGTTGCCGCTTCTTACATAATGATGGTTTTATTTCTATTTATAAGTTACACGTACGAGTAATTGTTAGTAGTACTTATAAGTTTCTAGTTTGTGACAATGTTACTTTAAAAGGCTATTTCGCAATAAATAAATCTTTAATATAATTATCAGTGATCGGAATTGGTAGTGCCATTTCGCGGGACATCGGTGCGTAAGCTTAGTATGGATATAGTTTTTAACCCCAGGATTTGAAGTGAAAATTTTAAAGCTTGTGTTTGGTTTAAAAAATATTTTAAAGAACTGCGGGCCTAACTTATGAAAAATGTGGTTTCAGTTAAATGCCCTCTAATTTTGATATATAGATTTAAATGCCCTGAACAAAAGTCTCTATAGGTGCTTTGACATAGGTGATTGACAGTAGAAAATATTGAAAAAAATATGGTATGCTACTATGATTTCAAAGAAAGTAAGGAATAAAAGATGTTAAATAAATAACGAATAATTTAATAATGTTAATTTAATAAAGTGATGTTGATGTTTTATTTTATGATTGTATTATTGTTAATTGTAACTGTTAATCGAAAGCAATTTTAAATGAATGATGTATTTATAATACCTAAAAAAATTACTTTTGCGTTTTGAAGAGAAAAATATGTGTCGAGTCGGAGAATCTCAAGTCTTATCCATGTTCTGTACAATGTTTCAGGTCATTCACCCGAAATGGCACTACCTATTCCGATCACTGATAATTATGTACATTATAATTTCAAAGTGCCCTGTATAAATCTGGATGTATTTTAAGTAAGCACTATTTTATAGTACTTGGATGCAATAATTCGAAGATCCCGGCCTGTAACGCAGTTGTTACTTCTTGAATATAAAATAATACACCTTCCTGGGATAAATAGTTTGCCTTGCTGGTGATAAGTTAGCTGCTACAGCAATCAATCAGAAATGAATGATGCACAAGAACCTGTAAAAGAAGTTTCAATATTATTTGATATTTTTCACAGTTTCATTGTAATTATTATGATTGAAAATGAAAGTGTTTATAACTACGAGTATCATATCAAATTTCAACTACTTACCATTCATTTTAGGTTAGAGTTGGTATTTTTGTGTCGATTTAAAATCAGATTAATTGGCTATTATATACATAAACCTCACAAATATTCAGCAGTTCTTGGGTCTAGATTTATTTTTTTTAAATATTCTTATTGAAGTGTTGATGTGGATATTTCTATTTCTCATATCGGCTTGAAATTTACCATTTCGTTTTCCAGTTCCAGTTATCATACTATGCAGTCTTATTAACAAATTATACTTAATATAAGCCTTTGTCGATATTATTTCGTCAACTAATAATATATAAATATAACACAATAAATACGAATGGTTTTCACTTTCACCATGTTTTTGACATCTCACCTTATAATTTGATAGTGAAAGAGTTTTCTACAGTCGATACGGTATTTTTCGGTGACGTAAGTCAAATTAGTGTCTTATGGTAACGTTTTAATAAAACCTATCGATAACAAACTGTACTGACCTCCAGTGCGTTAACATGACAGATCACATTCGACGTGCCGCATACATCCGTCTCGTTCTACCTATGAGACGGATGTATGCAGCGCACTAAACGTAATCCGACATGAAATGTCAGCATAGATCGTTTGTATGTGTTGCTGTCGAAACTGAAGGAAAACGATTCGAAGCCCGATTATTCGTTAACGCCTATAGAAAAATATTTAGAATTTTCTACATGACTCGTGGTAGAGGTACTGTATGTATTGGTCACCGAGGTGCCAATCGTTAACGACATTCGAAACTTAAAGTTATACCTTCAAACGGCTTTAAAGATTATTAGGGTCTTTTCTGACAAAATAAAGTAGGTGCATATTTTTAAGAAGTAAAATCTAGCAGTCTTAATGGATCACTATGCCTTTGGTATTGACTTAGAATTTTTGTCTTAAAGTTCGTGATCAAAGGCAGTTGTTGGCAGAACAAGAGTACATTCGTTTCTAAATAACCCTTAGTAAGGAGATAGGAGTAAAGACAAATGAAGCAATCAGTTGCTCCTCAATTTATTTCATCACTTTTCCTCACAAAATGTGTTTAGGCAGAATATGAATTTGTCATAACAATATCACGTCCATTTTGTTAAAGCTACTCTATGATTCAGTGACAGCTATACACCGCCAAACATGGGGCATAAAGTTTGTTCTAGATAGTTCATCTAGTAGAATAAATAATACATCAATGACGAAATTCGTGATTTCAAATATTTGAAACAAAAGTTAAATAAAATATTGGCACACTAACATAGTTCATACCTAGTTTCGAAAACATTGTAGAAAATTATGGAAATGCCCTGTCGCTGCGACTAAAATGTATTAATTCCGTCATACAAAATTCCGTTTTAAAACCTGTCCATTTCATTTTATTTATAACTAAGTTGATACAATCATATTTCGTATTTAAAGCGAGCATTATAATCTAAACACATTTCGTAGAAACTCGCGGATATTTCACCACGTACAATTTATATTTAGTACGACGACTCTACGAAACCAAGCATAATAGCCATTGGCTAACTAATTCAATTGTAGACCCTATTATAGGGCAATAAATTCCAATTTCGAACTGGTTTCCCAAAGCCTGTTTGGCTTTTATGTGGAATAGAATTACAGAGGAATTCCGATGGAAACGTGCGAATAGTGCGAACCGGCAACAACTAATGTGCAACATTATGCTGATACGCGTGAATGTATGCAGCGCTTAATGTTGCATACATGTAAGCTGAGTTTAGAAACGTAAATACTACATACCGTATTTTAATTTTAAAATACGTAAACAATATATTAAAAACACATGTCTCATACATAATTCCAACCTCAACACACAACAAACAGTCAACCAAAGTTGTATTGGAGTTGCATCGGAACAATTCCCAAGCAAATTCTTATATTTCTGATTAGGTGTTAGGCGGCTTTCACACTGCTGCCGTCGGCGCATCCGGTTGCGGGGCCAGTGTGATAATCGCTTTAGCTGTACCTATTGGGCCGTATTATAACTTTAAAACACGTATTAACACGATCCAACTTCGATACAACTCCAATGCATTAACAACGCAATACAGCTATGGCATAAAACATCTGAATCAGAAATAGCAGAATTTGCTTGAGAAATATTCCAACGCAACTCCAATACAACTTCAATATTGGTTGATTGTTTGTTGTGTGTTGGAGTTATGTTTGAGATATTTTTTTATTTTTATTTTAAAATTAGAATCCCGCACATTGTGTAGTTACTGCATTGGAGTTGTATTGAAGATGGATCGTGTCTACGCGTGTTTTAAAGTTAGAATATCTTACGTTTGAAAATTAAATAGAACTTACACACTATTTTAGGAGGGTAGTTGTGACGTAACAAAATGTATCGTGCCTGATAAAGAACCCTGTACATCGTTCTTTCCACTTTTTTCTAATCTCAAAAAACGAACTATACATTATTTAGGTACCGGCCCTTAGAAAATATAATCAGTATTATCACACATCATAACTTACACAACACAACAACACAATGATTTCTCCTTTATATTAAAGGGTCAGGAACACGCATATGCCACCTCTGGAATGGTAGACGTCTATAGATACGGTAGCTGCTTACCATTAATTATGCTTGTTTGCCACCGCCGTGATATAAATCTATCGGCGACATGATATTATGTGGTAAAACATTAAGTAAGTAAGTAAGTAAGTTCTTTATTTGCTTTAAATGTGGTTAACAAAAGGTCTTAAAAATATTACATTGAAGCGTATCACACATTTAGCTGAATTGCAGCATGCAAAAAAATATACACCTTACATCTAAGATTTTGTTTTTACAGCATGCAACATGGACACAATTTAAAATACAATCTAGAGTTTTAAGAGTTGAGAGCAAGAATTTATGAATAGATGTCAACTATTTATATGTTTAAACTATACAGTTATAAACAGTAACAATTTAATACTTATTTATTATTATTAAAAAAATCATTTAATGAATAGTAACATTCTTCGATTAACCATGTCCTAAGCTGTCTATAGAATTGACGTCCAACTAAAATAGTTATAGATTTCGGCACTGTATTATAAATTTTGCTTAACATGTAGGAAGAATTATTTTTAAAAAGGCTCAATTTTGCTACTGGCATGTTCAAAGGCTTATGGGCAAAATTGTTCGCTTATTATTATTATTTCTAATCAAGAACATATCCTTGTGTTTTCTTACAAAAGTACAGGCCTCCAGAATGTATAAACATGTAAGTGTGAGAATCCTATGTTGCCTAAATACAGGTCTACATGATTCTAAGGGTTTTAACCCGAATATTGCTCTTATACAGCGCTTTTGAACTGTAAAAACTCTAGATACATCCGATGCGTTGCCCCACAGTACAATTCCATATCTAAGTGCAGAACACACATATCCGTAATATACTAACAGAGCAGTTTTATGTGATGTGACCAGTCTATTTTTTTAAATTGCGTATACAAATTTATTAATTTTGTTCCAGACTGCACTAACCTGTTCCTTCCATTGACAATTTCTATTGTACTAAGTTTAACAAACTTGCCCCAAAAATAAGTAAGGCGTCTTAAATCACCGTAATATATCCACAGCGTCTGACGTCACATGTGCTTGTGTCGACCAGAGACTATACATATAATAGACAGCCACAGTCTAAGAACTTTTTGAGGCTCCAAGCCTGAAACGCCATCAGAACGAGATCTGCAGCGCAGATGTCATCTCCACCTACATTTTGGGTATCTTTGGATTTCTCTCGTTCAGATGGTGCTTCAGAGTTGGAACCTCAAAAAGTTCTTAGTGGCTGTCTATTATACAAGATGTAACAAAAATGCTGATAACCCTTTTAAGGGCATATTTGGTATCGTATTCTAAATATGAAAAAGTAAGAAAAAAAACTTTCTCGCGAAAAAAAAATGGTTTTGTATGGAGGGTTGGCCGGCTGGGACGACGTTTCCCATACAAAGAAAATTTTTTTTCGCGTCCAAAAAAGGTTTCTCCTACTCTTTCTTACTCTCAATACGATACCAATTATGCCCTTAAACGGCCCAGTATTTATGTTATACCCTGTATGTATAGTCTCTGTGTCGACGTAAAAATGGTGCAACGTGAATAAATAAGGGAGGCCACATACGTGCAGTTGCTCGACGGTATCTTTAATAATTCAGTCGAGGTCCTGAGGCAGACAGATATTTGGCTGTAAAAGTAGAAAGGTCAGCGTGTTGTTGCAAGTTTTACAAATTTATTACAATTTGGTTCAAAATTGTAGCCAAATTTTACATGACGTTTTAGACACCGAAAGAACCGTCTTCTTTTGGTACATATAAAGAGCATGCGTTAACTTTATGGGGCAGAATAGAACCCCCGTTTACTGGTGCGAAGTGCAAATGTAGGAAAAAAAAAACAAAACTTGCATGCCGATTTTATTAATATTTAACGAAATGTGCTGAACTCACAAAATTGTATATTTACACCTTATCTCTGTACCACATTTCTAGCAAATAAATTTCTTATTTCTTAATGTTACGTTTATGTTGCCAAATTAGTCCACTAGATGGCAGACCAATGATCCTACAACGCTTAGGGCGGCTCGAGTCATTAAATCACTCCGGCTTGATTTAATGCTATGTCGTCTGCAACGCCATAAAAGTGATTCAGTTAGACTTGCCTTTAATTACGTATCGCTGCTTATCTAGAATAACGTTGTCATTACATTACGTTGAAATGTTTTTCAAAAATTGTTCATTTGCACTAGTTATTTGCATAGATAGATTTGAAAAATGTGATTTTTCATAACTTTTACAGGAAACATTTGTCAAATTTTCTTTTTGTCATAGCTACGGTATTTATTAAATTATAAGGTCAATTAACGCAACAATTGAAAACAACATTATGCATATCATAAAATCGAAAAAATAATAACATACTTTGAGTGACTTCGCATTTTGCAGTATAGATCGATTTTTATGGGCAACATCGTCGTAACACGAATTAATTTTAATAAATTAAAACTAAATACTTTGATTGTTACGATCAATAACGGCATGTTCGCTAAAAGTTTTTGGGTTTTTTTTGTAAATTTGTTAGGAATATGACACTGTTGTAGACGTGTATCTGCAGATTATTTTGCGATGGGTCTGTATTCAGAAAATAATCTAGTGAACTGACAGTCTTACTCATAAGATTGTTTCGGAAACAGTCGGAATCGACCAATGGCTAAACGGCACAATGCTGCCATATGGCCATTTTTTTATTGTAAAAGGTGTTTTATTCACGATAAACTTTAGCGTGTTACGCGTCTAGTTTTATAATTACTTGCAAACCGGAGTATTTCGAAATGTTACGATATTCTAGATAAGCAGCTTTATATTAACGGCCTCCTAGCCCAGTTGGTAGTGACATTGCCTACGAAGCAGGAGGTCCCGGTTCGAATCCTCGTAAGGGCATTTATATGTGTGTTTATCACAGAATGGAATGGATGTTTTCTATGTATTTAAGTATTTATTTATATCTATTGCAGTAAAACACAGCTTAATTTGCACTAACACGTTTAATTTTGCAGATTAAGTAGATTATTTAAAATTAGCAATTTGGTCCTTCGAGCCGGATATAATGTAATTAAGAACAATAATCAGATTATTTAAAATTAGCACTTCACATAAAAATGACGATAACGATATCGATATAAAGATATTTCACATTCAATAATTTCCTTAGTATCGTAGACCCGGATATAATGCAATTAAGAATAATAATCAGATTATTTAAAATTATCACTTCACATAAAAATGACGATAATGGTATAGATATAAAGATATTTAACATTCAATAATTTTCTTAATATCGTAGACCCGGATAGAATGTAATTAAGAATAATAATCAGATTATTTAAAATTAGCACTTCACATAAAAATGACGATAATGATATAGATATAAAGATATTTAACATTCAATAATTACCTTAGTATCGTAGACGTCTACTTTCCGCACGAAAGGAAAATAAAACGAGGGAGTACTAGCAAAACTAGTAAGTACAAATAAAGACTCGGCTGGTAATTTGGCTGCGGGGAAAGTAATGGATTAATGAGGCGAGTGATATGGATGGTGACAGATGATTCGCTGGACGAGAGTAGCCTAAATTCAAGAGCCAGGTCTTTGTACGCCCGTCAAATGAGGCAATTAGAATTTTGGGGATTTAGGGTTAATATAAAAATGCGGATCGCAGATATGTAAGAATGGTAACAACAATATAGAACTAAAGCACGGCAAATAAAATGCGAAGTCCCCGATTAAACTCTAGAACACTTCACGGAGCGAAACGCTGCTTTCACCTGGTAAACCACGCGCATTGCGGGCTCAAGTGCTACGGAGGCGACTGGCGGCCGTATCCTAGAGCGACACTCCGGTTTCACCTGGTGAGCCATGCGCAATGCGGGCTCAAGTCCTTTGAAGCGGCTGGCGGCTGTATCCTAACCGCGACAGGCGATATCCAATATCTGCGTTGGACAGTATCGCGGGTCCGGCCGCAAACGCTTGACGCCCCTCCGACGCGGTACACGCATGCACTTGGCGTTGGATATCACAAAATACTAATTCCAATCACGCCCAAAAAAAATCTCGCGGTTCACAATCTATCTGTCTTCTCGACTAAAACAAAAACTATTCCAAACTCCTACGAAAATTTGAATTTAAAATTGATGCGAATATCCTCTTTTCTTAGTCGTCAGCTTCTTTCAAAATAAAAAAGGACACATGACATGGTGATCATATTTTGATATCGGCGCCACCTATCTATAAGTAGACGAACCACGATCTAATCTACCCTGGCTCGCGCAACTTGGCCGGTAAACAAACTAACCGCGCGGATAGTCCCAAGGGACGCCGCAAGATGTAGCTGGCGTTCTTTCGGCATGCTAAGTGTAGCAATTTGGTTTGGTAGATAGTGATCTATTATATATATCGTCGCCTAGTACCCACAACACAAGCCTTATTGAGCTTACTGTGAGACTAGGTCGGTTTGTGTAACATTGTCCTATAATTATTTTTACTTGTTTTTTTTTTAAAGTGGGTATTCCACTCACACATTAGTATGTTATTTAATCAAATACAAACATTGAAACATTGAAAAAATAATAAACCCAGTTTTTGACTTGATTGTCCTATAATTTATTAATTTATTATTATTATTATTTATTCTATTTCTCTTACTCCATAGCACAATGCACTATTAAAGAGAATGTATAAATACAGGACTCTGGTCCAAATGGTAAGTAGTAAAGCTATCCAAATTGGAGCCTTAAAAAGTTCTTAGAGTGTACCCCTTTATTTATATATTCTCTTTGGCCCTATGTAGTTTCACTAGTTCAGCGCTCCTAATTGTAAAGTACTTACCTAAATTAATAATTAACCATACTGTACAACACTCAGCTATGTCCGGGCATGCATTAACGAATTCTATTACCGCTGCACATACGATATGTACCCACTTAGACGAGCCAGTAACACCGTGGGAACACTAGTTAAGAAAATAAAATGTAAAATCCCGGACATTTTTTTAAATAGCGTCGTCTATTGCAATCTTGCTAAATCTTTGTAAGAACTATCACAACAGACTAATGTATTGCATAAAAACTTCGCACTTATATTCATTCATCAGTTTGGGAACTATTATGCCACAGAGAATCAAACATACTTTTATGAGTGAACAACATCTGAAAAAAATCTTGGGATTACCATTGTTGGGGTAGATTTTTTTTATTAAAATAAATCGTCAATTGGCTTTTAGATATATTTTTTTTTATATATATTTGTTTCAGATTGAAAGGCGCTTTAAAAAAAACTGATACCTCAGATAACTTCAATCTTATTTATTCTGGGCGTAATTAATAGAAAATTAGCTCTAGTAATAGTATAATGCATCAAAATATGTCACTTTAGAACAGTAAACTTCAAAGATATTTAAAATTGGTACGTCGACTGTATAAATGAAGACCCTGAAACGTCATTTAACAACGATATAAATAAATATGAATAAATATTATGAGACAATCTTACACAAATTAACCTAGTCCCACAGTAAGCTCAATAAGGCTTGTGTTGTGGGTACTAGACGACGATATATGTAATAGATATGTATATATAAATACATAGAAAACATCCATAACTCAGGAACAAATATCCGTGATAAACACACAAATAAATGCGCTGACCAGGATTCGAACCCGGGAGCTCCTGTTTCATAGGTAGGGTCACTACCGACTAGGCTAGGAGGCCGTTATAATTAACTCTCAGCTCCAATTTTCTACAAAAACCCTAAAAACAGTCGATTAAACTTCCAAGTCTTAATGGCCTTAAATGATTGATGGTTTGTTTATAGGAAACAGAATGATAAGATCGTCCAAAGCCTTGCATTGATTGCAACAAATTTAAACGGGCTATCAATCATCTATCTATATCGGAGTTGTCATTTTTTGCCACGCCTGAAATGATTTGGAAAAAATACACTTAGACGTTTTAAATTAGTTTTGTAAAATACAGTGTGGAAAAATAAGTCGGGCCCTGGAGGGAAACTACTTTATAACGTTGAGATAGCTCAATTCGCTGAAAGGAAACATTCATTTATTTTTCCTAAAAACTAAAACCGCAATCACATTTTTCCATACTAATTGTATGAAAAATCTTTTATTTTATTATTTATGGGTTCTGTTGTGCCCTAAACTTGGTTGGTATTAAGAAGTTTTTATCCTTGTTGGAAATAGGATCGATTAGCATCAATTCAATCAGCAAAAAAATATTTATGGCAAAAATTACAAAATAAATATTTTTTTGTAAACTGTACCTTTTTCCAAAAAATGTAAATGCAGTTATGTCCCTTTAAAAAAAATTAAGAATGTTTCCTTTCAGTGACTTGATCTATCCCAACGTTTTAAGGTAGTAGTAACGTTTCCCTCCAGGTCCCGACTTATTTTTCCACACTGTATAATAAAATAAGTTATTATTTCTGTTACCTATTAGTTATATCAATTATTTTCGCAATAAAAATCGATTACTCGCTACCCTTTACTAGTTTAAGTAGGGGTCCTCTAAACTATTCTTCGATGTTAAAGATTCTTATGGCTTAAGCTTTGAAAAGACTTTTGATTTTTTTGTCGGACCCGGGTATGTCCTTAAACTACGTCCAAAAGAGAGGTATGGGTACTGCAAATGTCATCTCGCTATGTGTGGTAGGGCACAGCACAGCGAATGTCATCTCAGTCAAATCTGGAGCAGAGCCCGACTGGGGAAGTACCTCCACCTTACAGAAAACCACAGCCAAATAGCACTAGACCCTACTCATAGTGCTGTGTTCCTGCTGGTAAGTAAGGTTGCCAAAGAGCTCTAAGAGGACCCAGTGTGTTGACGACGAGGGACCCTCTTGTTCCTTTAGCCGTCAACACAGTGAATCCTCCTTTTTGTAAAGGGTCGGTAACGCGCATGTGACACCTCTGGAGTTGCAGGCGTCCATAGGCTACGGTAGCTGCTTACCATCGGGCGGGCCGTATGATTGTTTGCCACCTTCGTAGCATAAAAAAAAGGAAATTTAGTTTATTAGGGTCGAGACCCTACAATAAAATAAACACCGTTTTCAATGACGTTATCTTATCACCAAAGGAGCAACTCCAACAATGCACAAAGCTGATCTTAACTTAGTTTAAACTATAACCACCTAAGTTAAGTGTTGGTTAACTGTAAGTTTAAGAAGTTCACGTCGCCCGCCAGACCTAAGCCACTGCATTATTCAGAGGTGGTCATGCTTAGCCCAATCCGAGAATCACATCTAAAAGCTGAGTATAGATTGAACTAGGGATGGGGTAAGTAATCGATTACGAGGGTGTTCCGAAAGTTACTAGCTGCTCATGCTGTATTAGTACGATATGAATATTTTAATACTTAATAAGTTGATTTAAAATAATGTATCTAGATAACGCTTTGTTTTTTTATATATATGTTTAACTTGGGGCTGTATTCTAACTTTAAAACACATATAGACACGATCCAACTTCAATACAACTACAATGTATTAACTACGCAACACAGCTAGCGCCTAAACGTCTGAATCAGAAATATCAGACTTTGCTTGGATATTATTCCGATGCAATATAACATTGTTCGAATAGCAAATGTCAATGTCGTTATAGCGTTGAGTTGAGTTGGGTTGAGTTGGGTTGGAGCTGTGTCTGTCCAGTGTGTGTTTATTTTTCGAATCGCGGCCAGGGTGGTGTTAGGGTTGGTTCGGAAGACTGTATCGGGAATCAAGATAGTCTAATACCATTACTTATACACATGGATGTACGTTAATGAAACAAAACATAAACACTGGTTTAATACATTGATGTTTAATAACTGTATTGATTTCCTATTAAACTAGATTATGGGAGTGGATTTATATTACTACTGGTTTAGAAAGGAGCCTCAACTGAGAAAAACCAGCGTAAGAAACTCAGCGGGACTTATCTTTTGTCACCTGAAACATTCCTTCCTGAAACGGCTTGTTTAACGGCCTCCTAGCTCAGTCGGTAGTGACCCTGCCTACGAAGCAGGAGGTCCCGGGTTCGAATCCTGGTCAGGGCATTTATTTGTGTGTTGATCGCAGATATTTGTCCCTGAGTTATGGATGTTTTCTATGTATTTAAGTATTTATATGTATATATCTATTACATATATCGTCGTTTAGTACCCACAACACAAGCCTTATTGAGCTTACTGTGGGACTAGGTTGATTTGTGTAAGATTGTCCCATAATATTTATTTATTTATTTATTATACTGCCACTACTACAATTTTTTGTATGGCCTTGTGCCATTTTAGGACCCTTTCGAAAGGGCCTAAAAATCAAAAATCAAAGATGGCGGAAACGGAAAATTCTGTCAAAATCGTCATGGTAGTCATTTCCGACTAATTCGGGTCAGCAGATATCGAAAATAATGTCTATTTTGAAATCCAAGATGGCGGTCAAACACTTTTTTGGTAAAAATCGTTATGGTAGTCATTTTCGGTTAATTTAGGGGTGCAGATTTCGAAAATAAGGTCCTTTTTAAAATCGAAGATGGCGGAAATGGAAAATTCTGTCAAAATCGTCATGGTAGTCATTTCCGACTAATTCGGGTAAGCAGATATCGAAAATAATGTCTATTTTGAAATCGAAGATGGCGGTCATACACTTTTTTTGTAAAAATCGTTACAGTAGTCATTTTCGACTACTGCAGGGATATATATTTCAAAAAAAAAGACCGTTTTAAAATACAAGATGGCAGAAATAGTAAATTTTGTCAAAATCGTCATGGTAGTCATTTTCGACTAATTAGGGTGTGCAGATTTCTAAAATGATGTCTATTTTGAAATCCAAGACCGCGGTCATACACGTTTTTAGTAAAAATCATCATGTTAGTCGTTTTCAATTAATTCAGGGGTGTAGATTTCGATATAAGGACCGATTTGAGATCCAATATGGGTGTTAAAGGACAATTATTGTAAAAATCGTCATGGTAGTCATTTTTACTAATTTACGTGTGTAGATTTATAAAATGAGGACCGTTTTAAAATCAAAGATGGCGGAAACGGAAAATTCTGTCAAAATCGTCATGGTAGTCATTTTTGACTAATTCGGGTAAGCAGATCGATATCATTATTTTCGATAAAATAATGTCTATTTTGAAATCCAAGATGGCGGTCATACACCTTTTTGGTAAAAATCGTTACAGTAGTCATTTTAGACTACTGCAGGGATGTACATTTCAAAAATAAAGACCGTTTTAAAATTCAAGATGGCAGAAATGGTAAATTTTGTGAAAATCGTCATGGTAGTCATTTTTGACTAATTTGGGTGTGCAGATTTCGAAAATAATGTCTATTTTGAAATCCAAGATGGCGGCCATACACTTTTTACTTGAAAATCGTAATGGACGTCATTTCTAATCAATTCTGGGATGAATAATTCGAAAATAAGGACCGTTTTAAACTCAAAGATAGGGGAACTGAAAATTTTGTCAAAATCGTCATGGTTGTCGTCTTTGACTAATTTGGGTGTGCAGATTTTGAAAATAATGTCTGCTTTAAAATCCAAGATGGCGATCAAACACTTTTTGGTGAAAATCCATATGGTAGTCATTTCCGATTAATTCAAGTGTGTAGATTTCGAAAATAAGGACCGTTTTAAAATCAAAGATGGCGGAAATGAAAAATTATAAATTCGTCATGGAAGTCGTTTTCGACTATTTCGGTAATTGTCGAAAATAATGTCTATTTTGAAAGCCAAGATGGCGATCACACACTTTACTTGTTATTTTAGCCATTTTCGATTAATGTCAATGCTCTACACCACAAAGTGCTACCTATGCTTTTTCGGGCGTCATGTAAAAAATAATATCTTTTCTAGTCACCCGTTTTCATTTGATTCTACTCCTATAGCTAATGTTTTAAATATTTTACATCTTTAAGTCCTATTTTAGTAGTTTCGCATCGTATCTAATGATCAACCAAAAAATTTTTTTGTACAATTGAGGTCGATCGAGGTGAGCTGTTTTTGGGAAAAACTTGCCCTTTCAAAAGGGAACATTGAGCCCCAAGTTGGGGATACCGACTAACGCTGGCGTACTGGGAACCGTGTCGATCAATTTAAAAAATAACTAAACAAGAAGATACCTAAATAATATCATTATAATTTAGGAAAACAACTCTTGAATCGATTCAAAGTGCGCAGATACAGGCCAAATAGGTCAAGCACGAAAAAATGTAGAAGTGTATCATTTTGATAGCTTCTGAATGTTTGCTTGCACACCCATCCACTCAACCGTCAGGATTAGTGGAAATAAAACTGTTGCCAATATGGCGTGTTATCTGAGGTTATAATTGCGCATTTTGACCGTATCTCTATCTTTATTTAAAAAGTTATTGAGGTCGGCACAATAAACCCCCGGCACCTCCAACCCCACTCTCCCCTACATTCGTTTTCTACTTAGCGGTGTTAAGATTTTTCCTGGATTAATGGGGCCAGGCGTGTAGATTTCAAAAATAAAGTCCGTTTCAAAATCCAAGATGGCAGAAATGGTCATTAATTTATAAAAATCGTTGGTATTCAGATATGTCGATTTCAAAAACAAATTCTGTTTTATAATTCAATACTGCTGCCATATACTTTTTTGTATCCCCGATTGAATCGAAAATGACTACCATAACGACAAATTGAACGATTTTTACAAAAAAAGTGTACGACCACCATTTGGATTTCAAAATAGACATTATTTTCGAAATCTGCACACCCTAATTAGTCGGAAATGACTACAATGACGATTTTGACAAAATTTTCCGTTTCCGCCATCTTTGATTTTAAAACGGTCCTTATTTTCGAAATCTACACCCCTGATTTAATCGAAAATGACTACCATAACGATTTTTACAAAAAAAGTGTATGACCGCCATCTTGGATTTCAAAATAGACATTATTTTCGATATCTGCTTACCCGAATTAGTCGGAAATGACTACCATGACGATTCTGACAAAATTTTCCGTTTCCGCCATCTTTGATTTTAAAACGGTCCTTATTTGCGAAATCTACACACCTGAATTAATCAGAAATGTCTACCATAACGATTTTTACAAAAAAAGTGTTTGACCGCCATCTTGGATGTCTAAATAGACATTATTTTCGAAATCTGCACACCCTAATTAGTCGGAAATGACTACCATGACGATTTTGACAGAATTTTCCGTTTCCGCCATCTTTGATTTTAAAACGGACCTTATTTTCGAAATCTACACCCCTAAATTAACCGAAAATGACTACCATAACGATTTTTACCAAAAAAGTGTTTGACCGCCATCTTGGATTTCAAAATAGACATTACTTTCGATATCTGCTTACCCGAATTAGTCGGAAATGACTACCATGACGATTTTTACAGAATTTTCCGTTTCCGCTATCTTTGATTTTAAAACGGACCTTATTTTCGAAATCTACACCCCTGAATTAATCGAAGATGACTACCATAACGATTTTTACAAAAAAGTGTATGACCGCCATCTTCGATTTAAAAATAGACATCATTTTCGAAATCTGCACCCCCGAATTAGTCGAAGACGACTACCATGAAGATTTTGACAAAATTTTCCATTTCCGCCTTCTTGTATTTTAAAACGGTCTTTATTTTCGATTTAACGATTTTTACCAAAAAAAGTGTATAACCGCCATCTTGGATTTGAAAATAGACAATATTTTCGAAATCTGCACACCCAAATTAGTCGAAAATGGCTACCGTGACAAATTTAACGGATTTTACACAAAAAGTGTTTGACCGCCATCTTGGATGTCTAAATAGATATTATTTTCGAAACCTGCACACCCTAATTAGTCGGAAATGACTACCATGACGATTTTGACAGAATTTTCCGTTTCCGCCATCTTTGATTTTAAAACGGTCCTTATTTGCGAAATCTACACCCCTGAATTAATCGAAAATGACTACCATAACGATTTTTACAAAAAAAGTGTTTGACCGCCATCTTGGATTTCAAAATAGACATTATTTTCGATATCTGCTTACCCGAATTAGTCGGAAATGACTACCATGACGATTCTGACAAAATTTTCCGTTTCCGCCATCTTTGATTTTAAAACGGTCCTTATTTGCGAAATCTACACCCCTGAATTAATCGGAAATGTCTACCATAACGATTTTTACAAAAAAAGTGTTTGACCGCCATCTTGGATTTCTAAATAGACATTAGTTTCGAAATCTGCACACCCGAATTAGTCGAAAATGACTACCATGACAAATTTAACGATTTTTACAAAAAAAGTGTATAACCAACATTTCGATTTCAAAATAGACATTATTTTCGATATCTGCTTACCCAAATTAGTCGGAAATGACTACCATGACGATTTTGACAGAATTTTCCGTTTCCGCCATCTTTTATTTTAAAACGGTCCTTATTTGCGAAATCTACACCCCTGCATTAATCGAAAATGACTACCATAACGATTTTTACAAAAAAGTGTATGACCGCCATCTTCGATTTCAAAATAGACATCATTTTCGAAATCTACACCCCCGAATTAGTCGAAGACGACTACCATGACGATTTTGACAGAATTTTCCGTTTCCACCATCTTTGATTTTAAAACGGTCCTTATTTTCGAAATCTACACACCTGAATTAATCGAAAATGACTACCATAACGATTTTTACAAAAAAGTGTATGACCGCCATCTTGGATTTCAGAATAGACATTATTTTCGATATCTGCTTACCCGAATTAGTCGGAAATGACTACCATGACAATTTTGACAGAATTTTCCGTTTCCGCCATCTTCGATTTTAAAACGGACCTTAGTTTCGAAATCTACACCCCTAAATTAACCGAAAATGACTACCATAACGATTTTTACCAAAAAAGTGTTTGACCGCCATCTTGGATTTCAAAATCGACATTATTTTCGATATCTGCTTACCCGAATTAGTCGGAAATGACTACCACGACGATTTTGCAGAATTTTCCGTTTCCGCCATCTTTGATTTTAAAACGGACCTTATTTTCGAAATCTACACCCCTGAATTAATCGAAAATGACTACCATAACGATTTTTACAAAAAAGTGTATGACCGCCATCTTCGATTTCAAAATAGACATCATTTTCGAAATCGACACCCCCGAATTAGTCGAAGACGACTACCATGACGATTTTGACAAAATTTTCCATTTCCGCCATCATGTATTTTAAAACGGTCTTTATTTTCGATTTAACGATTTTTACCAAAAAAGTGTATATCTTGGATTTCAAAATAGACAATATTTTCGAAATCTGCACACCCAAATTAGTCGAAAATGGCTACCGTGACAAATTTAACGGATTTTACCAAAAAAGTGTATGACCGCCATTTGGATTTCAAAATAGACATTATTTTCGATATCTGCTTACCCGAATTAGTCGGAAATGACTACCATGACGATTTTGACAGAATTTTCCGTTTCCGCCATCTTCGATTTTAAAACGGACCCTATTTTCGAAATCTACACCCCTAAATTAACCGAAAATGACTACCATAACGATTTTTACCAAAAAAGTGTTTGACCGCCATCTTGGATTTCAAAATAGACATTAGTTTCGATATCTGCTTACCCGAATTAGTCGGAAATGAGTACCATGACGATTTTGACAGAATTTTCCGTTTCCGCCATCTTTGATTTTAAAACGGACCTTAATTTCGAAATCTACACCCCTGAATTAATCGAAAATGACTACCATAACGATTTTTACAAAAAAGTGTATGACCGCCATCTTCGATTTCAAAATAGACATCATTTTTGAAATCTACACCCCCGAATTAGTCGAAGACGACTACCATGACGATTTTGACAAAATTTTCCATTTCCGCCATCTTGTATTTTAAAACGGTCTTTATTTTCGATTTAACGATTTTTACCAAAAAAGTGTATAACCGCCATCTTGGATTTCAAAATAGACAATATTTTCGAAATCTGCACACCCAAATTAGTCGAAAATGGCTACCGTGACAAATTTAACGGATTTTACCAAAAAAGTGTATGACCGCCATTTGGATTTCAAAATAGACATTATTTTCGATATCTGCTTACCCGAATTAGTCGGAAATGACTACCATGACGCATTTGACAGAATTTTCAGTTTCCGCCATCTTTGATTTTAAAACGGTCCTCATTTTCGAAATCTACACCCCTGAATTAATCGAAAATGACTACCATAACGAATTTTACAAAAAAAGTGTTTGACCGCCATCTTGGATTTCAAAATAGACATT
Source organism: Pammene aurita (assembly GCA_947086415.1). Lineage (NCBI taxonomy): Eukaryota > Metazoa > Arthropoda > Insecta > Lepidoptera > Tortricidae > Pammene > Pammene aurita. The sequence continues at coordinate 6,783,258 of OX352291.1, forward strand.
ATTTTTGTTATTTACTTACCCGAATTAGTCGGAAATGACTACCATGATGATTTTGACAGAATTTTCCGTTTCCGCCATCTTTGATTTTAAAACGGACCTTATTTTCGAAATCTACACCCCTGAATTAATCGGAAATGACTACCATAACGATTTTTACAAAAAAAGTGTATGACCGCCATCTTGGATTTCAAAATAGACATTATTTTCGATATCTGCTTACCCAAATTAGTCGGAAATGACTACCATGACGATTTTGACAGAATTTTCCGTTTCCGCCATCATTGATTTTAAAACCGTCCTTTTTTCCGAAATCTACACCCCTGAATTAATTGGAAATTACTACCATAACGATTTTTCCATAAAGTGTATGACCGCCATCTTTGTTTTTAAAATAACCATTATTTTTAAATTCTGCACATCCTGAGTTAGTCGAAAATGACTACCATGACGATATTGACAAAATTGTCTAGTTTTCAAATAAAAAATCATTTTACGTCACACCTGGCCATAATGTGAGTTTTACCGCACGCTACGCTAATTGTGTACTCACCACGGGCAGTAAAAAAGAAAGCCCGAAATCGCAGGTATTTGTGGCCCGAGCCGCAGGCGAGGGTTGTAAATATGCGATAGAGGGCTTTCTTTTTTACTGCCCGTGGTGAGTACACAATTAGCGTAGCGTTTACAGTCCTTGGTAAGTTATATTATATACTATAATAATATTAAAGTAAAGTAACAATCTTTTATTTCAAGGATCTTTATAATTCAATCGCACTTCTCGCAACTATAGGGCAATGGAAACCGGTCACTACGTGTTGGGGATTTCATACAACGTTAGGTACCCGTTTTAGTGGCCTCTTGGTGTATCTAGCTGGCAAACTTACGTAATGCGCGTAGGACGATTTAGCACAGGTCCGTCGTCTGTGAGCTCTCGTTCCATACTGAGCTAGAGGCGACGGCGCGATGTGTTTTGTCAAGTTTTTAACCGATTTAGAGTCATCTTCAAAAAATTACACTTTATTTAAATTTTGCGTTACAGTAATGATTTTTTTTTTCGTGGTAGATCTATAGCTGAACTTTAATATATTAATATCTTTAGGGCAGAATATTTATAGGACTTCCGTGAAAAAAATTAAATGTAAACCTGTTTTCATCAAAAAAATTGCAATATTCAGAAGGTATTTTGTCTATTATCCAAGATGAATCTTCAATTTTTTCTTACCATGGCCGTCTTGAACATGATATACTGAATTGAATTGCATTCAAATTTTATGAGAAAGGTTCCCTTTATTTGAGTAATCTGAAAAAAAACCAGACGTCTAACTGCAAACTCTGAAGGGGCCTGCCAAGAGAAGCCATGTTTTTCAGGTTTTTTTCTCAAAAATGTAATATTTTTTCCCATGGCCGTCTAGATAAAGGAACGGACTATTATATGCATTAAAAGTTAATTTAAAAACACAAAGCATTTTCGCTATAACCTCCGAAGAAAATGATGCATTTCGCAAATTACGCGCATTTTGGGAATAAGGCCTCTTAAGTATTTATCCATATTTATCTATTATATACCTATATCGTCGTCTAGTACCCATAACACAAGCCTTATCGAGCTTACTGTGGGCCTAGGTCGATTTGTGTAAGATTGTCCTATACTATTTATTTATTATTATTATTTATTTATTTATTCCTTAGACCACACTTTATAACGTGGTCACACAGAATACTTTGTAATCACAAAAGGCTCGTTAACACTTTAACTACGAAAAGCATTGACTGATTTTACAAGGCTTCAATAAAACGAAGAGAATACCAACCGCAACTGAACAGCCGAACCGCTCCGTCTAGATGAGAATGATCATAAATAGTGACTGCTCGGCTGCCAAAGCCATAAAGAGAACTCAGGTACTGCGCGCATGGTGTTTATACTGTCACCAGATGGGTAAATCTAAACGTGCGTTTTAATGACTACCGGCGCATTTCTTACTTCAAAAGTGGGTAAACCGTAACGTAACTTTTAATGACTATCTGCGCGGACCAAAGACCGCTCCCGAGCAAAACAATGCTTGTCGTTCTATGATATATAATAATGACAGATGGGTTATGCACGCTCCAAAAGTGAAGCACTTAATATGAGTGAATTCAAACAACTGTCGTTAGTCGCGCATCGGCCAGCGTGAGATGTGTGAATGAGCTCCCGTCACCCGCGTCAGAAAGAGACAAACTGTAATTTTCTAACAATGAGAGTGACAAAGATGTAATGATTGTCAAAATAGATAAACATAACAGAATCGTTGCTAGGTTATGAAATAGGTAACTCTGGAAGTATTTTTTCTGCTCATTTTGTTAGAGTATAACCCATCCATAGTAAATATCATTGTTGTCGTTTTCCAAAGTTGTTACTAATTCAACAAAGGTAACTTATTGCAACAAAATATCTAAATTATATTAGTTATGATAGTTACAGCTAGGGCTTGCAATTATTCAATTAATTTCCATACAAATTACTATTCGAAATATTCGGATTATAGCGTAGCTCCATGATAAGCTGTTGCCGTCTCGCCCCGATACGTATAAATTTATTTGATAATGACTTAGTACGTGTTCAAAATAAGTCATGTCATAAGAATATTTTGGTACATCAAAAAAATAAATTGCAATACACCAAACATCTAATGAATTATGCATAGGAACTAGCCAAAGAAACGAAGAATTAAATTATAACGATTACGATGAATAATTCGGTAAACTGTTGCAAATTTTTCAGTTTTTTTTTCTAAGAAATTTGTACCTCCATACAAAACCGGTTTTGGTAAAAAAATATTCGCATTCATATTATGATTTCTCTTGGTCATGAATATTATCGAAATATTCTACCAAATAAATGGTATAAATGTTATACATATATGAATAGAGCCGGAGCAGCTAGAAACATTCGGAATAGCCCTCGTATGGGAAAAATGACGAAAGATTTTTTAAAATAATGATTCACATTTCAGAAATGAAAACGATGAATTGATATAAAAAAAATTACTCACGACTTTTTTAGAAAGTAACAATAGATTAAAAAAAACCGGCCAAGTGTGAGTCGGACTCGCGCAGTAAGGGTTTCGTACCATTATCTATAAAAACTCTCTGTTGTACGGGAGCCCTCTTAAGAGTCCGGTTACGATGTGAAAACCAAATTCGCTAATAATGAAATAACGCACGTGAATTGCATTTGATATGATAAGATAGTTTGAAGTCTCGCAAAAAAATACTTGTGGTACATATTTATTATTACTATATACCAATACGCGAAAACTCAATTTCTGCAGAGCTTTTTTAGTGAGGACGTTGATTCGTACAATCTTGTTGTTTGATTTTTTATTATTATTTGTTATGCCCCCCAATACGTTGTTAATATCTGATTAAAAAACAAAGCTAAGTTTATTTGCTACATTAATTTTTATATGAAATACTTTAATACATTACTAAAAATACCAACTAAAATTCGGTATTTTTTTCTTAAAATTGCTCAAGGTAAACCTACTCTTCCTTAAAAAATATGTATGAAAATGAAAAAAACTGTTCCACTTATCACTTAAACGACTCATTTTCCAACGTATTTATATATTTTACATATCAGTTTAACATCACTTCAATCAATAAAAAATCTTACTTTTTTCACTTCTCCAAGCAAAAATCGCGAAACAGCTGTTAGATTAAGATAAATTATTTATAAATAAAACAAAAAATCATAAAGTGTTCCATTTATTTCGTTATAAAAACTAAGAGTAGTCTTATTAGTTAATGTAAAATAGTATCGAAAGTTGAGCGAAATCGAAAAAAAACTTTACGGGACTCTTACATTTTTATTTTATTCTGTTTTTTAGTATTTTCTGTCATAGCGGTAACAGAAATACATCATCTGTGAAAATTTCAACTGTCTATCAGTGTTCATGAGATACAGCCTGGTGTCAGATGGAGAGCGGAGTCTTAGTAAGAAGAGGGGGTGCCGTTGAGTAAATTATTTAAGTCAGGTCAGGTTATGCAGGTCCTTTCGAACCATCTTGTTGTGCGATATGCTTAAATCTAAAACTTATATGTATAGATGTCATATACAAAGGAAAAAGTGACCTAGGCCTAATAATTTGATTTGTTCTTCAGTTGTACTGAGAGCAGCGCCATCTCTCTCGCTTTCAATGAATTCCTACGAGTTCGGATTGTAGGTACGGACTCATAATGTTCTACCTTAGATGATTGGCTAAAATGCGCCTGAGCATTTTACAAAGATTGCATATACACGGGAAAATTCGACCGGTGCAGCTGTGACCCGGGTGGCCAAGTGGTAAAGGCGTCTGCCGCGAATGCAGAAGACGCTGGTTCGATCCCAGCCCTGGGCACCGGAGGCCTAGGTCACTTTTTCCTTTGTATATGACATCTATACATATAAGTTTATGATTTATATAGTAGTGTGTCTACTTAAAATAAACAAATCAAAATATTTATTTAAATTTTTTTGATTTGTGCTTCAGTTATGCTTAAATCTGTATAATTTAGCCCACTCCATAGTGTGAAATAAACCTGTCTTCACTTTATCACCACAGACGTAACTCCAACAATGCTCAAAGAACGTCTTAACCTAGTTCCAACTATAACCGCCCAAGTTAACTGTTTAGTTAACTATAGTTTAACAAGTTCACGTCGTCCATAAGACCTAAAATAGTCACATAGAAAGTGGTTTAAATGTATATAAAAATACTCATAAATTTTAACTTTCGTGAGACATACTAACACTAAATATAAAGACGCTTGAAAATGTAGACCTAAGCTCTCCGAAAAATGTCGCGCAATGTGACTAAAGTGACGTGAGTGTAACCGTTATATTTTATAGTATAAAAATACTACTTTAAGTCACTGCATTATTCAGAGGTGGACATGCTAAGTCGAATCCCAGAATCACATCTGAAAGCTGAGTAGGTATAGATAGATCGAACTTAACTAGGGATAGTAAAATTTATTGATTTCAAAAAAACTATTATTTTTCATCATTGAAATGGTTCATCACTTTAAGTTTTATGTTATTTCTTGTCCTTTATACTTTTGTGTGCAATTTAGATTTTTTATTAAGATTAATTACGATAAAAAAATCAACTCTCGGGGGTCCCGTGACGCTTTCTATACAAATTGTAGTGTCGGAAGGGTCGTCTAGGGCGCGAAACGTAACAGCGTGAATCATCCTTTAAATGTATCTTCGAGGGTAACACTCAATGCCTATAAAAAAAAAATCCCCTACCTTATAATAATAACCTTTGATCGAGACATGTGGAAGGAAAATCGAGGTGTATAGCATCGCGTAAGTAACCTGCTACAAACGTAGAAGTTTTTATTTATTTGTTGCTTATTCTCTCCGCTGTGCCCCAAAATTGACTGGTAGAGAATAAATACCTTATGGCAATAAGTCCGCCTTTTGTACGTCAAGATTTTTTGTTTTATGCAATATAGTTAGTTTAAATAATTAAATAATAGTACATTGTGCATCGGAGGGTATTGAAGTGTTGCAAACGAGAGTAACCTAACTGATTGAATCTTGAAGCAAATCAAATTATTATTATTATTTTTTTTTTTTTTTTCTTTTTTTTTTTTTTTTTGTTCAGCCGCGAAAGCTGAAGACGCCAGTTCAAATCTGGCCTCGGACACCGGAGGGTTTGGTCACTTTTTCTGAAGTATATGACATCTATTTTCACTAACTGATTGAATTAAAGAAAAGAAAGAAAGAAAGAAAAAACGTTTATTCTAGCCTAATAAATGGTACACATGCACTTAATGAATAAAATTAACGATACATTTGTCACAAAATAGTCCTGACTCATCGTGGTGCTAGCCTGGGGGGCCAGCGCTGGTGTTCCGTCGGGGCCACATGTGGATGAGATCACAGAGATAATACATTAAATTAAAGCAGCAAATAGTAATAACATTGAAACAAAAAAAAAAATGAAACACAACAGTTATACAAGTAATGCGAAAACAAAACAAAATTAAACAATCAAATAAAGTAACACAGAAAACTGCCCAATAGAATTGAGTGAATAAAATAAACACAGACACACTAGACAGACACAACTCCAACCCAACTCAACTCAACGCTATAACGACATTGACATTTGCTATTCGAACAGATTTTCATTCAACATTGGTCTCACATTGGCCTCACATTGGTTACACATTGGTCACACAATGGTCTCACATTGGTACAACATTGGTACAATGTGTGACCAATGTGAGACCAATGTTGAATGAAAATCTGTTCGAATAGCAAATATCAATGTCGTTATAGCGTTGAGTTGAGTTGGGTTGAGTTGGGTTGGAGCTGTGTCTGTCCAGAGTGTGTTTATTTTTCGAATCGCGGCCCTTGTTTCTGAACGCGACCATTCCTGTCATAATTTAATTAGTGATTCCAATTTGCAATATTCTTGTTCCCGACTTACACACAATGTTTTTCATCCCACTTGCGAAAATAAAAAACATAATTCCCAGCGAATTAAATATTAAATATGGCGGAATTACAGATTCGTCCACCATTTTGTCATCCATTAATCTAACTAAATTGATAATCTTTTAATAAAATAAAACACGCCACATAGTACATACAAACCGAATTCTCGCGTAATAAATTCAAAATTTGAACATGTCTTTAATAGCTGTTACGACTGGTATGTCTGACGGGGTAGAATCGTATATGTTTTTATGACTGTTTCTAATTTATAATTTTAAAATAAATTATTGAGCATTTGGTATCTTTGAACATCGCCATGTTTTATAATTTTTTAAAGTTAAGATTGATATCACCTTCATAGGCCGGCGCTATTATATTCCCTTGATATATCTGTCTAGTCGTTTGACTTTATTTATTCTTCGAAACGCGATACTTTACGAAAAAACGGATCAAAAAATTTCAAGAAATTCAATGATTGATCTTATAAAAGAGCAGTAAAATATTTTTAACGAATTGCGAATATTTGTAATTAATTGGAAAATAAAGTAGATACAGTATGCGACAAAATTAGCTAAGCGGGCGAAATGTTCAAAAATATCTTATTTATCGTATGGCTACGTCACTGGATATAGCTAGGCATTTCTTCCCTGGGGTAGTAGTAGTGGGAAAGCAGATGATGAAGAAAATCCAGTGAGTGCTGCGAGGTCCAGAGGGGACAGTGGAGCTACCAAGTTTGTTACTCTTTTAGCACCACCCAGGGATGACGTGTAGGGTTGTCTAAGGTGTTTCCTACGGACGCAGAGTAACATTGATCCCCATGAAAAATATCTTGATTTCTTGACATACCTACTCTTGTTATCTGAACTTTAACCTTAAGTTGGTGCTTAGATTTTTTATTTAAACTTTATTGCACAATCGACAAACCTAATGTGCAAATGGTGGACTTAAGGACACGAGACATTCTCTACCCAGTCAACCATTGGGCAAAGCAGAGAAGATTGTAGGCGGTGCATAAAAAAAGATAATCGAATAACCAAAAACTAGGGTCTCAACTACTTTCCCTCCCACGAACGCTGCGGCTGTGGAATGAACTCCTGCCGAGGTTTTCTCAGTGGGCTGCAGTATGAGGTTCTTCAAAAAAGGAGTGTATAGGTTCCTAAAGGGTAGGCAACGCGCATGTGAATCCTCTGGGGTTGCAGGCGTCCATAGGCTACGGTAACTGCTTACCATCAGGCGGGCCGTGTGATTGTTTGCCACCGTCGTGGTTTAAAAAAAAACAATAAAATATTTAGGTACACATGCAGATATTATATAGGTACTACCTAAATCCATGAAGATGAAAACTATACTTATATTAATATATCAATAAATATATACATACGCACAATATACTCGTACTTAAGACTTTTTTGAGCTGCGAGCAAAGAAATCACTCATAGATTTTTTTTTTAAACGTACTTGTTGGGGGCTTAATGTGAGGAGGTAGACGATTCCAATGACGAGCCGCTTGGATGGTGAATGAATCAGAAAAACCGACTTCACTTAGCATCCACCTTTCCAACAGCAAATGCTCGAGCTGCTGTAAAAAGTACTCAAATCACTACATCTACAATAATTGAAGAGTTCTCTCGATTTCTCCAGGATCCCATCATCAGATCCTGACCTGGTTACAATGTGACCAAGTGTGAAGTATACTCTTTCAAACAAAAAAATAATTTTCCAAATCGGTCTAGCCGTCTTCGAATAATCGGTGAACATACATAAAAAAATTTGCAAAAACAAAGATCCCGACGAATTCATAACCTCCTCCTTCGAAATCTTGAAGTCGGTTGAAAAGGGAGAGAAAGAGAGAGATTGCCAGTAGATCTTTATAATCACCTCAAGCGCTTACTGGCTTCTGCTGCTGTCAGGTAAGTAATAATAATCATTATAGACGGAGAGCTAGCCACGTCAGATATGACACAATAATGAGAGCAACGAAACCCCTCTAGTCAGTTTGCTATACTATGCTTATTTTTAGATCTGGATATCTGACATCTGTAATGTGGTGGAGGCCAAAGAATGCAAACCACATCAAGAAAACCAATCCTAGAGTTCTGGATTTGCGCAAAATTATGAGAAATTATGTAGCTAAATATTTAATTAGATTATATCATTGCCATAAGTTTCTGTTGGGAGATAGTAGTGCCAAACGAAACGACGTATAATGTAATTCATAGTTTGTCGCCTACTGTTTTTGTTTCCGTAATAAGACGCAATGTTTTTTGTTCTAATGTTAAAATATAGGCCCTGTAATTTATAACTGAGACAACATCGGTAGTTTTTACCTATTTTGGTATTACTATTTTCCAATTAAATAAAATTGTTAGTCTGTCACTCTGACCTCACCCATTAAAAGCTGCCAGGATAAGGATAGGCTAGGAATAAGGATAGTATAGAAATCTAACCAGACGGGTTTTGTTACTGTGTCATATAGTAAGATTTCGGTTTTATGTGTTTACATCACTTCAATTTCACATTTCATTTTATTTCCTCGAATTCCACGATTCATGAGTACAAAAAACACAACTATAAATAAACATTTCACGAAGCATATTTTATTTAACACTTTGGGAATATCAATTTCCGAAGGACCCATTTTAACATATTAATTAATATTACTTTTTAGGCCGTACGTGTGTATTTCGCTGGTAGGATAACCAACCAGTAATAAACTGACGTCCAGTGATCGTAGATTTTCCAGCAGTTTTGGTGCAGTGCTAGGTTTATTATTATTAAGAGGCTATTAAATTGTTCAAATTACTATCAAATAAAATCAAAACCAACTAAGTAATAATGTAGAAATGGTTGGTAATTAAATAAAAAATTCACAAAGAAACGTCATTGCACCAGTTTTGAAAAATCTACGATCACTGCGTGATGTATTAACCCCTCAGACGGCTAGCTACCTCGCACGGGACGCTCTCTACTTTTAATGGGCAAAACATATATAAATATATAAGTGTTAAGGGGCAATTTAACCCTTTTCTTTACATTGTATATGTATCCTATACTCAATATACCTACCCTATACACAATTGTATATAAATTTTTTTGTATATATGTATTTTATTACTCTTTTAGGCGCAGGTGAGGAAAGCATTTCACTCACGTTTTTTTATTCACCAAGAGTAAAATAGATCAATCCAGTCCAAAACTAATCAAAGCGTCAGCTAAATTTAAAAGTGTTGTAAATTCGCTGTCTATAGAAAAGTAAAATATTGTAAACAAACTGATATATCTTCATTGCTTCGAAATCACGCACTTTTAAAGATCATACACTCGTTTTGCAAATATGCGACAGATATGGTTGGACAAATACCACTAATAAGAGCGCTGGTGCCGGATTCTAATTTAAAAATACATTAACAATACAATAAAGATACAACCTATATCAAACATAACTCCAACACACAACAAACATTTAACCAATATTGAAGTTGTATTGGAGTTGCGTTGGAACATTTCTCAAGCAAATTCTGATATTTCTGATTCAGATGTTTATGCCGTAGCTGTATTGCGTTGTTAATGCATCTATACGTGTTTTAATAGCCTGGCGCTAAAACGTCCGACTTTCAATCCGGAGGTCTCGGGTTCAAACCCCGTACCACTGAGTTTTTCGGAACTTATATACAGAAAATCATTTGATATTTACCAGTCGTTTTTCGTTGAAGAAAAACATTGTAAGGAAACCGGACCTGATCCCGATAAGGCCTAGATTCCCCTCGGGGTTGGAAGGTCAGATGGCAGTCACTTTCGTAAAATCTAGTGCCTACACCAATTCATGGGATTAGGTTTTCAAGCGTACCCCAAGCCGGGATAAACACTAGAAAATAAGAGGCATACTAACTTAACCTAACTTTTGCCAAAAGAAAATTCGGCCATATATACGGAACAATTCATTTGGTAAACGTTTGTATGCTAACTAAACGTTCTGCAATGAGTTGTTTGGGAAATAAATTGGGCGAAAGGATTTTCGGCGCAATGGCAGTACACCGTATATGTAATTCCCATCTATTCTTAAGATTTAGAAGCGCACGTTTGTGTGAGAGAATATTACATTTCATACCCGATACGGCGTTATTTCAGAAAAATGTAGTCGCGATGGCACCTACAATAAATAACAAATTACCAGAAGATATAACACCTCCAGATCACAACACCTAAATAAATTTAAAAGTATGTTAAAACTTTTTTTGTTCGGAAAAATTACTACTCTGTAAATTAATTTTTAGAGGATAAGGACATGTAAATATATAATTAAGGACTGAAGCTGACATGTATGCTCTAAAATTTGTATGCCGTAAGGCGCCACATAGTGAAACTCGAATGTAATTTGTAACAACCTGTAACTTATGCTGGACAAATACAGTTAGTTGCATAACTGAACCAATGTGCATTACTTTGACATGCTTCTTTCATGATTCATGGCAACCCTAGCCATGTAAACACGTATTGGAAGAGCTCCGATTCTTTTTAATCGCGAAATATTAGAAAACACGTCTTAAAAGTAGTGAAAGTGCATAGAAAACATAACCAAGAACCTTACCATCAATTACAACATTCGGGAGATAATTTTGACGAACGCACAGAGCCATAGCACTAAGGTAAGAAGTTTATTTAGCGTTGAACTTCACGTAATCATATATTTTGAACACGAAACTGGAAAATAACTGTTTATTTCTCAAGAAAAGTAACGGTACAATAAATAGCCACTGAACACCATTGGATGCAACACTGACAGCTGATTTATATACATTAGTGCCAACCTAACATAAACAACTTAGTGTTGCTACATCGTCATTGTCAACTGAGCGTATTTAAGCACAGCTCGAACGAGCTTTAAGTAATGGAATAAATCTGCGTTTAGTTTCTGCAATACAAAGAGTGTTTATGAAGATAGCTAACACAAATATTAAAAATGTCTGACAAAGCGAATAGGAAAAATTCTAACAGCGGCCCTAAGGATATAGGACTTGAAAATGTTAATTGCTTCAGGTGTAAATCACTGGTCGACATAAAAAGCACAACACTGCTCGATTTGCAAAAATAGACATGAGTTTGACTGTGCTGGTCTGTCGGAAAAATTATATAATCTAATGAATTCAGATTCAGGAAAAAAATGGAGATGTAAATCATGTCTAGCACCCAAAAAATCATCGGGTGACCAATCTAACGTAACTCTTAGAAAAAAACCTTTATCTGGTAAAAATGTTAAACTGGCACCGACACCTAGTACTTCTGAGATCAGTGAGCCGGAATCACAGAAAACGCCGCCGATTGTGACTACTTCTTATCCACAAAATAAGGATACGAGACCTAATGCAGATGATCTACCTGCAACGGACAACATTTCTGCAGACACCTGTACACCCGCTAGGGAAACTCTTAATAATTTACCCCATACACCATTATCACTTACGACGGGCAGCCAGGGTGACACAAACGGGATCACTAGCTCAGGGGATTCTACTCTGGAAAGCTCATTTTGTAGCATTAGGGCAGATTCGCACCTAGAAATAAATAATGATGTGACTGATGTATCATATGCTTTACCATCCTTCATGTCAAAAAGTCTTGATGGATCGCTTATTGATACTGCTGATACTGCTTCAATACATGAAATGCAAGACAGAATATCAAATCTTACGTCGTCGTTAAATAGTACTCAGAACGAACTAGACAATCAAATACTGGAAAACAATGAACTTCGCAGACAAATTGAGAAGCTATCAAAGGAGAATATGCTTTTACAAACACTTAGCCTAACATCGTCCGCAGAAAAGCAGATGAACAGTGGTTCGGGCAAGAAAAAAAGGTGTTTATTTACACCACGGGCATTCGCAACAACATCGTCGCCTGACATTACTCAATATAAGGACACAGTTGATATTAAGAAAATACAAGTATTAGGAAAAAGGATAAGAGAACTTGAAAACGAACTGAGAAAGGCAGAAGTTAAGATCTCCGAACTAAGCAAACACATAGATACCTTAAACAAACAACTGGATTCTTCAAGAAAGCTACAGGAATCTTCTAATGAACCTTGTCAACTCGGCCTACAACCGATGACACATGAGACATCAGTGTGTTCTGAGAATATACCTGTAAACTCCCCGTCTAGAGACACAATGCCAGGATTTCTTAGGAATGGCAGAACTCCGGAGAGGAAAGACACAAAATGTAATAAACTACTCATACTAAGGAGGGAAACCTCACTAAATAATTACGATTGTTGTCATTTCATGATGCCTGGTGGAGATGTCCTAGCATTGATACAAAACCTAGAAGCAAAAACTGTTAGTCTTACAAAGAGTGACTATTGTGTCATTATGTTAGGAGAAAATGACGTGATAGGTAGATACTATCGTGACTTAATGCTGTTATTATGTAATGCTATAAACTCTATAGAATACACTAACATTATCATAACAGCCCCAACTTATGTGTTAGGCCATCTAATATTTAACGCAGAAGTAGAAATTTTCAATAACCTGCTATTTAATGACACATCTATACACAAACGACATTACTCCTTTGACTCAAATCTGCACTTGAACCTTGACATGTTCTCGCATGGAACCGGGCGACTTAACGACTACGGGATGGCAAACATTATAAGCCATATCGGGAACTTTATCTCCTTGAATGAAAATGGAGTCGAATATGTCAAACCAGTTAGTTGTAGCAAGCCTTGTTTGTGTTCAGAAAAGAATAACAGACTTCTTTATTACCAATAAAAACAATCCCAGCACACCTTTGGAGGTACGGAATAAGAACATAGCTAATACATCAATGTTTTTTCGTTAACTCTGTTGGGGGATTAAATATTTTTCTTCAGAATATTTGTGGTATTAGTAATAAAATAAACGAACTTGAAATATATATAGAAGATACTGAACATGTAGTACACTACATTTGTTTAACGGAACACTTTCTCAATAAACACTCTGCCCCCATGTTAAATTTTCCGGAGTATAATCTTGCTTCTTATAACACTAGAATAGCTAAAAACAAGAGGAGGTTCTCTTATTCTAGCTGCAAAGGACAGGGTTACTGAGGAATTGTCATTATGTAAGCAATTGTATAGTGTGGAAAGTTTTGAAATATGTGGAATCAAGGACATTGAGACGGATCTGCACATTTTCTGCTGTTATCGCAACCCTGTTAAGAAAAATTTTGAAATATTCATTGAGAAAATGGAAGAGCTACTTGATTATACCTTTAATAAAAAATGTGTAATATGCGGAGACTTTAATGTAAATACACTGGAGAATAGTAATGAATGTAACATCTTTCTGAACTTGTTGAAGTGTTATAATTTTAAGTTAATAATAGATGAAATAACATTCATGCGTAATAACAGTGGAACGTGTATTGATCATTTTATAACTAACGTAAGTGACGACTCTATTGCTAGTACTAAAGTAGATCATAATAACTTAGCAGATGGACATGCGGGAATTTTCTGTAATCTTATGCTTGAAATGAAAAACTCAAAGAAGAGTAAAGAACCGTTTTTGATTAGAGTAAACCGTAATATAACTAAGTTTGGCTGCAAGAATTTTAAAAGACTCTTATGTGCAAAGGAATGGAACGACATAGGAATAAAATACTTCTTGAATGAAGTAGGAAGACTCTTTAAAAAATGTTTTTACCTAAGGTCTAAAAAAGTATTCTTTAACAGGAATTCTCGAACAAAGTGGATTAAAAAAGGCATTAAAGTCGCTAGCAAAATGAAGAGATTCCTTATTAATGTTGATAAAAAGAAATGTAATTAGTCAATACTAAGATATCGTGATAAGTACATAACCACGTTAAAGAAAGTTGTGAGGAAAGCTAAAAAGGTCGCCATTCAGGAGGAGATCGTATCTGCAAAGAACACTTCGAAATGCATATGGAAGGTGATCAATAGGCATAGAAATAAAACTGAAAAACAACCGCAAAATATTACTTTAAAAATTGATAACCAAATTGTTCAACATCCGGAAGAAATAGTTCAAATCTTCTCTGAAATATTTGACAAAAAAATGATAGCACCATGCGACTCATCGAAAGCCATCTACTTTTTAGAACAAAACGTTGCGCGGGTAAACGAAGTTATGGTTCTAAACGCCGTTTCATCATGTGAAATTAAGAAACTAGTTCGAGGTATGCAAAATAAAAAATCTTGCGGATATGATGAGATACCGATAACTCTGATTAAAGGCTGCTTGGGTGTTTTTGCCGAAGCCTTGGCTCAGTTTTATAATAAGTGTTTTGACATAGGTACCTTCCCTGAACAGCTAAAAGTTGCTCGAATTCTTCCAATACATAAAAAAGGTCCGAAATACGATTCCACGAACTATAGACCAATCTCCCTGCTACCAGTTCTTTCGAAGATATTCGAAAAATTAATTAAAACTCGTCTAACGGAACACTTGATCAGGTGTAAGGTTTTAAATTCGCGACAATTTGGTTTTCAAAAAGAAATCGGCACAACTGATGCGGTGGAAAAATGTATTGATGATGTAATTTTGGAACTCAACGATAAAAAACGGGTAGCAGGTTTATATCTGGATCTAAGTTCCGCTTTTGATTTGGTTGACCATAACATACTCATTCAAAAACTAAGCCACTATGGAATTCGCGGGAGATCTTTAAGCTTGCTAAATAGCTACTTAAGAAATCGGAAACAATTTGTCGAAATTAGTAGCATTCAAAATGAAATTGAGAAAACTGTAAGATCAAATTCGACTGATGTAACGAGAGGCGTGCCTCAAGGTTCCGTACTGGGCCCATTACTCTTTATAGTATTTACCAATGATATGGTTAGCTACATGGCGAGAAATGTCCCAGACCTGAAAGTAGTATCATTTGCTGATGACACTAATGCCACAATATCAGCAAATAGTCTGACGGAACTCAATGCTAAAATCAATGAAGCACTGAGTACATTTGATATGTGGTTTGGCGTGAATAACTTGAAGCTGAATATGGCTAAAACTAAGGTTATGCTCTTTAAGACAAATACCAAGTCTAAAGAGGTATTATCTGTGAGGCTAAATAGTAGCGAAATAGAACAAGTCGAAGCAATAAAACTATTGGGAATTTATATTCACTCTCAAGTTAAGTGGAAAAATGAGTTACAGGAGATTGAAAACAGCATATGCTCAGCCTGTTACGCCATTCGATGCTTGAGGGATGAAGTGGATATAAAACATCTGAAAATGGTCTATCACGCTTTAGTCGAATCCAAATTGAGGTACAGCATCAAGTTCTGGGGTAATGGCTTCAATTACAATATAAATAGAGCTTTTATTCTGCAAAAACGAGCTATCAAAATAATAACACGTATGCCTCAATGGACCTCTTGTAGTGAAAATTTTGGCAAACTTCAGATTCTCACGCTACCTAGTTTGTATGTGCATGTACTACTCACATCCTTTTTTAAGAATCTGCGTGAAACTGAAGAGCAGAGTAAAATTCGGTTCGCGACAAGAAAGAAAAACGTTTGTAACAGTTTTCTTCCAAAATTCCAAGTGACTAAACACTCTGTGCGTTGCCAGGCAGCATCTTTATACAATAGGCTACCAAATGAGTTGAAATCATTACGTAAGCACCATATCTTTAAAAAAAATCTTAAAGTATTTCTGTTAAAAAGATGTTACTACAATATTGATGACATATTTAAAAATTATGATTCTATGTATTAATCTGACATTGTACTCTAGTCTTAGACATTTGATTGATATTCTATTTTTTATTTGTGACTTCGTTTTTTATCTAAATATAACTTGACATTGTATCTGTATCCGAATTATAACTAAATATGCTTCTGTATTTGCGACACCCACATGGGTTCATGTTTTATGCTATGTTATCTTGTATATTTGTGTAATCATGATTGCAATAAATGACTATGACTATGACTATTTCAGAAGAGGCTAGTTATTAAGTTACTATTTTATTATTAATTGGTAACAACGCTAATAAACTTACTGATCTATTATGTTATTGTAGATAAAAATAAACATTTTCTCTATTAAAATAATATTTGGTACTGACTCAGTTTTGCACCGACATCTTTAAATGAAGATAAGTCTTATCAATTACGGAAAAAATAAAAACTTTCAGGTTATATTTGTTCGTCTCGGTGTCAGCTATGTATCCATATGAAAAGCCAATTTTTATTCATTGCATTCACAATCTTGATTTTTTTATTCATCCATGATTTTGAACCAAAAACCGTTAAACTACTTTTTTTTTATTTAACCCGATATTTATATTTTTCTTTTACACAACCAGGTAAGACAATTAGTTGAAATAGTACATTATATGCTCTTTAAAATGAGGTGTATGACTTTTATATTACTCACGTATTTTTATGATTATCTCAGAATGAAGTCCGCTACAAAAATTAACTAACGAGAAATTTGTTCGGCCATTTGCCTTGACTCAGTTTTGCAACTGACAATACATCGCCAGTAACTAATTCCAAAAATAAGCCTGATTTTAATGATTGATAACTAAAATAATGGTCGTGGAATTCCTTACTTTAAATGAGTTACTGAATTGGGAATGCTTAAGAAAAAATTAAATAATGGGAAAAATAAATTAGGTGAAATTTTACAGTTTTCGGTATGAAATTGAGAATAATGTATAAGTCGGAAAAAAATAATTTGTGAAGCAGTTTTGTAGCGGTACCCAAGGATTAATATTTTAAGTTAAGAACTTTTATCTAAATTTGATTGTTATCAAATTATTTACATTTTACTAAGGTACTAATATTGACTCAGTTATGCAACTAACTGTAAATAAATAATAAGAATAACCGCTCGCCTCTAAGGCCGTAAACTAACTGTTAAACAATCTGGCCTTATCAACTGACTTCAAGATTTCGAAGGTGGAGGTTATCAATTCGTCGGAATCTTTGTTTTTGCTTGTTTTTTTTTAAACGTATGTTCAACGATTATTCGAAGACGGCTAGACCGATTTGGAAAATTCTTTTTTTGTTTGAAAGAAAGAGTACACTTCACAGTTGGTCCCATTGTAACGAGGATCTGATGAAGGGATCCTGAAGAAATCGAGAGAACTTTTCAACTATTATAGGTACACCTATCGTAATTTGAGTATTTTTACAGCAGCTTGAGCATTTGCCTTTGGAAAGGTGGAGGCTAAGTGAAGTTGGTTCTTTTTTGTTTAAAATTATTTTGTATTTTACTTCTTCGTGGTCCTTCTACGTGGTGATTCTACATCCAATATCGGATCGGAAAATGTGAAACCGCTCTAAGGGTGAAAATGAGATCGATAGTTTTAACACTTTTAACGAACGGAAAGGTGGAGGCTAAGTGAAGTCCGTTCTTTTTTTGTTTAAAATTATATTAGCAATCTAGTCGCTCCAGTCTCCCTTACTCTCATTTACATGGTAACATCGTCAGAAAATTGCCCGCTGGTGTCGTGAATACATGAATTTATATGGGAAAATATTGACAGCTACCATGTCGCGAATAACAATGAGATTTGTCGGAATGAATCTTTCCGCTGGCTTATTCGCTATGTCTGCACGTACGAGGTTACAGCTGTGTAATGCAGCTATGTTTTTAAGAACCCTAAAACCACCCAAGTATAGTCAAAAATATCCCAACTATGGTCCTAAACAGACCCGAGTGTCTTCGCTTAGGTGTATGCTTATTTTTAGGTGTACGCTTACAAAACACATTTTAGTTTAATATTTCATCAATATGACTAACATTTAAACTTTCGTAAAACTGGTCACAGAAAAGTAAATTCCAATGATTTAGGTAAAATCATTTGTCTTCATCATCAATCAATCAAATATGTATTTGCAAATGTAGTGATAAATATAGTTGGAACTGTTGGAAGATACAGGTTAAGTGCGTACATTTTACTTAAATAAGCATGCAAATTTTACTTATTAACTACTATGTATAATCTAATCTAAGGTAGTGGCCAATATGGATCTTAAGCCAAAGCTTACTACAAAGTTATTCAATGTTACATAAGGCATTATAATTCAAAAATAATTGTCATATTACGCTTCTGATTCCTTCACATTGCATTATAACATAAATATTATTAACATATCCTGTGATATGTCATAAAATCACCATAAAAAAAATATTCTTTCAATTTTAAAACATGTCAAATATTGAATATTTATCTTTACGATTATAGTTAACCCATAATGTTAACATCTATGTAGATACCAAAATTCATAAGGATACCAGCAAGCTTTATACAATTATTTATAACAAAGTATATAAATCTTAAGAGGGTCTAAAGTTTTTAAGTACTAAAGGGAGTTTCATGAACTCTCTGAACTTAGTTACTTATTTCACACCTTTAGTCTCAAATTATGAAGTAATTATTGTTCAATCTGCTACTGAATTGTTTGAGAAAGTTTAAGTAATTTAATGTTGAGCTTAAGTTGAATGGTTTGGTGTAAACCTTCGCAAAACCGTGATTATTGTCGTCAGGCTGTTAGTCTTGAACCAGTTTAGGCAGCTTTCTGACCGTCAATTAGCAAGTCACGAGGTAGTGATGAGATTTGATACGTCCTCGCTTAAAATAGTACAGTCAGCTCACAACTTTTAATGATTTGTTTAGGTCCTCGTGGGTATTTTTTTCATAGTGTTACGATATTGATCATCATACCTGATAAAGGACTCAAATTTATATATATAAAAAAACTAATTCTGCCTTAATTTTGACCTAGGAGTTTTATGTTCAATTTAAAGCTTATGTTATGGATACTAGACGACGATAATATATAAATATAATAGATAAATATGCATAAAAACTTATACATAAACAACCATGGCTCTGTGGTAAACATACAAATAAATAAATGTCGTGATCAGGGTTCGAACCCGGGACCTCCTGCTTCAAAGGCAGGGTCGCTAGCGCAACTGCTTGGGCTAGGAGGTCGTTAAATATATATAATAGTGCAGTTCGCCTAAATAAATCATCGACCACAGGTTAATACGGACTTATTTGTTGCAAATCAATTCCAGTATTAGGTCCTTGACGGAATACCTCGAATTAGAATTCAGCCTCTATTCAAGTTTAAATTTTACATTGTAGTGTATCTACTCAAAACAACAAATTAAAATATTAATATAAAAATAATTTGATTGATTTATTTAAGAAATTAAAAAAGCACACCCCTGTTGGCATAAAAAGCGCTTTCTGGTAAACAAATGAACTACCTATATCTAAGTATAAAACAACTATATGAAAACGATAAGAAAACGACGCAGAAACAAAATAAGCGCGCCCATTCATTTTCTTTTTTTAGTTAATGTTTAGGACACGCAACATCAAGAAAAACCGACACTTCCGTAATTTTCTTCAAAACAATGGGCCATTCTTCTTAAAACATTACAATATTCAACGTGATATTACTTTTCAATATTTTCCTCGTTATTTAAGTTTTCAAGCTGAGATTTCCCACGGGCTCTAGGCAGGATTGGTTCCGTCCGTTTCCTTATGCTTGTTTGTTCCGAAGAATTATAATATTGAAAAATCCAGTCTGACCACGGAGACATAATAAAATAGTACATTACAGCAGAGGCTTGGAAAATAGGGGTTTCCGGCCAAGTAGGAATTCGAGGCCGGGAAAACGTTTTCACGCCGAGGCATGTAACTATAGTGCTTTTCTCAAAAAATGCGTGGAAATAAGACCTAAAACCTAAAGTCTAAAAAGTTTAATCGAACTTGGGATCTCTCGGTATAATACAGGTATAGGTACCGTGTACCGCGAGCGCTTGGCAGGCACCGGCTACTTTGCAGGCCTAGGCATGTCACTAAGGCATCCGAATCGTGATGCTTCCGAGTCTATTTTCACAAACGTAATGAAAACATTTCCACGCATGTTTGAGAAAAGATTATTTCCACAATAATGTACGCAGAAACATAGTATCGGGGCTTCCAACCTCTGTGCCGACGAGATATAGACTGTCTGATATACTTTTCTGGAACAACTGACTTTAAATTCAAAAGTGGACACGACAAAATAATAGACCGGACTAACAGACAGTCGAAGATAGACATCGGTCGAGTAAATCAAATGGAATTGCCCGCTTACGGGAAGAATTAAAGAATTTAACCCGGATGGAGTAGCCATGTCTGTCATTTACTATACGAAAAAAGTGCCGATTTTTGCGGGGGAGGGGAACGTCAAATGTATGGCTATTCGCACGTAACGTACAAATAGCTACGTCAGATAAACGTCAGTCCATACATGTGTATGACCACTAGTCATATGTTTTCGCCTGTCAATGGCGACTTCGGTTGGTTGAATACTCGAAGCGAGAAGACGAACCGACTCTTTGAACCAGACCAAAAGGTTTTATTTATTTATTTACTTATTTAAACTTTATTGTACAAATAAAAAAGTGTACAAGAGGTGGACTTAATGCCTTAAGGCATTCTCTACCAGTCAACCATTGGATCAAACCGAAACTTGTAATTGGTGCAGGATCATAGAAATCGAGAGATATTTAGAAACACAAATCAACATTACTATTTATTGATAAATACACATACACATATAGGAACATAACATAAACATACATATACATACATAAATAAATATATAGTACCAACGTGTATGTGTGTTAAATAAAGAAAAAAAAGATAAATAAGTAATATGCAGATAACTAATCCCTAAGTGAGTTAGACTATTTAGAAAGGTGCTTACGTAACATACGTAATAAGGTTCACATGAATGGGGGTTTTTTATAAGAAAATTTTTATTTATATTCATTTTTAGTAGTTTTAATTTTTGTTTTAGCTCTATATTTAAGTAGTTTAAGTTTTTAGTGTTAGTTTTGTGCAATAAAGGTTCACATAGTGTTGCTTGAAGATCATTGGCCCTTATCTTTCTTTAAGGAGATGTTCTGCTGCTGCTTTAAGTTGTAAGTCTTCACTTAAAAGCAAGTAATGTGCTACATTTAAGAGAACTATTCAAAAAAAGATACGGCAATATCAACGATTTCAAAGCAATATATTTTTGATCAAATGTTCCGTAATCGGCTTACAACATCCCGAATACTTGTGTATAACGTCACTAATTGGGATTACTTGTCCATAATGTCGGAAATGTTAATACATGCCGGACATGGCGAACATATCTGCATCATTCAATTGACACGTGTCATGTAAGGGTTCAGTACGTTGCGGTGGATAATACTGACTAGACAGGCACCGTGTTTAAATGTTGTAAGTATATAGTCCTCATCGATTTCAATGACGGCGACCCTAATGCTAACCTTATGGAGGTTGACTATCATCAGCCATTATGACAGGCTAGGTAAAACTGAAATTTTACAAAGAGCTAGCCAGCACAAAGGACCATGGGCAAAATGTCCCCGCCCACCAACAGAAACGAAACATGTCTCATTTAGTAGATCGTGTCAACCGGATGATTTTTTACTATGACGAGGATCACCATATGTATGGGGTTTTCTTGGAAAACCGTATTTTGTTTTCATATATATTTTGTTAAATTCTTTGAAAGTTACAAGTAGAAGGTTACAGAAACATTATATTACTAGCAATAATAAACAACAACATTTCTTTAAAAAAAATACAGACGATTTGAGAACCTCCTCTTATTTTTGAAGTTGGTTAAAAAAAAGAAAACAAAAATTCGCTTATAGAGCTATATATTATTAGATCTACAATACTACTTAACATATGATACATATTATCAGTGTTAACTTAAAATTATTAATATTTTTAGCCAAAACTCTTAAAGAAAATTGAAGATGTCTGTCCTAAATATATGTATGTGACGTATATATATATAAACAAAATACGGTTTTCCAAGAAAACCCCATACAAAGGGCAATCCTCGTCATAATAACAAATCATCAGGTTGCCAAGATCTATTAAATGAGACATGTTTCGTTTCTGTTGGTGGGTGGGGACAGTGCCCATACAAATTTGCCCATTGTCCTTTATGTGTAATTATTTGTAAAATGTGACTTTTCGAGAAATATATACTTATTGTGACTAGAACCCTACTAGGCACTAGTATAATAGTAATAGTACTAATATGTACAATGAATGTCAACAAACAAATCCCCTTGACTTAGTAATTTTGCTAATAAGGTAAGGGCAATGTGACTAATTCCGTCCACGACGAGCGTACAGACGGAGAGCTGGCCACGTCAGATATGACACAATAATGAGAGCAACGAAACCCATGTAGTTAGTTTGCTATACTATGCTTATTTCTAGATCCGGACTTCTGGCAGCTGTAAAGTGGTGGAGGTCAAAGAATGCAAATAACTTGAAGAAAACAAATCCTAGAGTTCTGGGTTTAATGAAACATTATGGGAAATTATGTAATTAATTAGGTTATATCATATTCAGAAGGTTCTGTTGGGGGAAAGTAGTGCCAAATGATGTAAAATGCAATTTTTAGTTAGTCGCCTACTGTTTTTGTTTCCGCAATAATAGACAATGGTTTTTAATCTAATGTTAAAATATAGGCCCTGTCCTCTATAAATTACACAACTATGGCATTTTTTACCTAATTTGGTTATACTTTATTCCAACATAAAAACTTTGTTGGTCTGTCACTATGACATCCACCCATTAAAAGCTGCCAGATGCCCGGATCTAGCAATAAGGATGGTAAAGCAGTCTAACTAGACACGTTTCATTGCTCTCATTATTGTGTCGACGTGGCCAGCTCTTAGACCAGTATATTCTGTTACAGACAGTATTTGGGTACCTACTGGAAATTATTTTTAATTACATTTAAAATAAGTTGATTTACCAAAACTAACTACAGTCGCCATCAAATATATCGGAGCGGTCAAGGTACTCAAAATATCTGAACACGCACTTTATTTTTTTACTAATAGAGGCGTTATTCAAATATTTTCGACCACCTTAGCAGCTCCGATATCTAGACACGCGGCAGCGTGTCAAGCCAAGTTCAAGCAAAGGAACTGGCTAGCCAGCGCCGAGTGTATATTACACGAACCACTTGGTGCCACTTTTGACCCTTCTATAACTCAAAACCTCTTTAACGTAAACACATAAAACTACGTGTGTTTAATTATATCCATAAGGACATCCAGAAGCCCAAATTTCATGAAGCTAGCTCAAACGGTTATAAAGATATGAATATCAAAAAGTCGTAAATTTTAGCACTGACTGACTGACTGACATATAGTACCTAAATCTAACCTACGTCCAGATGACCTAGAAGGATGAAATTTGGAATTCAGTTCGGTAATTACGTGTAAGCGTAGGAAAAAATCTAAAAATAAAAAAAAGTTACAAAATAGGGGGGGGGGGGGTCCCCATACAAAAAAAAACATTTTTTAAATTGTATCGTTGGAACCGTTACAAGCAGATATTTGAAACTATCACAATATGTGTAATATTATATTTGCTATATAACAAAAATATAAAAATAAATTTAAGTCAAAAATTAAGTGGTGTCCCCATACAAAAAACTTGTAATACGCGCTAAACGACCAACGGTGTTCGTCGGCGGCGCGCGGCACCAATAGCATATAGACAATAGCATAAAAAAGAAAACCATGCAGCGGAATCGCAAGAAAAAACATTAAATCTCAATACCTGCCTAGTTTTCTTTACAGAAAGTAATGATATCCCACCAAAAACATAAATGTAAAAAAGGAGAGCCAAGTTCAATACAAAACATATGCTTGGCTGTGGGCTTCGCCGCAAAAAGAATGGAGATCTAAATGAGTGCCAAGTTCTATGCAAAATCCGAATATGTATTTATAGGAACAAAATAACATTATGAACCAGTATGAAACTCTATTTCTTTGCTTTATTGGATAACTATAACAATTGCTGTTATTTAAAAATGTGAGATCTTAAAGTAGGTTAGATTTGACTTGGCCAGTTTTTATCAGAATTAAAAAATATATGTATATATATGTTGAATAACTTTATAAAATGACTGATGTAATGAAAACTGGCCAAGTTAAATTTAACCTACTTTAAGATCTCACATTTTAAATAACAGCAATTGTTATAGGTATCCAATAAAGCAACGAAATAGAGTTTAATACTTGTTCATAATGTTATTTTGTTCTTATAAATACATATTTGGATTTTGCATAGAACTTGGCACTCATTTAGATCTCCATTCTTTTTGCGGCGAAGCCCACAGCCAAGCATAATTTTTGTATTGAACTTGGCCCTCCTTTTTTACATTTATGTTTTTGGTGGGATATCTTATACCCTAACTACTTATATGTAAGTCCCATAACACAAAAGACACGGAAAAAAAAGAAATAAAGACATAAAAATAATAAAACACAAACGAATGAATTATTATTCTATTTATAGGTACGAAAGCACAAAATATTGCACTCTGTAGCAGCTGTCTTTCTTATTGGTCCACCCGACATCCGATATATGATCGGACAATGTGAAACCGCTGTTACGGGATGAATTTCAGAAAACCCTTTTTTATCGAGTGAAGTTTTATAACATGTTACAACATCTATAGACATATATGTATATAATGTAACGAATATTAAAGATATATTTTAGGCACAGATACAGATAAGACGTTGAATATTATTACTTACATATATTTTAAACGTTACTTCACAAAGCCTAATTTATTCCAAATATTCAAGAAGTAACTAAGTTATAATTAAAGCGAATGTTACGTATAACTAAAGCTAAATAAACCACAAGTATTCTTCATTTCTTTTGCGTTTTTTTTAAACCACTTATCAATACAAAAAGTCCTAACAAAAACTTAGATAACATTGGAGTTTTTCGAGAAAATAAACAGTTTATTCGAAGTTGGCGGTTTCCTTTTGTGTAGCATTTTATCATTTTCCGGAAATATCTATAAAAAATGTCAAGCGAAATAATTGGAAAACGCTAAGCAAGATAAGACTAACTTTTCGTCTTTTATGACTATTTCTTTTCTCAATCGGTAGACTGCAGTAAATATTGTTATTTTAGAAAATTGGCTGAGACATACAGACACAGAAACGCACAAATTTATCTTACAACAGTTTTTTTCGTTTTGACGTGCGGAATCCTAATGTCTGTTAAGGGTCGACAACGCCCTTGTTATAAATGTCTGGATTTGCACGCGTCCTTTAACTACGGTTATCGCTTTCCATCATGCAATGGGGCATTCCATTGTTATCATTCCAGAGTTTTCTTTGCAATTCTAATTGGAAAATTATAATTCTGATCAAACGTTGACTATTTTGTCGCAGAAAAAAGAACTCCAAACCTACCAATTTTCAGGAAATTGGCGTTCGTACGGGACAACGGTGGACTTTTCCGTGAAATGCTCCAATGCTTGTTTGGGTGGCAATCAGTTTAATATTATAACTTTTCTGCAAAACGTACAATTTCTGAACATTATAGTTTCGCCCGCAACTTGGTCTGAGTGCTTCGAATAACTTATTTTTACACTTCCATAATGAATGAATTCCTCCCCCATTTTCACTTTCTAAGAGACGATTTCCGAAACACCATCCTATGTCTTTCCCGGCTTCCTGCTAACGTTTGGCATGTTCAATATTACTTATTCTAATATGAACTCTACGTCAACTAATCAATATGCGTATGTTAACATAAAAATGTATCATGAAAATTTTATTTCCGAACAAACGAGGCGTATATTCTTTACTGCTATATATCACTTATTGGCTCTGCAAAAAAATTACGAGGAGCATTTTCGTCGAAAGAGATTGGGTGATGTACTTCAAATATATTGTTTTGTGAGGTTTATTGTGCGTTTTATTGTTATGACGGGATAATGTCTGTAGATGGTTCAAGGTCTTTAGGAATAGTCGTAAAAATGTAATGGGCTTTGTGAGACTCTAGAATGAAATAAATGACATTGTAAATGAAATGAACTCCTAAATCTTGAACAAATCAAATTATTTTGTTAAATAAATTTTGATTTGCAATGTTTAAGTACACTTCATACCATAAGTGTAATTGAAAAAATAGTGGCATCGTCACGACAAGGTCACGACAGGTTAAAGAGAAAAAATATTTTCTTTCGATTCTTATTTTTTTATGAAAAATGGTTTTTAATGGGCCACCTGTATCATTTATGTAAAAGGGACCGGTATTCGACTTACAAATATTTTTTTAATACAATTGCTCAAAAAGTTTACTTTATGTAGCTGTAAATCGTGCGTAAAGTTTGATTTTATGCACTAGTGCTAAAAAGTAATCTGATCTGCAAATCGTGCGTAAAGTTTGATTTTACGCACGATTTGCAGATATATTGCATTTTAAATTGACCAATCAGAACACTTCACTATATTAAATCCACCAATCAAACACATATCGGAGTTAATCGGAACGCTAGATACTTTTTTGGTGCGTATACTGTGTAAATAATTTAAGTCCTTAAAAAAAACATTGTATTTAATATCGACTATTTCTTACACAGTAGATAAGGAAGTGTACCGAGTGCTGCTGTTCGCCAACAAACTGTTGAGCAGTTTGGCGAAAATTTATGTTACTAAATATATTGTGTAATTCCTGTTTAATAAATAAATTAAAAAAAAACCAATCAGAATACAGCAATGTTAAAATTGACCAATCAGGAAACGCAATTTATTTCTCAAAACATGAGGTGTTTTTTAGTTCCTACTTCACAATCATTAAAAAAGATTTAATTTTTTGGGAAACGCTTTAAAGTGTGTTTAAACCAGGGACTGGAAAACCCCTTCATTTGATTAATCGTTTCGATAGGGTAACCCTATCAAAGTCTTACCCTAATGATAGTGTTTTAATCGTTTCGATAGGGTAACCCTATCAAAGTCTTACCCTAATGATAGGGTTACCCTATCATTGGGTTACCCTATCGATATGGAAATCATTTTGAATAGGCTTAATCCTTTTCAATGTGGTTTCCGAGTCGAATGGGGTAAAGATAGCCTTAATATTTACCGCTTACCCTATCATAGGGCTACCCTTTTCCTGTCTCTTTTCCACGCAGGCAGGCGGTTCTATCTTTCTCATTTGAAATGGAATAGGAGAGGTGGCGGCGGAACAAATTGAGTGAATATAAGATTTGCTGTCGTTTATTCATTCTGGAAAAGTCACACTCACAGTCCAGTCCTCTGCTCGCATACACAACTTTAAATTAAATAATTTCTGTTAAAGAAATGTGTCTTACTTTTAGTTTATTTTTACATAGTTCGCACGTACTGATGAGTTGGGCAATAATTATTTTGAATAAGAATAAAAACACAATTTTTATTCATATTCAAATCGATTTGACACAAACCAATACATTCATCCTCCTAGCGTATGTCCCGGCTTTTGCCACGGCTCAGTTGAGCCTGTGGTCCGCTTGGCAACCTAATCCCATGAATTGGCGTAGGGATTGGTAGTCGTTTTCAGCTAATTATGGGATATACGATTTTAAGCTCACATGTTCATTCACATTATAAATATTATTTGAAACGGGGTATTTACCATGTATATTAGCGTTATTGGGCATCCGATATTTCGGGTGCGAGGTAAATACCCCGTTTCAAATAATATTTATAATTAGGGGATGTAGATTTCGAAAATAATTTGTTTTATAATCCAAGATGGCGGTTATATACTTTTTACTGAAAAATCGTCATGGTAATTATTTTCGGCTAATTATTCGGGGTGTATAAATTATATCTGTTTTAAAATTCAAGATGGACTGGTTTCTTTATTATTATTATTATACACGGTGAATCTGAGTAACCCGACAGATTTTAACCATAAATTCCTGAGGTCATAATGAGTAATAAATGTTATATGAATTTAGGTCGATTTCAGCAAAAAAAAATTTTTTTATTGTTTTTGGATTTTTAAAAAATGCTTTTGAACATAAAAATATAAATGTTATTGGTAAAACTGACGATTAAAATAAATTAATACATTTTGGCAACGACCACTCTGGAAAGAGTGTCTCTGTCGCAGGGAAATGATAAGGGATATGATCAAATCACGCAGGATGTTAAAATGGAGACTCCATATCATCATTTCCCTAGAAAAAATCAGTAATTTCACCAAATCACTGACTCTGTTTAGTGGGTAGACAAAATCGGCCAAAAAACGTGACATGCTTTTTCATTTCACTAGATTTGTTTAGGAATTTGACAAAATCCCTAACCACTACAGTAAGTTGATGAAACGAACTCAAAAAGTCAACTAGTTTTATCATTTCGCTAAACAAGTTTAGTGAAATGATAAAGTCTCAACTGGAAGATGGTATATGGTGATTTGATTAAATCTCTGAACTGGTTTAGTGAAAAGACGAAAGCTAGTACCAAATACAACATTTTACAGTAAAGCGATGTGATCAAATCTCCGACTAAATAAAGTGAAACAGATATTAAATCAGAGATTTTAACAAATCTCTAAGGGATATGATCAAATCACGCATCCATAATCATCATTTCCCTAGAAAAATTTAGTCATTACACCAAATGACTGACTCTGTTTAGTGGAAAGACATAATTGGAAGGTGCGTTATTTGTGAAAATCCAGTGCATGCTCACGGTCACTATAAGATGTTAGATTAGCTAATTACGTAATAACTTAAGACACAAGGTCGCTTAAATTGTTTTTGATGGCATAAACAACTTTAATACCTACTTTTGACATTTTATGTAACAATTTCACGTAATCTAGTCTATATCTTCAATCTTTCTTCGGTATATCTTCAAAAATTTTGCTGCATTTTCCCTCTCAGCTCTAATATTGCTTTCTTTTTGACAAAATTGGCATTTAACGACTTAGCCTTAACCTTCAACTCCAACCTTAAAGAATTCAACCAACCGGAGTCGCCATTGATAGGCGTTCCCCTCTGCCAAAAACATATGACCAGTGGTCATACACTTGTATGGACTGACGTTTATCTGACGTAGCTATTTGTACGTTACGTACGAATAGCCATACATTTGACGTTCCCCTCCCCCACAAATATTGGCATACTTTTTTTGTATAGAAAATTACAGACATGGCTACTCCATCCGGGTTGAATTCTCTAAGTCTCTAACAGTACTTCCACATGTTGCATGCACTGGATGTTCACAAATATTGCATCGGCTGATTTTGTCTTTCCACTGAACGGAGTTAGTGATTTGGTGAAATGCAGTCACCAAATTCAGTAATTTTTCTAGGGAAATGATGATATGGATTTTCCATTTTAACATCCTGCGTGATGTGATCATATCCCTTAGAGATTTGTTAAAATCTCTGATTTAATATCAGTTTCACTTTATCTAGTCAGAGATTTGATAAAATCGCTTAACTGTAAAGTAAAATTTTGTATTCGGTACTTCCTTTCGTCATTTCACTAAACCAATTCAGAGATTTAATCAAATCACCAAATACCATCTTCCAGTTGAGACTTTATCATTTCACTAAACTTGTTTAGCGAAATGATAAAACTAGTTGACTTTTTGAGTTCGTTTCATCAACTTACTGTAGTGGTTAGGGATTTTGTCAAATTCCTAAACAAATCTAGTGAAATGAAAAAGCGTGTTACGTTTTTTGGCCGATTTTGTCTTCCCACTAAACAGAGTCAGTGATTTGGTGAAATAACTGAATTTTTCTAGGGAAATGATGATATGGAGTCTCCATTTTAACATCCTGCGTGATTTGATCATATCCCTTAGAGATTTGTTCAAATCTCTGTTTGACATATCGACAAAGAAGAAGAACTCTGAAACTAGGCTAATTCCAGAAAAGTTTATAAGACATTTAAGTCTCAGTCAGTTATTTATCAGTCAATTCATCAGGAATTTATGGGTAAAATCTGTCGGGTTACTCAGATTCAGATTATATATTTTTTCATTTTATATTCATTTTATTTTCAGTTTATAATATTATTTTTTTCATTTTATGTTCATTTTATTTTAATTTTTTTTTCATTTTATTTCCATTTTATTGTTTATTTTGTTCTCTTTCATTTTCATTTTTTTTTTTCGTTTTATGTTCGTTTTATTTTCGTTTTATCTTTGTTTTATTTTCGTTTTATTTTCATTTTATAGAACCCTACTCTTAGGTGAATAAATTAAACGCGTGGGTCTATATAACAATCTTTATTAGCTTTATATGCAGTACTTAATTATTCGAAAAAAGGTTTGAAGAAGATAGATAGTGAAGAAATGAATGAAGGCGCGAAGCTAAACAATTCTAGAAAGCGGAGCGCGCGTAACCAAAGGCTAGCGATAAGGCGGGGCAAAACGACGTGCGGTCAGTGCGAGTCTCGAATGACCACTGTCCGAGCGCAGGCGATGCAGTGAGCTCCGGCCGGCGCCAGCGCGGCGGGGCGTGACGTCACAGCCAGGGATCGCATCCCGCGGTCCGCTCGTGACGTCGCCCCTGACTTGGGCCCGCTGAAGTTGTTAGGATAGACGGGGGCCAAAAAAATTTACCTTGCATTAAATCCTACACTTTTGGAAGTTATTAAGTAGGGTAGTCAGATTCCCACTACACATTTTTCCCCAGTGACGTGATTGTGCATTTCAGGAAATCGAAAACATTCTAGACAACGTCTGGAACACTACATTGACTAAATCCTACACTGGAGATCTAGCACTATTGTATTTGTTTAAATAAGTGATGACTAACTTAAAGATTTCCCGAATTGTTTCTCTGAGCTTTCGTCTATAAGCTTCATTAAGTGACATTTTTGCTTTATATTTATAAAAAAGTGACTTAGAAATTCGAACACAATTCGAAAATTTGGTAGTATGGTACTAATACAGATCTAAGTGTTACAGTAATTTTTCACCACGGTGACATGTTTACATCTATTTATTATGACATTTTTTTTAGTTTTTTTGGCGAATATGATCACTTTATACGAACCTACACCTGTGAATATTTTTTCCTTAAATTGTCTATTTATTTAACATACATAATCAAAAAAATATCGTAAATATACTAAGTGCTTTACGAGCAATCGAAATAAACAACTTATAATTTAAGGTTCATATTTTAAAACTCCCGCCTCAGCGGCAAGGTTACTACGTAGCACAGATTACTTACCTACTTGTATTAGATAGAGCAAATCAGAAGACTCGCAAGTAGTACAGGTTGGGAAAGAGATATTTTATTTAAACTTTTTTCTATATTTCTGATTTCCGATATTGAAATGTCATTATGTTTGCCCCAATCAGTCATTTCAGAACAGAGCATATTGTGGTTTTAGGTTCGATGGTTAGATAGATGCCATCGAACTGTTATTTTCGTACCTAGGAAGCACACTCCTTGCATTGGACAAACGTCGGTCAATATAAAGGACGATACACCAAGAGAATTTATTTGCTATACTCAAATAAAATATCAACAAAAATCGAGTTTATGAGTTAAATCATTCACATGGATTTTTGTAAATTTTGTATAGGATAGAACCTAGTGACGCCATTTTCAGCTCTGAATTTAGTGGTCACGTCATGAGAAACTTCATAATGCGTATTGAACACACTTATTTATTTATTTATCATTCAAAACAGTTACAGTAAATTACAGTAAATCCAAGGCACTGCGAACTTCAAATTAAACATATAAAATAACTTAATGCTAGGTCGATTTAGGCTTGTGACCAGTAATCTGTTCGAAGACTTCATGTGACTAGCTTGTAATCTATGAATGAATAGGAGAGCTATACCTGCTATTTATAGCTTCTTTGCGAGGATACCCATCGGATAATACCGTTTGTTTTGATGTTTTCGATTTATTGCGTTTATTTTTTTGGTGGTTACGGCGCTGAAAGACTAATAATAATACCGGCCAAGTGCGTGTCGGACCACGCATAATGGAGGGTTCCGTAGCTTTAATGGAATAAGAACGAGACTAATGCCAAAAGGTCGTATCTGATGCCTATGGAAGAAGGTTTTTTGGAAA
Source organism: Pammene aurita (assembly GCA_947086415.1). NCBI lineage: Eukaryota > Metazoa > Arthropoda > Insecta > Lepidoptera > Tortricidae > Pammene > Pammene aurita. The sequence continues at coordinate 6,815,662 of OX352291.1, forward strand.
TAACTCAAAAATGGCTAAACCGATAATGTTCAAAACAATTTTCTTAGAAAGTATATGCTAACGCGCATCCTCTTAATTTTTTTCATATTATTGATCTTACGGTTCAAAATTTACAGGGGGGGACGCTATTTTTTCGAGTTTCGAAGCGATTATTTCTGAAACTTTTCACTTAATCATAAAATGTTCAAAGAAACCTCAATGTTAGTTTTAAAGACCTATCGATTGATGTGCAACATGTTGATATTTGTTTTTCTTTTGTTACATGTATGGAGCGCCCCCCCTAAAAAATTTTTTTTCTGCAATTTAACTACACAACTATATAGCGGCATACAAAATACACCTTATGTCTGAATCTTATTAAGATACGTCTTATAGTTTCCAAGTAAAACGGCTGTGACATACGGACGGACGGACAGACGGACATGACGAAACTATAAGGGTTCCGTTTTTGCCATTTTGGCTACGGAACCCTAAAAATGGATTGAACAGTCGACTACAAAGAGCTAAGCTGTATCTACTTTTTCACCTTAATCCGTTGTAATAAGGTTCAAAAGTGGATAAATATCTTTGTAGTCGACTGTATAATATCACAGCTATCACTTAATAAAAATGGATGTGAATAGTATACATATCAATTATATAATCTATACAGTCATCTAACTTCATAGAACCTATTTGTTTCTCGTCTTTGCCGAAGGTTCAGGGTTGTAATAATTTTTGTCAAATTTTATTTATTCTTATTCTTATTTGGTTTTGAAATTGACATACAATTAATAGAAATTTTTTGTCCAGGGTTTGAATTCTAAAAAGTAGCGCCATCCTGAAATTATGTGATTATCATTAATACAAAAGTCCGTAATGTTACTTTGAAAATCGATATCTGATGATCCGCACGGCTAATACGAATCTAACATCAAAATTGTAAAACGGCGACCATTTTAAATTTTGTACAATTTAATCCGATCATGTCGAAAATCGATTTCTGTGAATCCAAGAGACCTTTTAATGCATGCTTTAAATAAGCAGACAAACTACGAAGTGTCCAATCTGCTAATTACTACTTTCTAGGTTCAGTAGTTTCGGCCTCGGTTTAATAAAAAGTATTCAACGCCGTTTCAACTCCTCTAGGGTTGAAAATTTTGTAGTACTATCCACTTAAAAGAAAAAAAACTTTAAAGGATGTTTTTTTAATAACTAGCCATATTGTGAGAGGTGATTAAGTAAGTCTTACTAAATAACTTTTGCTATCGGACCGACCCTGAAATCCAAAAAAGGCGTCCCCATAGAAAACGTCAACGTCGGATCAGCCGAAATGTATGAAACAGCCAAAAAAAATTAGATTTCGGAGTTGACCCAATAGTAAAAGTGGTTTAGTATGGCCTACCAAATCACCCCGCACAATATGGCTAGTTCTTAAAAAAATACCCTTAAGTTTTTTTTTCTTTTAAGTCCACAAACTTCGTTTTAAGTGAATCTTGAAGCAAATCAAATTATTTTGTCCAATATTTTTTTGATTTGCAATTTTTAAGTAGTTACGTTAGTAAAAATTGCAAATCAAAAAAATATTGGACAAAATAATTTGATTTGCTTCAAGATTCATAGATGGCAGCACCATCTCTCTCGCTATACCAGAATCACGTAAGAGATTCGGATAGGAGGTGCAAGCACGTACTGCGCATGCCCTTAGAGTCTCGAACTTAAAATTATAAACACCACACAAACAAGTTTTCACAGACAGTTTATTACTTTTACAGATTATAAATGTAACCCGCTCTGCAAATTACAACTTCCTAGCTTCCGTTGTTCTAGCCTCTTTCTAATACAAACTTTTCAACCCCGTTTAAAATCGAGTGGTATTTTTAAAAACGCTTAAATGACTTTTTTGGTTTTAAGTGAGTAGCTTACAAACGAACTTTGAAGTCTGTCTTTCAAAACTTGTTATCTCTATATAAACTTTTAACATCAATGCGATTGAAAGCTTCCACCCCTTTTTAACTCCATTGGGGTACAATTTTAAAAGTCGTTAGAATTTTTATTATTTTTTAGTAAACAGCAAACGTACGAAGTTTTAAATCTCTAACTAAAAAAAAAGAAATTCTACCGATACGAATTTAAAACCCTCTTTTGTTGAATTTTAAACCCTCTTGAATTTTTCAAAATCGCGTCATATTACTTGTACAGATTATAAAGAGTAGCCTTCAAACGAAGTTTCAGGTCTGTCTTTCAAAACTTGTAATCTCTATACAAACTTTCAACTTCAATGGGGTTCAACCTCTTTTTAACCCCATTTAACCTCTTTTGAACTTCAAAAACTGCTAAATTATTGAATCTTGAAGCAAATCAAATTATTTTGTTCAATATTTTTTGATTTGCAATTTTTAAGTAGTTACACTACTATATATAAACTGAAAATAGATGTCATATACTTCAGAAAAAGTGACCAAACCCTCCGGTGTCCGAGGCCAGATTTGAACTGGCGTCTTCAGCTTTCGCGGCTGACGTCCTGACCACTAGACCACCCGGTCACGGCGGAACTTGACAATTTTTCTCATGTATATGCAATCTCTGAATTTGAAACGGCTAGGCGCCGTTGACCATACTCTAAGGGCATGCGCAGTACCACACCGGACACCGGAGACACCGGAGGGTTTGGTCACTTTTTCTGAAGTATATGACATCTATTTTCTGCTAAATTATTTTTTATTATTTTTTAATGATCAGCAAACGTACGAAGTTTTAAGGTTCTAACTTAAAATTTTAAATTCTACCCATACTAATTTTGAACCCCCTTTTAATAATTTTCAAAATTGCTTCCTATAACTTGTACATATTATAAATGTACCCCACCCGCAAATTACAACTTTGTAGCTTCCGATGTAACGGTCTCGCTTTAATACAAACTTTTCAACCCTGTTTTAACTCCTCTGGGGTGGAATCTTGAAAAACACTAAAATTACTTTTTTTTTACTTTTAAGCGATTAGCCTACAAACGAACATTTAAGTCAGTCACGAAAAAAAACTACAGATTTTCAACCCATATTTCTTTTATTATTTTTAATCATCAGCGACCGCACGAATTTTGAAGTCTCTATATAAAAAAAAATCCTACCCATACAAACTTTTAACCCACTTTTTACCCCCTTAGCCATTGATTTATTCGAAATCACCTCTTAGTACATACAAATTATACGTGTAACCTGGTCTAACATTTTCAACTCTTTAGCTGCAGTGGTTTCGGTGTTTACGTTGATGTGTCAGTCAGGACAAAAGCATTTAAAGATAGACTATCTTTCCGCCCGCGACTTCATCCACTTATAATACGGCTACCTACTCATACACAGTTTCATCTTTATAAAATGTGTGGTTTGGTATTAGAATATTTTTTTTGTTTATAATAATTATCATACAACTTACTTTTAAGCCATATACATACATTCTTCATACAAATCGTCAACGTTTTTAAATCCCCTTAAGGGATGAATATCAAAACACGCTGAAATTGCTTTTCTTATTTTTTTATAAGTAGATAAAATAGGTACAAAGTAGCCAATCTGCAAATTACAACTTTCTAGCTTCAGCAGTTTCGGCCTCGTTTAAGTACAAACTTTTCAACCTTGTTTTAACTCACCTAGGGTGGAATTTTGAAAAACACTGAAATTAGTTTTTTTTTGTTTTGAAGTGCTTACAAATGAACTTTCGAGTCTGTCACAAAAAAGTAGGTATCTATATCAACTTTCAATCCCCTTTTAACCCCGTTTGCGGGGTTAAATGAAAAAAAAAACGCTAAAATTACTTATTTTTAATGTACTAAATGTACGAAGTTGCATGCCTCGAACTTAAAATTTTAATCCCTACCCATACAAATTTTTAACTCTTCGTTTTTACTCCCTTAGGGGTTTAATTTTTCAAATTTGTTTCGTATTACTTGTATACATTATAAATGAAAATTATAACTTTCTAGCTTCAGTAGTTTCGGCCTGGCTACAATCCAACTTTTCAACGCCGTTTCAACTCCTTTGGGGTGGAGTTTTGAAAAACGCTGAAATTATTTTTTTGTTTGGAGCTGAGTAGCCTACAAACGAACTTTCAAGTCTGTCACAATTTTTTTTTTAATATTTCGCTACAAATTTTTAACCCCTTTTTAACCCCGTTAGAGATTATATACCAGAAAACGCTGAAATGACTTTTATTATTTTTAATTAGCAACAAACGTACTAAGTTTCAAGTTTCTAACTGAAAATTTTAAATCCTAACCGTACAAACGCTTAACCCCGTTTTTACCCCCTTAGGGCTTGAATTTTTCAAAAACGATCCTTATTACTTGTACAAATTAAAAATGTAACCTTATCTGCAAATTTCAACTTTCCAGCTTCAGTAGTTTTGGCTCTGCGTGGATCATTCAGTAAGTCAGTCAGGACATAGGCATTTATATAAATATAAATTAAAATATTATTATATATTTTATCAGTGTGATTTAAAAAATAGTGTAATACTAATAAATAAAATGATTCCATTATTTATTCCACCCTGATTATTACTCCTAAGTAAGCAACTACGCGCCATACGCTATGCCCTTCTGCGCTTCTTAGATACCTACACGGTCAATGACCTTAGGTGCACTAATCGTATCGGCCGCCGCACGTCTTATGTGTTGTAGTTTCCGCCCCGCGCCCCGCTCCAATTATGTTTATTTTTTGATTACTAATTTTACAATTCCTGAAAATGCTCACTATATCTACTGGTGAAATTTCATATTATGTAACATATTATTAAAGCTAAAAGGAGCATCAAAATCATGAGTGTAGAATTAATGCGCGTGTTCGAAAATCATTTAAGAAATAGTAATAATACAGTCACCGCTGTAATTTTTTTTAAACGAAGCGTAATAATTGTCTCGACAATATAGTGTGTTTTGGAATGCAATAACTATAAGATTGATTTTAATGGACTGTACTTGCTAAAAATGTTTAAATGAACTTTACACACACATTAATACTATATTCCAATAAGAACTCGCGAAACAAGTAAATACCAATCGAAAGTGCACAAATCACATACCTTGCAATCCGAAGGTCTGCGTTGAATTAGGCAAGCTTCTAAGGGTCTCCGGTGTGGGAGAAACGTGCTGGCCAGTCTTACCGAATCCTCTTTCACCTGGATTAACCTAAAAGCTCCGCCTTGAACTCTCCACAATCCACAAGTGATTTGCACTGATTTTAACTTGTTTCTCTACTTGGTTAAGGCAAAGAAGCGACTTTTAATCTAGTTTTTCACAATTGAGCGCCGGACAACGTGCACTCTCTCCGAAAGTAACGAGAAGGATTAATGGCTACCGGAAAATGGACTAGTGTTGCCCTAAGTGTCACGGAAGTTGTAATAAAATAGGGTTGTGATCCAAAACCGATACGATAGTTAGACATACCGCCTACCTAAATATACAATATTTACTCTACAAATAGCATTGAAATACGACAAACTTAAACTAAGACTATACTAAGTGACGATACTAAACATAGCGATATTAGTCAGAGAGTGGCAGTGGGCACAGCTTGACGACGGGTCTTTTGTACTGACCAGTAGCTGTCTGGACTGTGACAACCCTGCACACACCGTCAGCTCCAGGATGTAGAGCCACAATGCGGCCAAGCGGCCATTTCAAAGGACTTGTCTGTTCATTTAACAACAGAACTAAGGAACCGACGACAATGTTTGTGCTCTCTTTAGTCCATTTAGTCCTCTGTTGTAAGGTATGGACATACTCAGCATGCCACCTGCGCCAAAAGTCCTGATGCATCCTTTGGATTAGCTTCCAGCGATGACAGGGGCTTATCTTTTGATCGACGAAATTCTCCTCAGGAATGATCGACAGAGGTTCTAAAGTTAAAAAATGACCTGGCGTGAGTGCCGCGAGGTCATTTGAGTCCGAGCTGAGGGGAGTCAAAGGACGAGAGTTCAGTAAAGATTCAATAATTGTGGTCACCGTTAAAAGCTGTTCGAAGGTCAACCTTTGGTTTCCGATAACTCGCGCTAGATGCGTTTTTACGGAACGAATCCCAGCTTCAGCTAAGCCATTGAAGTGCGGACTACCCGGTGGGTTGAATGAGAATTTTATTTCTTGCGCATCAGCGGCGCCTTTCATGAGCGAACCGAGGTAATTACTAGCTCCAATAAAATTTCGACCTTGGTCAGAGACAATATGGCTACACCGACCACGGCGAGCGACAAAACGCTTCAGTGCACAGAGAAAAGCTTCAGTCGACAACTCTGAAGCAAGTTCGATGTGGATGGCCTTAGTGCTGGTACAGACAAAGACACAAATATACCCTTTGAACGTCTTAACACCGCGACCGCGTCCAAAGGCGATGTCGAAAGGTCCGCCATAATCTATGGCGACACTCGAAAAAGGTTTTATTTGAGAATCCCGATATATGGGCAAATTTCCCATAAGCGGCGCAGAAGCCGGGGAGGGATTGGCGCGGAAGCATTTGACGCAGCCACCAATCACTGCCTGGATCGCTCGCTTGGGCGACAAAATCCAAAAGGCTTGCACAAGTAAATTTTGTAAAGTTTGGGCACCTGGGTGTAAGAATCTTCTATGATATTCGTCAATTAATAAGACTGTTAACCGGTGGGAGCGAGGCAATAATATAGGATACTTGACCGAATATTTAATAGGGGAATTAGCCAAGCGACCGCCCACCCTGACAATACCCGCACTATCAATAAATAAAGAGAGCTTGCGCAAATATTTCGGCAATGAATTTGAACGACCCTCTCTCAAGTGATTGATCTCTACACCGAACGAAGTGAGCTGCACATGTTTTACTAAAAACATGAGAGCTGCTGTCGTCTCAGAGGATTGTAGAGATCCGACAACCTTCTCGTTCTTAGACGACCGTAAGAAACGAAAACAGTAGGCTAACACACGCTTTAATGTGAAAAGCGAGGAGAACCTGATAAGAAGTTCATCAATCAAGTTAGGGTCGCTTGTAACGACTAAACTACAAATCCGTTGCTCATCGGCGATAGCATCGTTGGCTGAAACGTCCAAAGCTGCACCAGGCCAATCTTCTTCCTTCTCAAGGAGCCATGACGGGCCCTTCCACCAAAGATCACAATCGACAAGGTCTCCTGGCAACAATCCTCTGGATCCTGCGTCAGCAGGATTATGATGGGTGCTTACATGGCGCCAACGATCAGGAGCGATTATATCCTGTATATGGCTAACCCGATTAGCCACAAAGGTTTTCCAGCGCGATGGACATGACTGAATCCAGGCCAAAGTGACGCTGGAGTCAGACCAGGCAAATATTTCCTCTACAACATGCAGAGGTTTCAACGCTTCTTGGACAGACTGCATCAGATCCGACAGCAAGACGGCAGCCTGAAGCTCCAATCGAGGAATAGATTGTTTACGCAAGGGCGCAACCTTCGATTTGGCACAGCAGAACTCTACAAATATAGAGCCATCTGCAGTAACAACACGACAGTAAACAACACGCTCTGAGGCATCACAATATCCATGCAATTGTAACGAAACAAAAGAGTGGATGATGCGACGAGGAATGACTACGGATTTCAACAACGACAATTGAGATCTGAGTCTCGTCCACTCTAAGGCAACTGCTTCGGGCACATCATCGTCCCACTGGACCCCGGATGACCACAGGACCTGCATTAAATATTTCGCATGGAAAGCGACAGGACAGAGGAATCCTAACGGATCATAGATGCGTGCTATGTTCGACAGAATAATGCGCTTGGTGCATCTTTGATGAGTGGGTGTCGTTACCTCGAATTGGAACGAATCTGTCTGTGGACGCCACGACAAACCTAGTATTTTAAGCGACAAGTCAGAGAGTTCGTCAAAGTGTTTGAATTCACTTGAATATAACTCCGAGGAGGGAAGATCAGCGATAAAGCCCTTCTGGTTGGAGGTCCATTTTCTCAAATGGAACCCACCGAACGACAAAATTTTAGAAAGGTCTGATCTGATTTGTAAAGCTTGCTCAATAGAGTCAGCGCCCGTGACAATATCATCAACATAAATATCTCTACCTAGTACACGCGAACCTTCAGGATAGACGGTTTCAGTCTCCTTAGCCAGCTGCGCTATAGTCCGCAAAGCTTGGTACGGAGCCGACTTTACCCCATAAGTAACTGTGCGCAATCTATAGTCTTTAACTGGGCCATCGGTAGAGTCACGCCACAAAATCCGCTGGTAATCCGAGTCTTCTTCTGGCACGAGAATCTGACGGTACATGGCTTTGATGTCACCTGTGAAAACTACTTTGTGCCACCGAAATCGAGTAAGGACATCAAATATATTAGTTTGTAATTTAGGCCCTGCCAGAAGGGTATCATTCAGCGATATACCGTTGCTGTCTCGAGAACTTGCATTGAAAACGGCCCGAAGAGGTGTAGAGACAGATTCTGGACGCAACACAGCATGATGTGGAACGTAGTTAAATTTTCCGACACTACTTGGAGGAGACTCTACCTGTTCCATGTGACCGCTGGTTTCATACTCTTCCATAAAAGAGACATAAGCTTTACGAAAATCCGCATGCTTAGCTAGCTTGCGTTCTAGCGAGAAAAGTCTTCGCAATGCGATTTCACGAGTGTTCGAAAATGTAGGCTTATTCGTAGGATCGACGAAAGGTAAGGGTACCTCGAAACGGCCTTCACTCGTACGACAAAAATTATTAACGAAAGTATCTTCGCAAAGTTGGTCCTCTTTCGACAACACAGGTTTACCGGGACTACTAATATTTTCTAACTCCCAAAACCTTTTCAGAGAACTATCCAACGACAAATTTGATTGCGAAGGGTTCGGCACGAAAAAACAATCCTTCCGACAAGTTGTGAAGGATTGTGCATAACAATCACTGCAATCTCCCATAAGGACCCAACCAAAAGTGGTCTCTATTGCCCTTGGTTGACCCGGCTTTCCATCTCTTCGACCACTCAGAAGAGACGAAGCGAAAATCTGAGCATTAAGAAGTAAATCAATTGGTCCCGGAGTAGCAAAGTCAGGATCAGCGAGAGGCAAACATTTAATATGCGGCCATTGCGACGAATTAATTGCAAAGCATGGCTGGTCTGGGACTATGGAAGGAAGTAATGCTACTCGACAATCAAAACCCTTAACATTTTTTCTATTGGGTTTAACAGAACACTCTAAAGAACCACAAGACTTAACCCCGGTGTGTCCAATGCCGGTTATTGATTCACCTGATTGACTAATGTGCAGTCCAAGTCGCTCAACACAGTCTTGTGACATGAAGTTAATTGCACTAGCAGGATCCAGCAACGCACGAACTAGCTGATACTGGCCCGAGCAATCCTTAACAGCTACTCGAGCAGTAGCGAAGACAACTGTGCCCTTATCGGAGACAGTGGTCAAACTCACAGCACTGTTCGATGAACCACTCTCCATTGGTTGCGTAGAGGAAACAGTTTCCGATGGTCCATCTTCCTTTTTATTAAAATGTAATAAAGTGTTATGTGAATACCCACAAATACTACAACGAGATGTGTTTTGACACTGCTTCACTTTATGGTTTTTCGAAAAACAAGAAACACACAAACCTTTCCCTTTTACGAATTTAAATCGGGCAGAGGTATCTAAATTTTTAAATTTGTCACAAGCTTCCAAATGATGCGGGTCAGTACAGAAGTCACATACTACTGGCGCTGCCACAAGAGTTACCTTCGTCTTTTTTTGATTAAAAGTAAAATTATTTTGTGACTTATTTGCAGAATTGCCACCTACCACAGACTTAGTGTCCGTCGCTTCTAATGCACGAATCTGCTTTTCAAGAAATTGTTGCAAAACTTCAAATTGAGGAATTTCATTTGAATTAAAGTCAAGTTGAAAGGCCTCACGTGTTGATTTATCTAATTTTGACCACATCAAATGAAATAGCATAAAGTTTTGATCAGGTAAATCAAATTTTTCTAAAACCTGTAAGGTTTCCTTAAATGTGCGACTTACTTTTTCCAACTCTACTGCAGATTTTGATTTGACTTGCTCACAAAACAATATTCTTTCATAATAACTAAAAGCTATTTGTCGTTTCTTATTGTAGAAGTCATTGAGTGCATTATAAGCATCTATGTAACTCTCGTCTGAAATTGGGTAATTTTTGATCAAATCTAACGCCTTACCTTGAACGCATGTTAATAGATAATGCAACTTTTCTATGTTTGCTATATCCCGTTTGTGTATCAATGAATTAAACAATTCAATGAATGATAACCAATTCTCTAATTTACCATCAAAGGGTTTAATCTGAATTTTGGGTAATTTGGCTGAAATACTTTCACATTTTGTTGTTTTGAAACAATCTGCATCACTCTTTATAACGGGAGCGCGTCGCCGTAACCTACTCAATATTGATTTCACTTTGCGTTCAAAGTCAACTGTCACTGAAAATTCTGCGTTAATATCTTGACACTTAGCTAAAATAAGCTTTTGAGAACGATGAAAAGAGGAAGTGATGTCCGTTAAATCTGAATCTACATAACCTTCTAGGTCTTCAGAGTCATACAAAAGTTCTATTCTCATGACAGCATAATTACGCTCTATTAGATTCGAATCCACCTTGACACTGTCAACACTCCTTTCACTGTCCGAAACCATTGTATCTCCGCGTAATAAACAGAAACCGAAACGAAAATCCGCGTAATATACAAGAAAACACGGAACGAAAACGAAAAAGTGTTTTGTTTACAGAAATACGCTGACAGCAGTGACAGTGACAAAGCAACGACAAACGGAACGCAGCTGTCACTTGGTTTGACAATTAACTTATAAGGCAACGACAATTCAAGAATGGAAAATGAGACGTAACTGTCACAATGCTGCCAACAAAAATTCTACTAAATTCTACAAAACTACCAAGTCGAACTTCCGGGCAGCCATTAACCAACCAATTAAAAAGTTTACCCTCCAATGAAAAATCTTAATTTTACAACGCGACAAATATGATTTTTAGCTTAAAATAGGGAACTTTTCACAATTATCGGGTCGAAGGAACAAATGTTTTGGAATGCAATAACTATAAGATTGATTTTAATGGACTGTACTTGCTAAAAATGTTTAAATGAACTTTACACACACATTAATACTATATTCCAATAAGAACTCGCGAAACAAGTAAATACCAATCGAAAGTGCACAAATCACATACCTTGCAATCCGAAGGTCTGCGTTGAATTAGGCAAGCTTCTAAGGGTCTCCGGTGTGGGAGAAACGTGCTGGCCAGTCTTACCGAATCCTCTTTCACCTGGATTAACCTAAAAGCTCCGCCTTGAACTCTCCACAATCCACAAGTGATTTGCACTGATTTTAACTTGTTTCTCTACTTGGTTAAGGCAAAGAAGCGACTTTTAATCTAGTTTTTCACAATTGAGCGCCGGACAACGTGCACTCTCTCCGAAAGTAACGAGAAGGATTAATGGCTACCGGAAAATGGACTAGTGTTGCCCTAAGTGTCACGGAAGTTGTAATAAAATAGGGTTGTGATCCAAAACCGATACGATAGTTAGACATAGTGAAAAATCACCATTTGTATAATTTGTGTTTGATTATTATTGAATTTTTTAAACATTTTTATTATTTCAAATGTATTCTCAACTTGACAGGTGGTGAATATTTCAAATACTGTTTAAAATATTCAGGTAGTCCCTTGGATTAAAAATCTCTAGTGTAGGATTTAATGTTTGTGGTAAATAAACATTCAGATTTTCAAATTTTTTTTTAAAGAAAGCCCAATGTATTTTTTGGGAAAAACTTAATACATCTTTTCAATAAATGTTGTTTTACCAGATCCCAAGGACAAAATAGTGTAGGATTAAATGTGATCTCCTCGAACAATTTAAAGTTTTGTGACGGGACTAGGAGTGTGGTGCTGATGGCCACCACAATTTTATTTTCATTTTATTTTCATTTTATTATCATTTTATTTTCATTTTATTTTCATTTTATTTTCATTTTACTTTCATTTTACTTTCATTTTACTTTCATTTTATTTTCATTTTACTTTCATTTTACTTTCATTTTACTTTCATTTTACTTTCATTTTACTTTCATTTTACTTTAATTCAATTTTAATTCAATTTTAATTCAATTTTAATTCAATTTTAATTCAATTTTAATTCAATTTTAATTCAATTTTAATTCAATTTTAATTCAATTTTAATTCAATTTTAATTCAATTTTAATTCAATTTTAATTCAATTTTAATTCAATTTTAATTCAATTTTAATTCAATTTTAATTCAATTTTAATTCAATTTTAATTCAATTTTAATTCAATTTTAATTCAATTTTAATTCAATTTTAATTCAATTTTAATTCAATTTTAATTCAATTTTAATTCAATTTTAATTCAATTTTAATTCAATTTTAATTCAATTTTAATTCAATTTTAATTCAATTTTAATTCAATTTTAATTCAATTTTAATTCAATTTTAATTCAATTTTAATTCAATTTTAATTCAATTTTAATTCAATTTTAATTCAATTTTAATTCAATTTTAATTCAATTTTAATTCAATTTTAATTCAATTTTAATTCAATTTTAATTCAATTTTAATTCAATTTTAATTCAATTTTAATTCAATTTTAATTCAATTTTAATTCAATTTTAATTCAATTTTAATTCAATTTTAATTCAATTTTAATTCAATTTTAATTCAATTTTAATTCAATTTTAATTCAATTTTAATTCAATTTTAATTCAATTTTAATTCAATTTTAATTCAATTTTAATTCAATTTTAATTCAATTTTAATTCAATTTTAATTCAATTTTAATTCAATTTTAATTCAATTTTAATTCAATTTTAATTCAATTTTAATTCAATTTTAATTCAATTTTAATTCAATTTTAATTCAATTTTAATTTAATTTTAATTTAATTTTAATTTAATTTTAATTTAATTTTAATTTAATTTTAATTTAATTTTAATTTAATTTTAATTTAATTTTAATTTAATTTTAATTTAATTTTAATTTAATTTTAATTTAATTTTAATTTAATTTAATTTAATTTTAATTTAATTTTAATTTAATTTTAATTTAATTTTAATTTAATTTTAATTTAATTTTAATTTAATTTTGAATTAAAATTGAATTAAAATTGAATTAAAATTGAATTAAAATTGAATTAAAATTGAATTAAAATTGAATTAAAATTGAATTAAAATTGAATTAAAATTGAATTAAAATTGAATTAAAATTGAATTAAAATTGAATTAAAATTGAATTAAAATTGAATTAAAATTGAATTAAAATTGAATTAAAATTGAATTAAAATTGAATTAAAATTGAATTAAAATTGAATTAAAATTGAATTAAAATTGAATTAAAATTGAATTTTAATTTAATTTTAATTTAATTTAATTGAATTTTAATTGAATTTTAATTTAATTTTAATTTAATTTTAATTTAATTTTAATTTAATTTTAATTTAATTTTAATTTAATTTTAATTTAATTTTAATTTAATTTTAATTTAATTTTAATTTAATTTTAATTTAATTTTAATTTAATTTTAATTTAATTTTAATTTAATTTTAATTTAATTTTAATTTAATTTTAATTTAATTTTAATTTAATTTTAATTTAATTTTAATTTAATTTTAATTTAATTTTAATTTAATTTTAATTTAATTTTAATTTAATTTTAATTTAATTTTAATTTAATTTTAATTTAATTTTAATTTAATTTTAATTTAATTTTAATTTAATTTTAATTTAATTTTAATTTAATTTTAATTTAATTTTAATTTAATTTTAATTTAATTTTAATTTAATTTTAATTTAATTTTAATTTAATTTTAATTTAATTTTAATTTAATTTTAATTTAATTTTAATTTAATTTTAATTTAATTTTAATTTAATTTTAATTTAATTTTAATTTAATTTTAATTTAATTTTAATTTAATTTTAATTTAATTTTAATTTAATTTTAATTTAATTTTAATTTAATTTTAATTTAATTTTAATTTAATTTTAATTTAATTTTAATTTAATTTTAATTTAATTTAATTTAATTTTAATTTAATTTTAATTTAATTTTAATTTAATTTTAATTTAATTTTAATTTAATTTTAATTTAATTTTAATTTAATTTTAATTTAATTTTAATTTAATTTTAATTTAATTTTAATTTAATTTTAATTTAATTTTAATTTAATTTTAATTTAATTTTAATTTAATTTTAATTTAATTTTAATTTAATTTTAATTTAATTTTAATTTAATTTTAATTTAATTTTAATTTAATTTTAATTTAATTTTAATTTAATTTTAATTTAATTTTAATTTAATTTTAATTTAATTTTAATTTAATTTTAATTTAATTTTAATTTAATTTTAATTTAATTTTAATTTAATTTTAATTTAATTTTAATTTAATTTTAATTTAATTTTAATTTAATTTTAATTTAATTTTAATTTAATTTTAATTTAATTTTAATTTAATTTTAATTTAATTTTAATTTAATTTTAATTTAATTTTAATTTAATTTTAATTTAATTTTAATTTAATTTTAATTTAATTTTAATTTAATTTTAATTTAATTTTAATTTAATTTTAATTTAATTTTAATTTAATTTTAATTTAATTTTAATTTAATTTTAATTTAATTTTAATTTAATTTTAATTTAATTTTAATTTAATTTTAATTTAATTTTAATTTAATTTTAATTTAATTTTAATTTAATTTTAATTTAATTTTAATTTAATTTTAATTTAATTTTAATTTAATTTTAATTTAATTTTAATTTAATTTTAATTTAATTTTAATTTAATTTTAATTTAATTTTAATTTAATTTTAATTTAATTTTAATTTAATTTTAATTTAATTTTAATTTAATTTTAATTTAATTTTAATTTAATTTTAATTTAATTTTAATTTAATTTTAATTTAATTTTAATTTAATTTTAATTTAATTTTAATTTAATTTTAATTTAATTTTAATTTAATTTTAATTTAATTTTAATTTAATTTTAATTTAATTTTAATTTAATTTTAATTTAATTTTAATTTAATTTTAATTTAATTTTAATTTAATTTTAATTTAATTTTAATTTAATTTTAATTTAATTTTAATTTAATTTTAATTTAATTTTAATTTAATTTTAATTTAATTTTAATTTAATTTTAATTTAATTTTAATTTAATTTTAATTTAATTTTAATTTAATTTTAATTTAATTTTAATTTAATTTTAATTTAATTTTAATTTAATTTTAATTTAATTTTAATTTAATTTTAATTTAATTTTAATTTAATTTTAATTTAATTTTAATTTAATTTTAATTTAATTTTAATTTAATTTTAATTTAATTTTAATTTAATTTTAATTTAATTTTAATTTAATTTTAATTTAATTTTAATTTAATTTTAATTTAATTTTAATTTAATTTTAATTTAATTTTAATTTAATTTTAATTTAATTTTAATTTAATTTTAATTTAATTTTAATTTAATTTTAATTTAATTTTAATTTAATTTTAATTTAATTTTAATTTAATTTTAATTTAATTTTAATTTAATTTTAATTTAATTTTAATTTAATTTTAATTTAATTTTAATTTAATTTTAATTTAATTTTAATTTAATTTTAATTTAATTTTAATTTAATTTTAATTTAATTTTAATTTAATTTTAATTTAATTTTAATTTAATTTTAATTTAATTTTAATTTAATTTTAATTTAATTTTAATTTAATTTTAATTTAATTTTAATTTAATTTTAATTTAATTTTAATTTAATTTTAATTTAATTTTAATTTAATTTTAATTTAATTTTAATTTAATTTTAATTTAATTTTAATTTAATTTTAATTTAATTTTAATTTAATTTTAATTTAATTTTAATTTAATTTTAATTTAATTTTAATTTAATTTTAATTTAATTTTAATTTAATTTTAATTTAATTTTAATTTAATTTTAATTTAATTTTAATTTAATTTTAATTTAATTTTAATTTAATTTTAATTTAATTTTAATTTAATTTTAATTTAATTTTAATTTAATTTTAATTTAATTTTAATTTAATTTTAATTTAATTTTAATTTAATTTTAATTTAATTTTAATTTAATTTTAATTTAATTTTAATTTAATTTTAATTTAATTTTAATTTAATTTTAATTTAATTTTAATTTAATTTTAATTTTGTTTTATTTTATTTTATTTTATTTTATTTTATTTTATTTTATTTTATTTTATTTTATTTTATTTTATTTTATTTTATTTTATTTTATTTTATTTTATTTTATTTTTATTTTTATTTTATTTTATTTTATTTTATTTTATTTTATTTTATTTTATTTTATTTTATTTTATTTTATTTTATTTTATTTTATTTTTATTTTTATTTTATTTTATTTTATTTTCAGTTTCAGTTTCAGTTTCAGTTTCAGCTTCAGTTTCAGCTTCAGCTTCAGCTTCAGCTTCAGCTTCAGCTTCAGCTTCATCTTCAGCTTCAGCTTCAGTTTCAGTTTCAGTTACAGTTACAGTTACAGTTACAGTTACAGTTACAGTTACAGTTTCCGTTTCAGTTTCAGTTTCAGTTTCAGTTTCAGGTTCAGGTATTACTGCAAAGGTTTTAGTGTGTCTTCAGTTGCTTTGTAACAGAAAGTGGTTAACCACTTACGGACAGCGGTCTGAAATCCTTTGAGTGTCATAACTCGCACATCGAGGAGCTTTGAAATGTGATTATAAATAAACGAATGGAGGAAATGGGGGAAATGTCTTGCATAAGGCGTGTTCGTTTCGTTCCGTGCGATGCGAAAGATCCTTTTTCTTAGAAGAGTTGCGAAATCAGGAGAATTTATTGTGGTACGGTGCGTTGCCGTGCGTGGCTACCCTGTAGATAAATAGTTGGCGAACTGAGAGCGTGTTGGATTCAGACAGTAGTTGGCTTATCGGATATTGAAAGGGCTTCCTGTACATCACCTTTAACACCGATCTCTGTGATCTTTCTAAGCCTAGCATCGGCGTAGTACCTGCTCCACCCCATACCGATATACAGTATCCCAGAATAGACTGACACAACGAATCATACACTAGCCTTAGGACCCGTTGGTCAGCACAATTACGCAGCCGGCACATTACATACGTAAGTTTCCTTACACGTTGGGAGAGAGATGCTATATGTTGCTTAAAAGAGAAATTTTCATCGATATCCACGCCAAGGTATCGGTTTAATCGCTTTAATCAACGCAGGATTTAGGTTGTCAGCGCCAGGGGCGCTATCATTCTTCAGTTGACCTATAAGTTTGTTGACTTCGTACTTATCTGTAGGTTGCAAAAAGAACGAATGTGGCGTTGACGTAGATTGATTCAGGTTGGATGATAGCGTGAGTTCTGATTTGTTTATTCTTGACAGTAAGTCATTAGCTAGTTTTTTACCTACATTTGCAAAGTAGTCGTTGCAATGGTTTAGTGATTCCAGAGGAGTTGCTTTGGTTTTAATTAGTTCTAGGGCCTTTGGTGTACTTTTTGGGCACTCCGTAATGTTTTTAATGGTTTTCCATAGACCTTTGGGGTTGTTTTTGTTTTTTTCTAGTTGTGATTTATCGTAGGCGTTTTTTATGGTTAAATATGGCCTACTTTAGACCCTTGTCAAACAATCTACTATTATTTCATTGTAGTTTTTTTCGCAATTGTATTAAAAAACGTTGTTCGACACACGTGCAGAAGTGTCATTTACACTCGTCCCGAGTCTTGACCCTCGCCTCTCGGCTCGGGCCAAGTAACCTCGGTACTCGTGCAAAATGACATACTTCTCGCACTTGTATCGAAAACTACTATTAAGACACAGGTGAAAGGCACAGGCATAAGAGACTGGTTACGTGGACAGTACTGAGAAACGAATTCGCATGACTTCAGATATAATGGCATATAGGCATAAGATCGCCAACCTCCGGGACAGAGAAGGCACTTAAAGAAGAAGGTGAAAGTTACTTTAGACAGCTAGGAGTGAAAGTAGATAGGTCATTTTCGGTTTATCTAAGAACATTTTAGTTGAATCTGAAAAATGCACGGCCAAGACAAGTTTTGTCGGACAGACATTTTTTATTTTGATTTGATTGTGTTTTACTGATATTTTACTTTTTGCATATATGTTTATGTAGATATCTACAATAATCTTCATGTTTATTTAAATTGTCTTCGTTTGCTTTTAGTTTTTAATCTTTTTTTGAGTTACCTACCGTGAATTGTTTTCACCTGATGGTCTCATCGGAAGATCAGCGCAGCATCATGCTGAGAAGAGGCCATTTCGTGGCACTTTCTCGTTTTATGTCTTCTTTCCTTCTGTTTCTTTTATACGCGTGTGTTTACGAATAAACTATTTCTATTCTATTCTAGTCTATTCTATTCTATAATATTCTATTCTAAAAAGGCAAATTTACCATACTGTCCATTCAAAAACCTATCTACAGGTTAAGAAGCTACTTTTTTTAAATCACTCATATATAAATTATAAACTGAAATAGATGTCATATACTTCAAAGAAAGTGATCAAGTCCTCCGGTGTCCGAGGCCAGATTTGGACTAGCATCTTCAGCTTTCGCGGCACGTAACACCGGACCGGGTGGTCTAGTGGTCAGGGCGTAAGCTGAAGATGCCGGTTCAAATCTGGCTTGGGACACCTGAGGACTTAGTCACTTGTTCTCAAGCATATGACATCTATTTCAGTTCGAATGATTCTAAGATTCTAAACGAAACCAGTTTTGTTAACCAGCCAATAAGTGCGAGAGAAATGCCTAATGACTGTATTCCCTGGTCATCTCGCGCGCTTTTTGAGTATCGTACCCGACGCTAACCTAGCCTAAACATAGTTACCGTGACAAATCAAATCTCAAATTCTGCGTACCGCTCCGTGGAGCGTATCCAAGGTGACAATCGTTTATCGATAAAGCCTTTAGAAACTTTAATAATGTATGGATATGATCACGAGAATTTTTGTTCTTTTCAACTGACTTAATGATTTCGAAGGAGGAGGTTATCAATTCGTCGGGATCTTTGTTTTTGCAATTTTTTTAAGTATGCTCAACGATAGAAATTACTTTTTTGTTTGAAAGAGTATACAGTTGGTCCCATTGTAATCAGGTCGGGATCTGATGATGGGATCCTGGAGAAAGCGAGGGAACTCTTCAACGATTATAGGCTGTCGTCAGCTTCACCATGTTTTTCTGGTATACTGAGCCGATGAGTTTACTGACTACAGATTACGAATGATGTAAATATGTTAACGGACACGCAGATACTATACGTAGACACGGCCTGGACGTTGATAGTGTGAGCTGACGATGAGTGTATATCATAGTTTCGGACACGTACTCTCGGAGTATCCTGCTGTCGAATGTTCGTTGATTCGACTGTCGCTGGATCGAATGTTCACTGGGTCGAAATACTTGTGGCCGAATTATGTATAATCGAATAATCGTAATCTAGAATTGTATGGGTTCGATTTGTTGTGTATCGAATATTCGTTGATTCGAATGTTGCTAGATCGAATGTTCGCTGGGTCGAAATACTTGTGGCCGAATTATTTTTATTTTATTTATTTATTAAAGGTTTATTACTGGTGAATAACGCATTTTATCTGAGGTCTTAGGAGTGAGTGTAAATACTTCATGCAATATGATAACATTGATAACTCTTTATTTCAAGTAGGCACTGGCACTTTAAAATAATGAGTTCATAATTCTGTCAGTCAGTCATTATAGGACTGTCATATTACCTAATAATATATAATTTAATTAAACCTATTAGTAATATTATAAGTTATCTGGGTATTGTATGATTAAGAAATGAATCAAAGTCGGGTATGTAATTTAGGCAAGTCGAAGTATGGAAAAGACGTGCTATTTCTCGACGGGTATATCTACAACATGAATAAAAAAAACGGAAGTACTTTTTATTGGAGTTGTTCAAAGAAGAAAAGTGGTAGATGTGGTGTATACTTGAAAACGACTCTAGAGAACAAGGATCATGTATTTAATAGCTTTTCTGGAGAACATCTCCATGGCCCCGAAAATGAAAGTATAGAAGATATGAATTTACGAACATTGCTCAAAAGAAAAGCTAATGACAGTTTAGAATCACCGGGGCAAATAATACAAAGATGCAAGCAAGTAGTAACCACCACAAATGCACCCTACATGCCCTCTGACAATGCTATGCGTTCGATTATACATCGAACACGGAACAATGGGCTCCCCAAAATTCCCAAAAGGTTGATTGATGTGGAGATTCCCGATAAGCACACCGAATTTAATGGTAAAGATTTCCTGATCGGTCATTATAAGTAAGGCAGAGACAGTGTAATCATATTAGGTACAGAAGAAAATATAAATAGATTGAATAGATCTCGTGTGTGGTTGATGGATGGAACTTTCAAGTGCTGTCCATCGCCGTTCACGCAGATTTATTCTGTACATGGCATTGTTGGCAGTAACGGCAATCAAAAGTTTGTCCCGCTGGTGTACGGTTTACTGAGCAGAAAGACCACGAACATCTATGTTGTTTTTTTTGAGCTTCTTAAGTCTTATGCGAAGTATAAAAATAAAATAATCTTAGCTCCGGAAATTATATTAACTGATTTTGAAGATGCTTCCTTGAAAGCTTCGAAGATAAGCTTTCCTGACTGTCATTCGAAAGGCTGTTTCTTTCATTTGAAGCAAAGTATATTGCGTTACATTAAAAAGTGTGGACTAAAACAGAAATATGGGGAAGACAGCGAATTTGCCCACAAAATTCGACAACTGTCCGCGTTAGCATACCTCGAACCGGAAGAAATTCCTGTCGCGTTTGATTTACTACGATCAGAAACCCTGCCACCTGAAGCCCTTCAACTTGCCAATTGGTTTTCCAAATATTACGTGCATGGAGAAAACGTCTCTCCTCAATATCCTCCTGCATTATGGTCAGTTAGTGACTGTTTGGATTCATGTATTCCACGCACTCAAAACGCAATCGAAAGCTGGCACGCTCGCTGGAACTCCCTATTAGGCAGAAAAAAATGGAATATATTCAAGACTTTCGAAGAAATTCAAAAGGAACAAAAAAATACAGAGATGACAATATTAAAAATCTCTACGCTAGATTACACAGTGAGAAGAAGAACAAAACCAGCGGATCGTTTAAATGAATTGTTGAGGCATAAAACTGATCTAGGCACGTTAGAATTTTTGAGTGCACTGGCATATTTAACTTATATGAGAATTAGGTGAAAACATTGTACAATATTGCCATTAATTTTTTTTATATTAGTGCAATTGAGTAGTTTAGTTTTTCAGTAGTTCCTTCTAGTATGGCAAAGTAAATTTAAAATGGTTGAGTAATTAAGAGTTTTATTTTATCATCCTTTTTACCTTCTAACGATTTTTAGTGTCATGTTCAGATTGACAAACAAAGCTATATTTTATACAAGTATTAAAGAAAAAACATTTGTATTTTAGGATTTTTCTGTTTATAACATAACGAATGAACTCAAAAATGACTGGACCGATTTAAAAAAAGGTTTTGACCTTAGGGTTTAACCCTAAAAAAAATTTTTTTCTACGCTTTTCGACCCAGCGAACATTCAATCCATTGACAGTCGAGCCAACGAACATTCGTACCCGAGATCTTCTACGAGATGACAATCGAAACCACAAATTCGATTCTACAATTTATTATTTCTACGCTTTTCGACCCAGCGAACATTCGATCCAGCGACAGTCGAATCAACGAACATTCGACAGCAGGATACTCCGAGAGTACGTGTCCGAAACTATGATATACACTCGCTGACGATATCTCCTTTGATTACTCCTACGGCCTATGAGCCTCCCGTGATTATCCATCTGGTATCTCGGGCTAAATAGTCGCCTCCACCTCCCCTTACAGCGACCCCGTTCCTCACACTATGGATATCCTGAGTTCATAACCATTGACAACTCACTGGGATCAAAGATCTCTCTGAGCACTGATACACGCTGGTAAATAACACAAGACACATGATCATCATAATAACACAGTAAGAAAGTCCATGAACTGATACGAGTAGAAAGATAAATATTAAAGCGCTCACCATTGATTTGTTCGCGCGCAACCTTCTCTCCTCCCGTCGTCCGTGTATCTACCCTACAACCCCTCTCAAAAAATCCGTCCATACCATAAGCGATATTGAGATCGAACGTGACTGCTACCGCCATCTATCCGAAAAACCGGCAAGCACGAACTGCTTCGCGATATTCGCGACACTCCCGCCCCTTAAGAAAAATAAAATTATAGGAACATTGAAATCAGATCAGTTTAATCAGTATCAGTAAACAATTGAATAAATAAATATGTAATGTGAACTCTAATGTGAATAGCCACAGATAAGCAATGCGCATGTGCGAGTCATAGGACTAGGTATGATGTTTGACCTTAGAAGATTGTATCACTCTTGCGCTTTGCACCCGGTTAGCTCCAATGACAGTTTGAGATTTGCGGAGTTAACATTATCATAAAATGGATTCGAAACACCATTTTGTGTCATGAATAGTTACAATAATTAAAGAAAATGCGGAATGGTAACATATCTTCTTCTTAGTCGTGCACTCTTGGCAGAGTGGTCGTGGTCATGTCTCGGTCGAGTCTTTTGCCACCACTTCCCTGGTGATGCGACGCCATGTAGCTCTATGAGATATACGATTCAGAGGCGAATTCTACGAAACTCGTGTCATGTTTCTAGGTCCTATTTTCGGTTTAGGCTGAGGGTGGTCTATCAGTTTCAAAGTATCATGACAAAAGTTCCACAAATACCTACTCGTTATTAATATTACTGCTGATTGATTATGATTATCAGATTCGTGATTATTCAGATTATCTCATCGAAATATCTATAAAAGTATCGACCTGTGCCCCAACGCTATTAGCACAGATATCTGACAGCTAAGATAATTATTTGTCAAATATTCTGACACGGTCGATTCCTATACAAACCATAGACAAGCGCGCCTCTATCCTAAGAGCAACTAACGCACTAAAGAGGTTGGTGCTCTGTGTGAATAACAATGTAGCTGAGCTGTCCATTCTCGAACCTTTTTTCTTGCCCTTTCCGCTGAGAGTAGGGATGGCCTTGTGAAACTGAGACAAGCTATCGCGTCCCTCTGAGACTGGTCTTAGCGAATACCGATGGCTGTGCTGATCTGATCAAAGTAGGATCCCTAGACTGGTCTGAGCGTTCATCAGTGCATGTGTTGAGCTGATTACAAGCAGGACCCGTAAACTGTTCTGAGCGTTTACTTAGGTCTGGGCTGAGCTGAGTAGGATTAAACTATTCTGAGCCTTTACTAAGGTTACACTGACTGAGGTCTGAGCTGAGCTGAGCAGGATCACCGTCGCGGTTTAGTAAATTAGAAGTAACCTGTGTGGACTGAGTGTTAGGATTCTTGTAAACTAATCGGTATATTTCTAGGATGAACCATTTACTAATGTTAGGATTTATACTTTACGTTAAAACCTGTCCCTTGTACGTCAACATTCATATGACTAAGCAATGTGATGATTCTTAAATTTAATCTTTTATAAGTTAACCAAATTAGCATCTATCAATCATAGTGCTATATCAAATATCAACCCGTTTAGAATATCTAGTTCTTCAAAGAACAATTTTAAGAGGAATTAGTAATAATCTAATAATTACTACTATAACAGCTAGGCTTAGCTTTCAAGGATTCAATGTACCACAACAAATGTACTTCGGTATTAAACGCGGAACGTCTAAAACTTTAAATGCATTATCCTTTAACTCTTTTGACTTCACAGTTTTTTATGTCTTAATTTCTGGCATAATGTCAAAATGTACAATGTCCTCTTTTAAATGTACCTATTGTCTGTACTTTAACTACGACTTTATTCTTATTGTACTGGTTGTTACAACTGGATGGCTATCTATATATAATACTTACTGTCGAGATCATCTGTTTGTTACTGGTATGTGCTCGACAGCCCTCCCCAATAAACGAATAAAAAGGGCCGTTTACATAAATTTCAAGTCATACTCTAATAATTTACAATGATAATGGGAAGGGTTCTGATAGTTGTACATAACCTGGATATAACCTTGACCAAAGTGTTATTGAACTCTGAACTATAAACAATTAATTTCGATTGTTTTTCTAGCGTGGTATCAAAAACTCGGTTGTTTAACCAAGTTACATCCCCGTAGAGAATCATCCTTCTACATTGTACATACCTACTGCCTGTACTCCGTTTACATATACAATGTGAAGGTATTCAAAGTTCAGTAACTAATTCACGACTTATTTTAACTCAACAAGCGAAGTACGATCATACCTAGTACCCGTGGGATACCACTAGACTGGGCTGAACAAGGTATAGGATCAAAACCCTACATATCATTTAGCAACCATATCGTCAGTTGAAAAAAGGCAATTTTTTTCAAACCATTTTTGTAGTCAAACACTGTAGTACGTATATCGTAAGCGTGAGCGAGACTATGATATTTGAATTAGTTTTTATGGCCAAGAACTTACCCACCGCTAACAAAGTAGTTTTTCAATTATTTTGGTAGGTACTTATTTTGTGACACCATTATTATGTGTGCGTTTTTATTATAACTGTGGTCCAATTTATTTCCAATATCAACTACTTTTCGACACTAAATTTCATACACATACCGTAAATATCCGTTTGCATGTTGGTACATACACCTACTTATTATTGTACCTTTATAGAATCAATCAATATACGTGGGTATTTAGAGTCGCACGGTGTTTTCCTAAAAACACTTTCAAGAATTAATTTATGATTGATTTTAATAGTATTTAAGTACCTATCCTATATTCATACATTTTCACGCGGCTACCTGCATTATCAGACTATCACACCTTTATGATCATCTTTATTTATTAAACGTTGCTGGCATCTGAGATATATACATCTACCACTGAGTAGGCTTGACGGACTGATTATTATTAATTATAAGCAGGCAGGCAGTTGTACAACTGATTTTGCCTGTATCCAGTTAACACGACAAATGATCAATGGCGAGTAATATATAAGTCCTTATCTAATCTGTTCTTGAATTGGTTGACATTTTGAGCTGATACCACATCCTCTGGTACTTTATTCCAGGCCCATACCACTCGGTTGCTCAGGAAGTGTCTTTATGGGTTACTGTGGGACCTTTGGCTGTCTAATTTCAAGTGATGGCCTCTCAGACGGGTGTTGTTATTGCGCTTGAACATCTTGTGAAATTCTTTGAGGTCATAGTGCCAGGATAATATATCTATTACCCCCACGAAACCACATTTTAAGTTCAACACCAAGTATATTGAACTAATCCCTTTCGTGCGTGCAATTCCCTTGAATCATCATTGATTATCTAAATACCAAAACCCTGTTCGTTATGATGTTATGAAAATGAAAGGAAAATGTTCGAACATGAGATGTACTTTATAGGCGTTCTAATTACCGGTTACTCAAAATAGTAATAATTTGAAGTGACGGACTAAATCACTACTCGCGTGACCAACTTAGAATGATCTTTGTTAGGATAGATAGTTTCGATAAGTTTCGTACCTACCCTTTTATATTTTGATAGTCTGAGCGTCTTTTCTATGGACTACGGTCATCACCATTTATTAACCAACATCCTTACGGTGTTACAAGGTGTTATGCATCCTGGCATATAGTAGGTGGATTTAAAATGTTTTTCTATTATTCAAAGAATTTAACCTTCGGTCACACGTTCAAACACAAGACTAGATTTTATTTTATTTTAACGATTTAAATTCAATAGGTATTTTTGTATTATAGTTATATGTTTCGAATACCTCTTCTCCCTCTTCTACTCGCGTTGTGGGAAATGGAGATAAGTAACAGTATACATACTATTCATATTTAATTTCTGAATATTACGTGTCAAGGTCAAACCAGATTATCACAATGATCTGCCCTTTCTGTAACTCAGAAAGTATAATCTTACTTAATTATAAAATATCTTTCCAGCCAACACTTCACTTCAATATGAACTATGCTTGTTGCTATGATGGGAAATAACGAATCGTCCGTAGTTAAACTCTTGTTATGTATTTGCATTTACACTATCCGCTAATAATTTGTCTATCTCACGGTATTTATTAACTACTTCTTGCTTTCCAAACGTCATTTAAGTACAAACTTAAATATATAACATATTTAGTTTAAGGTTTTCACCGCAAACAGATAGTCAAACACGATTGGCAACTCTGTTTAAATGACATACGTTAGCATTATATAAATTTTCACAAAGTGGCCAATTTAAAGCTTATTATTACTACCCCAAGGTTGTCTGGAAGAGATCGCTCTCTAGCGATAAGACCGCCTGTTGACTGCCTCTACTTTTAATCTGTGTACTGTACTGTTCTATTTTATTGAGGTGTGCAATAAAGAATATTTGTATTTGTATTATTGGTTTAAGCACTCGTACTTGTGCCTCATCATCATCATTTCAGCTGAAAGACGTTCAATGCTGGATAAGAGTCTCCCCAAGGATCTCCACAACGAACGGTCATTCGCTGCCCTTAACCAGCTGTTTCCCGCGACTCTAACCAGATCGTCGGTCCACCTAGTCTGGGGCTTCCCACACTGCGTATTCCGGTACGCGGTTACCACTCAAGAACCATTCTGCCCCATCGGCCATTGGTTCTGCAAGCAATGTGGCCCGCCCACTGCCACTTAAGTCTGGCAACTCTCTGAGCTATGTCTGAGCTGTGTGTACTTGTGCCTACATGTAGCCATATACTAACAGTAGGTACCCGAACGATTTTTAGTAAATGTCAAAACACTCGAAACATTGATTATCAGTTACCGAAGTTAATGGTAGTTATTAGGACATCTCTAACCATGTTCTTTTAACTTAAATCGTTTATAACAAAACCAAATGAATCAACAACTGGTTAATATTTAGTTCTAAGTTAAGTTTTCTAAAACCAACGGGAGACAAAGAACAAAGTCTTTAAATTTACCCGTATATCATTTCATGCACCTACTCGTATAGGCACGGATCTTACATTGAGATTTAACTTGTGAGCACCTTGTAAATGTATCATGAAATATTTTAACTTCTACAAACTTATATTTGCAGATTTATACAAATATTGATAAAATGCTTCAATTACACAAAATCATGGTACAAATTATGCCATGTAAAGTACCCCAAATCAAATAGAATGAGAAAGTGGGTAGAACGTAAGATTTGCGTATTTGTTTACGTCGCATTACCTCAACTTATGAGAACCTATATTATTCGTCACATTTAATGTTCTTTGTTTAGTTTTAACTTTATTATTTATGTTTCATCTTTATTCAAGATATTTATATTTTAAGTAAAGCGTAAATAACATGTGCTACATGCACTGCGTACACTATGTTAAGAGTAATTTCAGTTACATCAGGTCAAGAACTGGACCGTTTCGTAAATACACTGAATTTCGATTTATGTAAGGTTCCTTGCAATAGGTGCACTGATAAGTAAGACACATGGTGGAATATATGTCCATTTGTACACATGTGGGACATATCTAGCACGCGTATGAGATGAGCGTATTAACCACAAAGTAATGTTACACTACAATAAATATTTCCAAATGATCATTACTCAAATATAGTATTCCATAAAGTCAATACGAACTACAAAACTTGAATTTGGAAACCATTGACATTAAAATTTATTTTTATTACTCTGTTGTTTTGTTTTATGTCTATTTAATTTATCACATGATTATTTCGTGTCAAGGAAACACAACAAAATACTCGTAAAACATCAATGACAACGACTTTTAAGTTTCCAATTAACCATTTGATTCTAAATGCAGGCCTGGATTTCTTTTAGTAAAGGTATTGTTTGGCAATTACCTAACCGGTTCAGAAAGAAGACAATATTATACTTCTTCTTATGCGTGTTTATGCGTGACGCATCACATTTGTAGTTCAAACCTGATGTTATAGCATTTAAGTAAATCATTTGTCGTGCAATGCACTTTATACATACAGTAGGTATCTTCTAAATATATAAAAGAAGAAACTGACTGACTGACTGACTAACTGATTGACTGATTGACTGACTGACTGACTGACTGACTGACTGACTGACTGACTGACTGACTGACTGACTGACTGACTGACTGACTGACTGACTGACTGACTGACTGACTGACTGACTGACTGACTGACTGACTGACTGACTGACTGACTGACTGACTGACTGACTGACTGACTGACTGACTGACTGACTGACTGACTGACTGACTGACTGACTGACTGACTGACTGACTGACTGACTGACTGACTGACTGACTGACTGACTGACTGACTGAATCCAAATTTGGCACGTAGGTTCCTTATAAGGTCAAGGGATGCACTAAGAAAGGATTTTTCAAAATTCACCCCCTAAGGGGGTAAAATGGGGGTCCAAAGTTTGTATGGCGAATCAAGATTTGTTAGACTATTTTAATCGAAACTTCACAGGAGCATTCCTAACGATAAATGAGTAAACACGTGTTTCAGGTTTTTTGAAAATTCAAACCACAAAAGGGGCAAATGTGGTCACAAAGTCTGAAAATCAACATGGGTAATTATCCTTTTGAGTACTTATAGTACGCGGGCGAAGCCGTGGGAAAAGGCTAGTGCCAAATAAATGGAGATTTGACGAGACTCGAACTTAACTCAAATTAAACTCTGCTTTATTTATATATTTTTAATACCACGACGGTAGCAACGAAGCATACTGTCCGCCTGATGGTAAGCAGTTACGTACATGTTAAAAGCATAAATACAATTCGATAGGTTTTTGATTAGTTTTTAGCATCATACAAATGTGCATACTATTTCTCTTAGCATCGTCTCGGTGTTCATAAAGTAAGGTGTTCTAATCTAGGGTCACTAATTCTTATTTTATCGCATCAAAGATGAAGATTACAATTTACAGTAGACACGGAGTTATGACACATGCGTTATTTATTTTAAATCTTTCATCCGCCTAAATTCAAGACATCCTTTATTTACCGATATCTTATCGATCATTTTCAATGGTGTTAACAACGTAGGTATAACGTATCATCCCTACTGGAGCACACATCTCTACTACGAGGTCAATTTGTACTCTTACGAACAATAATAAAACGGATTATGAGGCTGATTTCTATTCACTTATGTACATCTTATAATTATCGTTTTTTCACAATAATTTCTCACGATTGCGATAATGATTGACGTTTTCCTTGTGATTTGTGCTTATCTTAACTAACAGCGCCCAGTCCAATGAAAGGAAAACTACTGCACCCATGCACGGACTATCTTTGGAATGTTACACCAGAGAAATGGACTTCAAATATTGATAAGATTTGTTTAACGAGCCAACTTCGAAATTATACGTCTGAATTACGCTCAATTTTTTTTATAGCTCAGTTTGAAGCTCAACTCGAACAAGAATGTCTTTAGATTCACCATGTAATTGCCCGTTGCTTATTTCTCAAAACTTTCTTTTTACAAAGTAAATTCTAAGGCAATTTGGAAAATATCATTTAAACACGAATGACTTCAAACTTTCGTCTTAACTACATGTTTTATTATGTACAAAGTTACTAGAACATGAAACATTAATTACGGCCGCTGACTGAGACGACGCTACCATGAATGTTTCCTATAGCTTGAACTTGGGCTGAAGTAAATGCTTGCTTGCTGATTTGACTCTGTTTTGCCTTTAATTTTCTCAACAATCTTAAAACTGAAACCCGACAAGTATCAACCGACACAGTGCTACTTTCAATTTAGCTGACTTAAATATGGCACGGATGGATCTACGAGTAACCAATCCCAGCACATCACCACCATGTATTCAGCTTCACCATGTTTTTCTGGTATACTGAGCCGATGAGTTTACTGACTACAGAATACGAATGATGTAAATATGTTAACGGACACGCAGATACTATACGTAGACACGGCCTGGACGTTGATGGTGTGAGCTGACGATATCTCCTTTGATTACTCCTACGGCCTATGAGCCTCCCGTGATTATCCATCTGGTATCTCGGGCTAAATAGTCGCCTCCACCTCCCCTTACAGCGACCCCGTTCCTCACACTATGGTTACCCTGAGTTCATAACCATTGACAACTCACTGGGATCAAAGATCTGGCTCAAAGAGCTGGTAAATAACACAAGACACATGATCATCATAATAACACAGTAAGAAAGTCCATGAACTGATACGAGTAGAAAGATAAATATTAAAGCGCTCACCATTGATTTGTTCGCGCGCAACCTTCTCTCCTCCCGTCGTCCGTGTATCTACCCTACAACCCCTCAAAAAATCCGTCCATACCAAAAGCGATATTGAGATCGAACGTGACTGCTACCGCCATCTATCCGAAAAACCGGCAAGCACGAACTGCTTCGCTATATTCGCGACATAGGCACATATTTGAGTATTTTTTACAGCAGCTCGAGCATTTGCTTTTGGAAAGGTGGAAGCTAAGTTAAGTCGGTTCTTATTTGTTTAATTTGTTTAAAATTATATTTATAAATCATTCATGCGATTTTTGATTTAAGAGGTGAAACAAGTAAGATTTTTATTGATTTAAAATAAAACCTTGATATATATATATATTTATTTTACCATGTAAGGATAATAATATTAATGTTAAATAAATTGTATGGTAACCATATACATAAACGCAACATTTCACTGTAAACATAGAAATTTCATAGTGTTTCCATACTTCCATAATATTAGTAGAAGTGAAGTGGGTTATTTTTTGTTTAAAATTATTAATATTGATTTTTATATATATATTATGCACACCAGTAGTGATTTGAGTATTATGACAATAGCTCGGGCATTTGATTTTGGATGGAGGCTAAGTGAAGTCGGTTATTTTTTGATTAAAATTATATTGCTGGAATACAATATTGAATCTGTACAAACTACGACATATGCGCCTCCCTCGAAACCTTTGCCAAAATAATGACACATCACATAATATATGCAGGGTAAAAGTTTGGTCGATATAGAGTTATTATTACTTCCTAAAACTACACAATATACTTGTACGGTATCTATTAGTGGAAGAATGAAGTATTTTTAAAGTTTACCGACCGGTTTAAGTGGATCCTTTTACATATTATTTTAACTCCACATATTATTTCTAAAGTTGTATTTGAGTTTATAAGCACGAAAATTCTCTACTAACCATTGGCCGTACAGTATAATTAATAGCCTGACTGACGAAGCCGAAGCTCACCGTACCGTGAACGCACACTCAACTCCACTCAGAGCCGAATTGAAACTTTGCCCTAATTTATTCCGAACGATCGAAATTCTACACCTTATCTGGTGTAAGGTTAGTCCGCTTTCAACTCAAAGCAAGGATAACTAAAAGGAAAATTTTGTTTCAAATCGGCCGACATCGGGACAAACCATCTTCACAATCCAGTCGGGTTATCGTTGTTGCCCTCCAACCTTTGACAAGGAACAAAAGCCTATCATGCTCAGGAACTTTTAGTGGGTAGTAGACAAAATATTTTTAACGAAAAAAAGGCTGGTGAAAGATTATTGTAGATGGTGCAATACACCAAAATGAATATTCCATACAATAAAATGAATAAAATTGCCTTAACAAAATTAACTTCTTAACAAACACAGCGAAGACGACAAATTGCCAGACGTGAACTATGCATCGTTGAAGAGTTCCTCTTCATCAAATATCACTTCTTTAAATGTAAAGGCTTGGTTTGAGGAGTTTCCTCAATTCGTCATGGATCCCATCATCAGAACTGCATTTTGGCAAAAAAGGAACCAATCTGTGTTAAACATACAATCAAAAAAAGAATTTTAAAAATCGGTTCAGACATGACGGAGTTATATAGTAACAAACATACAACCGAATTTAGAACCTCCTCCTTTTGAAATCTTGAAGTCGGTTAAAAAGTGACACTGTGGCAAGAATAAGGCTTTCTCTCCTTTTGAGACTATTGAAAGTATCATAATAGCATACGAAGAGAAGACCGGATCAACAGGGCCTAGTTTGCCCTCTGCATTGGAAGATCAAATGGCAATCGCTTTCGTAAAAACTAGTACCTACACCAAGTTTTGGTTGACGAGAAAATATGTATGGTAAAAAGCCGGGAGAAATGTTAGGAACATGATATGATAAGCTTGTTTGATCATTAAGATAACAAAATCACTATAATTATAACTTTCATGATCCTATATTTTCAACCGACTACAAGATTTCGAAGGAGGAGGTTATCAATTCGTCGGGATCTTTGTTTTTTTTTGCTACCGATTATTCAAAGACGATTGTATACTTCACAGTTGGTCCCATTGTAACCAGGTCAGGATCTGATGATGGGATCCTGGAAAAATCGAGGGAAATTTTCAACTATTATTGGCACATCTATAGTGATTTGAGTATTTTTTACAGCAGCTCGAGCATTTGCTGATGGAAAGGTCGGCTGTTATATCCATTTGTTATTATGTTCAATATTATAATATAATAATAATTTACACAGTTAAATAAACACTGTGGTAGAAATAAGAGCAACCCGCGAGGGTGAATTTAGAAAGTTGCTAAAACAAAGATAAATCTGAATTGACTTGGGAGATTAATGTTGGAACTTTATGATGGACTCAGCAATGCCGTTGCGTGTCAATTTTCACCAATACTTGGAAGATTTTTTACACGAAACTTGAGAACGCCATTCGTTCGGATGAGGAAAGGCTTCCATTATACAGGCATCAGATTTTCATTTGTTTTGATGATGCTGGGTTTCTGTTGAGAGGGAGAAAGTTTAGATCAACAACGAGGGTAATCTTTTCAACCGACTTCAAGATTTCGAAGGAGGAGGTAATCAATTCGTCGGGATCTTTATTTGTTTTTTTTTTGCTATATTTTTTTATGTATGTTCACCGATTATTCGATGACGGCTGGACCGATTTGGAAAATCCTTCTTTTTGTTTGAAAGAGTATACTTCACAGTTGGTCCCATTGTAACCAGGTCAGGGTCTGATGATGGGATCCTGGAGAAATCGAGAGAACTCTTCAACTATTATAGGCACACCTCACTATCACTATTGATTTGATTATATCTTACAGCAGCTCTAGCATTTGCTTTTAGAAAGGTGGATGCTAAGTGAAGTCGGTTCTTTTTTGTTTAAAACTATTATATGGAGTATACCTATGGCCTGCGGAGGACGGGGCTTATTATTAGGTATGATTAAACTGGTCTGCGAATAAATTACGTTTTGGTCAGTGGAAAAATCAAATGGTCAGCAAACGTCTAACCTAGCCTATACTATATGATTTTGTGTTGAACAAAATATTTGTTTTGGCTGCCCGTTTAATTACTCACATAAATACAATACAATACTCTTTATTGCACCACACAAAGAAAAAGAAGTACAGAAACAAATTTAACAAAGTAAATAATGGTAACAACAGGCAGTCTTATCGCTATTAAGCCAATAAATATGAGTGTATATTCATTAACGTCATTAACTTGCAGCCCAAGAGGTCGATTATAATGACCGTCTATCCTTCAGATGCATGAGGGTATTATGAGGAATAGTTCAGCTGTAGTCTTGACGAAGTCCGCGCGGCAATCTAATCCCATAAACTAGTGTAGGCGCTATTAGCTTTTGCGAAAGCGACTATTATCTCATCTTGGAAGGTAAATTAGGTCTTTTTGGATTAGGTCCGGCTTTCGCACGATGTTTTCCTTCGCTGAAAAACGACATGGTTAATTAAGTGTCAAATAACATGTAATGTAATGCAAGTTGCGATAAAGTCGTTGTAGGTACGAGCCGGGGTTTGAACCCACAACTTATTTCTAGTTGAAAATTGCACACCATACTACCTACTTATAACGAGTATTTTGCTTTTTTTATACCAAGATGGTAGCAAACAAGCATACGGGCCTGATGGGTAAGCAGCTACCGTAGCCTACGGATGCCTACACCTTGAGAGGTGTCACATGCACGTTTCCGAACCCTAAAAAAAGGTTCCACTAAGTTTTTTTTTATACCACGACGGTAGCAAACAAGCATACGGAACTGATGGGGAACTTGAGAGGTGTCACATGCACGTTTCTGAACCCTAATAAAAAGGAGGTTTCACTATGTTGACGGCTAAAGGGACAAGCGTGTCCCCCCGTCCTCAAATAGCATCTTTTTTGATCTCTCATACTCTTAAAATAAAAGTCGTATAAATGGATGATGCAAGCAAACAAATTATTGTTTTACTTCCTAAATTCCAATTAACATACTTACCTAGGCAAGGCAATTTGTTATTTACCATTTCCATTATAGGATAAGGAAATTCAAGATTCAATTTATTGTTGGAAGTGAAATTAAAACGTTGTATACCGGTCAGTCCCTTGTTTTTTACAGCATATAAGTCATATAACGTACACTGTAGCTACCTTGAATATAATTAAGTTAAAATATTAAACAGGGAATATTAGACAAAGGTAAATACATACTTTTTATTTGAGTAATAAATTTTATAAGCACGTTTAAAAAAAATAAGTTTTTTTTATGTAAAGTTCTTGTATGTAAAATCAAAGAATGGTATCATTTAACCATCACATCAAATCGGCAATTTTGTTTTCTTATTTAATCTTAATAATAAATCTACGTGCATTTTTGTATACTTAATTACTTATGTAAGGTTTTTGATATGATATACCCAACCGGATTTTTGTTTTTTCTATTATTCATAATTCTATGTTCAAAGTTATAACACCGCTCCAGGAGGTCGTGACTAGAGAAACCGGTTCTTTTTAGTATGAAATTTACCGGTTCGGTTCGGTTTTTATCAAAAAACCGGGTTATTATTAATATGAAATGCATTCCCTAGTCGTAACCGCGAGTTATATACTAACTCTATTCTACTAGTTAAGCTGCTTCTAGAGGTAGGTTATTCCGGTCTGATCCCAAAAACTGCTACCCTATTAATTAATATTATCTTCATTTGGACAAGGGTTTGCAATCCGAATATTTCGAATAGTAACTTGTATGGAAACTATTCGAAATATTCATATTATGCGGGTACTTGCAATCCTTAATTTGGACTGATGTCTTTTAATGTGTGTTATTCCGATTGGATCCCCCCCTCGCCCAATACTTTATAAAGGTAAGTGATTAATGAAAAATAAGAGTCCTATAAATTTAATTATTATACCAAGTTATTTAAATCGGTTCGTCCGTTTTAGCGCTACGGTGCCACAGCCACAGACCGATGCACAGACAGACACACATGGCGGTCAATTATAATAAACCTTTTATTTCCGTCGGGGGTTAACACTGCATCAAAAATTAGGTCAGCTCAATAAAAATAAAAATAACAAAACAAATCATTAACAAATAGCTAATAATTAAAGTGACATTTTCTTTTTAACTAATTGTAAAGACAATTTACCAATATCAATATTCAAAATAGATATATTTCAAACTTTAAACAAACATTTGTGTAACCTTTTTGTTAATAATAAACCTACTACTAATGTGTTTATCTACACTCACATTGTAAGCCCTCTAAAACGTGTTCAAAAACGGTAGGCAATGGCTAGCATTACCACAACCGATTTTACTATGATAAGCTTTTTATGTGTGGCAGTAACGTAATTTTAACTTTACATGCTCAACTATTGATGTGTTATGAGTTTTGATAACATTATGTACACCTGCACCCTCCCGCGCATCCGCCGACAGCCCGACACGCGCCTCCCCGACCGCCGGCACAATCGAGTTGGCCATGGCGGTGCAATGGCGGCCATTTTATGGTTTCGGAATACGGCATTTAGGATAAATAATATGAGTGTAGATAAAGCAGTGTATGCAACTGTACGTAATTAGGCCTTAAAACACTCGTGTGATCTAATTATGAAACTCACCTGCGACCCTTATTACCAAACACCTTATTACCAAACCTTATTAGATGACTGTAAGTAGAGAAACATAATGGTCATCCCCCTCCTCTCCCCTCTTAGCCCTCCTCCTGACGGTGACGTGTTGTCAATTCCCACACAGCGTATGTCAAAAGTCATAATTTGAATTCCTCCTTACTTGTCGGTGACAAACGTGTGTCAATCATTGTCATTTATTTTTCAGGCTATTCGTTCGTTACTATGATTATTGAAGAATTTTTTATTAAAAATCATTGAGTAACAGGAGATGACATCCCTAAAAAATTCTTTGTCCCAAAAGTTGTAGTGAAAATCACTACAAGTCTATACTACTCTTTGATTCTGTCCTAAATGTTAAACGCCAAACATGTCGCACAAAATTTGTTCTAAATGTCACATCTAGTAGAATACATAATAAATCAATGTTAAAAATCATAAGTTTCGGTGATTACTTGGTTGAATTCAATACTTAGTGAGTTTATTTATGTATATGTGATAATTTTAAGTGATAATCCCAGAGAAAAGTGTGATAAATGATAATATATTTAAGAAGTGTTTGTTTACATGATAAGACAAACTAAGAATGAATTCTGTATACCTTATTAGTTTAAAATTAATTTTACTGGAAAAATAAGAAAAAATCAACTAATTCCGTGTTGATCAAATAAAATACTACCGTATGATGATATAAAAATATTATATTCATTCATTCAGTTCATAGTGGTTCATTTAAATTTAATAGTAATTTCGGAACAAGCTATCATAAATAAAATAAGAACTCGTTCAATTATTCTAAATAATAATGTTTTTTTTTATACAAATATTTTTAATTTTAATTTGAAAATTAAAAATTTGGTTTTACAAATCCCACACTTTACAACGTACGTACGTTTTTAATTAAAAATAATGTAGGTACATTATATAAGTAAATATTTTTTTAATTTATTTTTTACTAGCCTGGTAAGGTGTCCCACTCCCCAAAGAAAATTATTTATTTTATTTATTTATTTTCTATCACTACTTTATTGTTAATCAAATTGTTACTATTATTAATATTAATAATTGTAATGTAAATTATCAGTAATTCAAGTGAACAATATTTAATTGAATTTGTTCAATAAACACGTTCAACAATACCAAACTAATATAAGGTGCTTACAAATTAGTCACGGATATTTTTACCGCTGACAGTACTCGGTTCTCGGAGTATATTTAAGTATGAAACATCATAGGTTTTGTTGTTTTTTTGGATAAAACTAGGAAACAAATTTCCCACGTTAAAACATCCTGTTAATAAGATAATTAAATGAGACCTCTTTAGACCCGAATCATAATGACATTTAAGAAAAAAAACTTTTGACTTGACATGACAGACAGTGTTAAACATCTTGACAGGTACATTATAGGGGGGGGGGGGGATGGTTATATTAAAAATTAATTATTATAATATATTTTTTGTACGGTAAATGAAACCAAAAAAATGATATACAAAGGTTGCTTAATTGTAGTTAAAAGTGTAATGTATTATCTCTCAAAATATATAAAAAGGGGAAATTTAGTAAAGAAATGTATTATATTTCCTTTGCACTCCCATTATAACTAAAGTATATTCTTCAAGATTAAAATAGCTCCTAGGGCCTAGCTATGAAATTAAGT
The DNA here is from genome assembly GCA_947086415.1 of Pammene aurita. NCBI lineage: Eukaryota > Metazoa > Arthropoda > Insecta > Lepidoptera > Tortricidae > Pammene > Pammene aurita. The sequence goes on from OX352291.1 coordinate 6,853,293, forward strand.
TTCTCAAGTCATCACATTCAAGATGGCTGCCGGTTTTTTGTCTACGCCCGCCGCATTAGAACCAGTTTCTTAGTTAACGGTCATTAGGTCTGCCTGGTCATTTTTGAATTTCGAAGAACGAATGAGAAAATTGTTACCACAACCATTTTAATTTAAACCTTATGTCAAGTAACTTAGAGTTGCTTTTTGATTGTTGGTGTGGTTGAATGAATGAGCAACTAGAATTTTTATATACACGGAGTAGAAAACTAGTTTTCGTTTTATGGGTTTTGTAATCATTTTAATGACTTGGAGATATTTGAGGGGTAAAAGTGGATAGCTATTATTGAGTTTGTGAATAGATTACCTAGGGCAGATGCCCCGGTTTTGGCCACTTTAAGGAGAGTTTCCCAGGTAGCATTTATACGTCATTATGTCGTCCGTTTACGGTACTGCTCGACGTAAGAGACGTCATGTCTCGACGTCGGGGGGTCCCAGCAGATGACGTCAATTTGTCACAGCCTCAAGACGTCTGTTTACAGACGTTACAGAGACGTCATATACTGAATACATAGGGACGTTACTGGGCCGTACATATTAGGTTAGCCACTGACGTTAGAGAGACGTCATATACTGAATTCATAGGGACGTTACTGGGCCGTAAATATTAGGGCAGCCACTGACGTTGGAGTGACGTCATATACTGAATCCATAGGGACGTTACTGGGCCGTACATATTAGGGCAGCCACTGACGTTGGAGAGACGTCATATGCTGAATTCATACGGACGTTTCTGGGCCGTACATATTAGAGCAGCCAGTATGTTCGAATAACGTCACACACAGGATTGATTGTGGCGTTACTAGGACATAGTAACGCCACAATCAATCCTGCATAGGCACAGGTCAGGACCTACGAGGGCTGCATTATGCTGCCGTGTTCACGATATCAGCAGTAAAGTTAGCGATTTTCAATTTTATTAAGGCGGGTATTATATAAATTTAAATAACATCTCTCAAAACACACAT